>PVLA01001115.1:73567-148455 GCA_004027455.1 Hydrochoerus hydrochaeris
AGGAGAGCAGGGTCCCCAAAGGAGGGTGCACGGCGCGGAGACCACGGAGGAGAGAGACACGAGGAGCTGGAATCGGACGCGGGGACGCGGCAGAGGCCAGCCAGGCCTGCGCCCCGCAGCGCGAGCGGGGCGCCGGGAGAAAGCGCGGCTAGGCCGCCCGCGGCACCTGGAGCCCAGCCCGGCACCTACCACTTGGGCGACCTTGAGGCGGCCGAGAGCGCCGCGCAGGTAGTCGGGATCGCAGCGCAGGCCAGCCAGCCCGCGGCGCTGGCTCACCGGCTCGGTGGTGGGCTGGTACGGGCTGCTGGCGCCCGAGATCATGGAGGTGCTCGAGGCCTCACCCTCGAAGCCGTCCAGCTCCTCGCCGCTCCGCATGCTGCCGCCTGGCCCCGGCCGCCTCGCGTGGCCGGACCCCGCGCCAGGAGCGGGCGCGCTCAGTGGGGCCGCCGCATCGCCGCCGCCCCTGACTGCCCGCCGCCCGCTGCCCGCCGCCCGCTGCCCACTGCGGCCGCGGCCGGGTGCGCTCGGGCTCGGCTCCCGCCGCCTCAGCAACGGAAAGGGAAGGAGGCGGGAGCGGCGCGCCGGCCGGGAGAAGGCGGAGCGAGCTCCCGCAGCCGGCCGCTGATGGCGCTTGGAGCCCTTCAGGGTGGAGGCAGCGGGGCGGGGCCGCGGATGGGCGGGGCTCCTCTCCGAGGCCCCGCCCCGTCCCCGCCCATACCTGCGCGCGCGCTAGTGGGCTGTGGAGAAGGCCAGTTGTCTCAGCTCTGGAAGGCTGAGGTCCATGAGACGGGGCGCAGGGGAGCGCCGTGGGGTGCCGGGGGGCGCCGGGGGGCGGGAGCAGTGCAGGCTGAGGGGAGCATTAAAGTGGGCTAAGGGCACCATGGAGCTCCTTTCACAGGCGCTGCCTCGGTTTCTCTTCTGGATACAGTAGGGTCCTATCCAGGTAGGCTGGGGGACGTCCCGAGGAGGACTGGGAGACAGTGAGTGTCCCAGGGTGGGTCTGTGTGACAGACAAGGAAGCGGACGTGTGTGGGTTCCCGAGCTGGTCGTCCTGCATGAAGCCACTTCTGCAGCAGGCGGAGGTGAGAGGTCGAGGGCCCGTAGGGTCTACAGGACCCCCCAGATGGTGTAAGCCCTGGACCCACTTCCAAGTAGTGGTGACTAACACTGATTTCTTCTCTGGACTGAAAGGTGTCGTTACCTCTGGGGCACTGAGCCAGGTTAAACAGAGATTTTGCCCCGAAGGCATTAATTAGGGACCAATTTGCAATTCAAGTGTGAAGGCTAATTTTAAGTGTAAATTAAAAGGCTGACTTTCTAAGAACTGTCACTCTGATACTGAACCCTTCCAGAGCTTCCTGTGCTCTGGGCACAAAGCAGGGCACTTGAAGGTGGTGTATGACTGCTATTTTACAGAAGCAGGGGCAGCTCCAGAGCAGACAACTGATGGGTAGAGTGCAGGTTGTGCCTGTTTTCAAAGATGGGAGGACAGTAACTTTAATTAATACTGTATCAACAAGTGAATATTCAGTATTTATAGTACTGTGTATTAGGCAATATGTTGCTGAGGACAGACTGCCGGTTACAGGGGATGGTTGAATGCTAATTGTAGGTTCTAAGGTCTCTGCTCTCTCAGAATCCCAGTGATATGACAGTCACTGGGATTTATATTTTTAAAGGCATAAAACCAGAAACAAAGAATGGGAAAGGAGACAATGACAACAAAATATTGGAAGTGGGAAAGCAAGTGTGCAAGTGATAATGTAACAGATCCAAGAAAGCTAAACCCTAAACTGGCTGTGGAAAGGCTGAGATGCAAACTAGATTACAGTGTATCTCCAAACAAAAAGCTCAGGAGTGGTTAGCACCAAGGACATCTAGGAGGGGTGAAGGCAGGAATAAAAGACCAAGGAAACCAATTAAAACTTTTTTTAAAATCTTTTTTTTTAATGGCAGCATTGGGGATTGAACCAAGGACCTTCACACTGAGCTACATTCCCAGTCCTTTTTAAAGTACCAGAATCTTGCTAAATTGCTAAATTATCCCAACTAGCCTCTGACTTGATTCTCCTGCTTCAACCCCCCAGAGGGCTAGGATTACAGGTGTGTGCCATAGGTCTTGCTGATTTTTTTTTTTAAGGAAGAAATTGGATTCCTGGATTCCACCCCATGCCCATGCCCCAAGAATTGTATTCTCTGAAGATAAAACTAAGGGTCTCAGCCAAGGATCTCTAGGCACAGTCAACGGCAGGAGTGCCCTACTGAAAACAGTAGATGAAGTGAAAGCCTGTTTATTGAGTATTGAGACCCTTGGGCTTCTTTCTTGAGATCATGGAAGCCAAAACCTCTAACTCTCTCTGGAGGGCCTCAATAGCCAGGAAAAAAAGACCTAAAGGAAGTTCCTCAAAGCACAACCCTCCAAGTCACCCAAACCTGAGTTGGCCAGATTGCTAATAATTAGCTCCCCCACCCTCTATTGAACCAAGGCCTTTGAGATAATCTCTAGTCTTTTCTTTTCTTTTTTTTCTGAGACAGGGTCTATCTAAATTACTGAACTTCTCAAGCTGCACTTTAACTTGTGATTCTCCTTCCAGAATGTTCAGAGTACAGGTGTACACCACCATGCCAGGCTCCAATAAGCCTTTCAGGGCCTTGTTTTGAAATACAGTGGCACCAAACACTTGAGGAAAGCCTATGATATAATAGGTAGAGGTCAACAGTTAGAAGAAAAAGCAGCTAGGAGGAAATAAGATGTATCATTAAATTATATATATATATATATATATACATAATTTTATACATATATCATTATACATGTACATATTTCAGTATTTTCAGGGAAAACAAGAAGATACAACTTCAGAAGTTTAGAATAAGCCCAGCGTGGTTCATGTGCCTATGGTCCTCGCATTCAGGAGTCTGAGGAGAGGATCACTGAAGCCCAGAAATTTTCAACTTAGCCATCTTGTCCAACATACTGACTCTGTCTCATACAAAAGAAAAATTTAGAGTGAGACACTACCAAAAGAGAACATTCAGAAAAATAAAACTCTTAGACAAGCACATGAAAAGATGTTCAATGTCATTGTTATTAGGGAAATGCAAACCAAAACCACTTCACATCTACTAAAATAGCTCTAAGGAAAGCAGAAAATTGAAAGTATTGGTGAAGATGTGGAGATATTGGAACCTTCATGTTGCTGACAGGAAGGTAAAATGGTGCGGCCTCAGGGCTAACCACTGTGGTAGTTCTTCAAACAACTACATAGAATTAGCATAGGATGTGGCAATTCTACTCCTAGGTATGTGTTCCAAAGAAATGAAATAGGTGCTCTAATAAAAGTATGTACACAAAAGTTCATCACAGCACTACTGCAATAGCCAAAAGGTAGAAACAGCCCATTAACTGGTGAATAGATAAAATGTGGTATGTCTGCACAGTGGAATTTATTCAGCTGTAAACAGGAATGAAGTACTAATATTTGCAAAGCACAGATGTGCCTCAAAAACATGCTAAGTGAATGAAGCCAGATAAATTCACATGTGGTACTATCTAATTTATATGAAATATCCATAATAGCCATATTCATAGAAAGAAAAAGCAGGCTAATGTTTGTCAGGGGTTAGGGGAGAGACAATGGAGAATGACCACTTATAGGTATGGGACTTTCATTGGGCAGTGAAAATGTTCTGGAACTGGATAATGGCAATGTTTGTACAACACTGTAAATGTACTTAATGTCACTGAACTGTACACTTAAAATCACTGTAAGGGTAAATTTGTGTGTGTGGGGGGGTGGTATTTTGAGACGAGGTCTCACTATGCAGTTCAGGCTGTCCTTAAGCTCACTTTGTAACCCAGTCTGGTCTTGAACTCACAATGATCCTCCTGCCTCAGCCTCCCGTGTGCTGGGATTACAGTTGTGAGCCACCACGCCCTGCTAAAAGGGTAAACTTTTATGTATACATTAACATCTATCTATCACCTTGATTGCTAAGTAATATGAAACATTTTAAATTTCAACACAAAAGTTAAAGAAAATTCCACAGGAAATAGAGCCAGAAGACCAAGAGATGAAAAATGATAGAAGATCTTTAAGACTCCACATCTTTAATGCTTTTAAGGAACAAGGCAGGTTCATTATGAAGGATAAGTTATTAGAAGAGCATCACACTTGTCTATAGCAACTTTGCAAGATACAAAGAAAATGTAGCAAACCCTTCCACATCCTGGATGAAAATGACCCCCACCAAAAAGTCTGATTCCAGCTGAGTATAAATCAAATGTGAAAGCTGATGAAAGCATTTTTTTAAATTTTAAAGAGGGAACAACAAAACAAAAAATGCAAGAAAAACAAGATACAAAAGAGATGAACAACAATAACAAAAACTGCAAAGGCTGGGGATTTAGTTCCGTGGCTTAAGCGCCTGCCAAGCAAGCAAGGTCATGAGTTCAATCCCCAGTACCAAAGACAAGGTGGTAGGAACTTAACAAAGGTTGTTATTTTGCATAGTTATCTTCAAAAGAGTTACTCAGATTACCAGATGATGAAAGAATCTTTTGGATGTTCAAAGATGCCTCTGTGTCGCAGGAAGTAAAGGAGGATTTAAGCCAAGGAAGTGGAAGACAAGCAGGAAAGAGGTGTTACAGTAAGAGAGGTGATAAGCAACTGAGGGTGAATGGGGCGGAACTCAAACTACCACAGGGTTAGAAGTCCCCCAGAGGCTTTGAGAGAGACTTCTTCAGGATGAAATCAAGAATGTACTTGATGGCTGAGTGCTTGTAGTCCAAGCTACGCAGGAAGCTGAGGCAATGGATTGCTTGAGCTCAGAAGTTCAAGGCCAGCCTGAGCCATATAGTAAGAAGCTGTCTCAACAAAAAAGGGGAAAAAAAAGAAAAGGAAAAGTGAAGGGAGGATAGAAAGAGAAAACAGAGAGAGGATAGAAAGAAAAGAAAGAGAAAAAAAGAAGAAAAGGGAAAAAGAAGGAAGAAAGGGAGAGACAGAGGGAGGGAAGGAAGAAAAGAAGGAAGGCAGGTCCTAGCATGTGTGAGGCCTGGGGTACAATCCCCACCATTGGAAAAAAGATGTATTTGAACACACAGAAAACAATGATCATAGCTTGGGGACAATTTTGAAATTAGTGACAAATCCTTTAAAAACTAAGCAAATGTTCATATTTATTAATTTCCAAGAAAATAAAATGGTACAGAAAAGGGAAAGTATGGTAAATCCCATGGCTCACTGTATCATTTGTATAATTATAATAATAATAAAAGTGAATGCTAGCTGGGTGTGGTGGCTCACACCTGTAATCCCAGCACTCAGGAGGCTGAGGCAGGAGGATCATTGCAAATTCGAGACCAGCCTGGGCTACAAAGTGAGCTCAAAGGCCAGCCTGAACTGCATAGTGAGACCCTGTCTCAAAAAGACAAAAAAAGTGAATGCTGATCTAACCCAAAGAACCTACCTATATTTGGAGAAGAGAGGGGAACCAGAGGTATGGGTGTGTGACAGGGAGAAGGGAGGATGGGCTAGAGCCTGGAACACTCATGATCTACCTGAGGAGACTGGCTGCTTGAAACTGAAAAACCCAGAGCCAGCAATAGATACATGTTAGTTAGAAATATAAATACAAGCTGGACGTGGTGTGCACCTGCCCGGACTACAGTGAGATTCTGTATCAAGAAAAAAATACATATACAATATATAAATACACACACACAAAATACTCAATAGTTAAGAGTTAAAAAGTATTATAGAAACAAAAGATTCTGTAAATGGGGAGGGAAAGAGAGGTTAAAGGGAGGGTAGGGGAATGTGGAAAAAAAAACAAGTTGCATCGTGTTCAAGTACAAATTCTCTATGGTGAATGGGATCACTATGTGTATGTGCAATGTATCAATAAAATCTGATTGAAGAAAAGAAGTGTTGCCTCTGGGTAGGTAGAAATGTCATTGGGATGATGGGTTTGATAGAATTATCTGCATTTCTCAACTAGGTTCACAAACAACTTTGATAAAAATAGAAACTAAAACTTTTGTTGTTTTTGGTTTTTGAGACAGGGTCTCACTTATGTGGCCCAGACTGGCTTCAAATTCTCAATCCTCCTGTCTCAGCCTCCCAAGTATGTGCCACAACACTTGGCTTTAAAAGTAACTTTAAAAAAAAGGATCTCAAGGGCTGGGGGTTTAGCTTAGTGGCACAAGTGCCTGCCTGGCAAGTGCAAGGTCATGAGTTCGATCCCTGGTACCAAAAAAATAAAAAATAATAAAATAAAAAAGATCTCAAGATTATAGTGAACAAGGCAGGCAAAATCTCTGCCAGCAGGGATGTGTAGAACAAGCAACAAAACAAGTAAACAGCAGAGTATGCTCTGCGGGGCCTCATGGGGTGAGCGTTATTGAAGAGAGGAGGATACTCATGTAAATTTCCAGAAGCATTTCATTGCCTCTGTGGGTCAGAATTCAGCTGAGTTCTGAAATAGAAACACCAGTTAGCCAGGAAGAAAGAAGGTGAGGTTGATGGAAGAGAATTCTGGCTAGTGGGAACAACACATATAAAGGCTCGGAAACAAACCACAGTAAAGCAAGTCAAAAGGCTTTGATGGCTGAGTGCTTGTAGACCAAGCTATGCAGGAAGCTGAGGCAATGGATTGCTTGAGCTCAGAAGTTCAAGGCCAGCCTGAGCCATATAGTGAGAAGTTGTCTCAACAAAAAAGGGGAAAAAAAGAAAAGGAAAAGTGAAGGGAGGATAGAAAGAGAGCTTAGAAAGAGAAGATAGAGCTTGTGTCTAGATGTCCTCCCAAAGACTCATGCAGTCATAGGAGGGGCTTTTTCAGAGGTGGCTGGATCTAGAGTGCGTGACACTGGGATTGATTCACAAATCATTGATAAAATCAAGAGCACTAGGATTAAGGGATTAAGGGTGTCAGTACTGCCTGCTGTAAGTAGCCTGGATAAGAAATAATAGAAAGAGCTGTGGTCATCCCTTGTTGCTTTGCTACCTTCTGCCCACCATGAACTGGTTTTCCTCTGTGATGCCACCCTGCCTAGGAGCCAGCTGATTATGGGCTGAAACCTTTAGACACTATAAATAAACCTTTCCTCCTTTAACTTTGGGTGTCTGGTATTTTGTCTCAGCAATGAGAAAAGTAAGACAGGCCTCAAGTGCAGAAGTCAAGGAAAGAAGGACTGATGGGTTAGATCTGCAGCTGAAAGGGAGCCTGGGACCACCCTTGGAAGGCCTCATGGGCTGTGCCACAAAGTGGGCTGAGTGCTCAGCTGGAGAGTGGCTGCAGGAAGTTGCCTTGTAGGATGCTCTCTCTGGCATCAGTGCAGGGGCTGCAAGGAGCAGAAGCCAGAATGGAGGCCCCTCCAGTACTTACTAACTGTTCTTTGTTCCTGGACACTTGCCTAAGCTTATTTTTAGTTCCAGAAACAGACTCAAATTTTTCTCTTCTGGTTTTTAACAGAAGTTCACAGACTTCCAAAGGGTGTTGCTGGGAATCCCACATGGATCCTTAAATAGTAGACAAAACTTGGCATTATGGTCCTTTCCTCAGTGATAAATTGTGATACATCATGAGCCCTGGAAATAGTTGTGCTTCTGGGTTTTTGCAAGCACTAGAGACAAAAATGAAGACAGGAACTGATGGAGAGGCAGGATGCCCTTGGACAGGTCCCCATTCCAGGGTCTGGTTCACATGTTCAAGGCTGACTCAGGGCAACCAGACTCAGAAGAGACTGATGAAGAAGCCAGATGCTACTTTATGCATCACTGCCAGAGGAAAACTGCCAGAATACAGGCTCTTATCTCAGACCCTGAATGTATCCTGGAAGGGCTTCTCGGAGCAGCCAGACGACATGTTGAGAATATACCTCGGCCTCAGAAGGTGCTTACAGCAGGGTTTTTCTCAGTCCCAGAAGTGCTTGAGCACTGACAGGTTCATTATTGATCCTTTTCTCTATGCTCACAGTTGCTCAGAGCTTTCCATACAGATGCTTCCCTTCACCAGGATCGGGTTTGGGCCCTTCCAAGGCCCTCATCCTCCCACTTAGCCCTGGGCTTGATTTCCTCCAAGGGCACCACTTCCAAACCTAGGGCTCCCTCAACCTTGCTCCTCTCTATGCACACAGATTCCCTTGGATATCAGGACTCAGGGAAAGCCCTAATCCTAAATCTCCAAGTTTAGATTCTTACTTCCATGGAAGGCTGGGAGCAGGCACCTTCTTAGACTCTAGTCCCTGTGTGTTCTGTCTCTGGGGGAGTCCTCTCATCACGGTAAGGAGAGAGAGGTCCCCATTTCATTTCTTACCCAAGCCTCTCCCTTCCGCATCCTTGCAAGTGTTGGGAGTGTTTTCCATAACTTTACGCAATTGGTCTAATCTACTACTTTTAATAAACTCAGTAATTAGTAAGAGCTCTGAGAGACTACTACCTCAAACAGAAAAACAGGAGCCTGCCATGGTGGTACCTGCCTGTAATTCTGGTGCTCACTCTGGGAGGCTGAGGCAGGAAGATCAAGCTCGGCTGGGGCAACTTAGTGAGATCCTGTCTCAAAAAAAAAAAAAAGGACTAAGGATTAACTCATTGTGAAATTCCTAAATTCAATTATCAGCACTGAAGAAATAAAAAAAAAAGGGATACTGATAGTAAGTAGATTTTAAATATAAAAAAGGAAAATTTATAACTAACAATTGTCAACATTAAGTATGAACCAAATGCACAAGTAAGTTTTATATTTAATGTTTCAAGACTACCAAGTTGGCTTGAAATGGTTCTGTTTCCAAAAGGCCTTTTATTTTTTATTTTTTTGGTACCGGGGATCAAACTCACGACTGAACGCTTGCAAGGCAGGCACTTACGCCACTGAGCTAAACTCCCAACCCCCAAAAACACTTTTAAAGAAAGAATACTAGTATAATAGCCTCACCAGACTCAAAGATGTAAAAGTAAACAAAACTCCAGTTTTGTGTTGAAGGGGAGCCCATGTTCCCGCTTCTCTCCTCTGTGGTAGTGCTAGACTCTTTCCACATGCCGGCGGAGGGGTGGGGCCTGGGATTGGGCCAATTCCAGGCAAGAGTGGTTGAGGGGTTAGCTTTAACTGCTGCTTCTGCAGAAACTCGTCCCTTCAGCCGGAAAAATGCTTTCCAAGTCATCTCTAAAAATAGTGCTCACTGGCGTTTTCCAGTTTGACATTCCTTCAGCTCCTATGACTAAGGGTCAATGTGAGTCAGTCTGTTCTGTGCCCCTTACTATAGCCCCCATTTTATGTGAGACCCTAGCTTATGGTTCTTGGCGCCTACCAACCCTGCGGGCATTTGGCGACTCAAGGGAGGATTTGCCTGCTCAGGAGCTGCAGAGCCTCAACCCAGCTGCCCTCCTCCTGCTCCTCTTCCACAGCAGAGGGAGGGGACGAGTTTTCTGGGGACGATGATGGAAGTGTAGCCACAGGGAAATGTGGAAAGTGCCTTCACTTACCTCAGGACTGGAATCCACAGAAGGCAATGTGCACACCCAAGCATCTGCTGATGCCCTGCTCCATGTGCTAGGCACTAGGCTGTATGCAGAGCTTCATTTATCTCTGGGCTGGATGTATGACAGGAACCATCTGTGGAACAAAGGACCTACTCAATGGCTGTCTAACCTCGCCACATTAACCTCTGAGTCTCAATTCCCTCATCTGCAAATTGTAAAGGGCTTAGCATTGTGTCTGAGAGACTAAGCTAGCACTCAGCAAATGTTCACTTATTATTGGTGTTGTGGTTCTGAACACGCAAGGTAGGGCAAGGCATTCTAGAAAGAGGAGACTGCTTCAGTGTAGGCCTTGATGGCAAGGACTGAGGGGCTGAGAAATGAGGTATCTGAGTTCCTGGTTAGATGTGGGGAGGGGCTAGGTGTGTGAGGGGCAGGGACAGATGGGCAAGTTAGAACAAACTCTCAGAGACAACCATGATTCTCCATGTGTTAAAAACTTGGTCCCCAGGACTGGGGATTTAGCTCAGCGGCATAAGCACCTGCCTTGCAAGTGCGTGGTCTTGAGTTCAATCCCTGGTACCGATAAAAAAAAAAAAACACTTGGTCCCCACACTGTTTTTGAGATGTGCTGGAATCTCTGAGGTAGAACATTGCAGAGGTTTTAGGTCACTGTCCCAAAGCAGGTTTTGGAGCCCTAACCCATCCATCTTCTTCTTTTGCTTTCCGGATGTGAAGAAAGCAGTTTGCTCCACCATGAGCTCCCAGCCACTGCCTTCCCCTGTATCTAACAGAGGTCGAAAGCAGTGACGGGCTCCATTCAATCTTGGTCTGGAACCTCCAGAACTACAAGCTAAATAAAGCATTTCTTGTATAATTACCTCAAGTATTTTGTTATAAGGTGATCTAACAAAGCCCTTTGGTCAGGGGAGCCAATGGAACTGCACTTTGCTCTGTAACAGTGATGACAAACCTTTTAGAGACAGAGTACCCAAACTGCAACCCAAAACCCACTTACTTATTGTTAAGTGCTAACATTGCAATTAAACCTGAATAACTGAGGTTTTAGATTAGAAAAAACTGTTGTCTAATGCTCCAAGGCTGCAGTGACTTAGCTTACGTGTCCTCAGAGAGGGTTTTGCATGCCTGCTGTGGCACTCATGCCACAGATTCACCGTCACTGCTAAGCAGGAGACCGACATGATCAGATTTGGGCAAAAATAGAAAGTACAGATGAATTATTCAGTCTTATCTCTTCTGTATCCAATGGGTAGTAGACACTGCTACCTTTAATAATATGTAGAGGCCCTTTAAAAGGGAAATGATCTCAGGGATCTTACCATGGATGTTTAGGGGCCTCAAACCCATTAGGGAAACAATGGAGCAGCCAGAAATGCCCCAAGGGTTCAGAAGAGTCAAATCTCAGAAGAGTCAAATCTAGGAGCACCTGAGTAAACCCTGAAGGAAAGGTCTCAGGCATGTGGTCAGAAGCAGGAACACATAGTAGTAGGATACAGCAGCACTTTGATTCAGCAAGCCACATCAGTTAAAAACAAGGATATGAGAAAATTTTGGGATGCTATCTTTGTTTCTTAAAAGAAAACAGTTTAGCAGCCTGCTGAATAATGTATAGGAGTTATCCAGCTAAAGACACAAGCTTCTGGATTATAAAACCAATTTGTGATATTTTAGTGATGTAATAAAAGACTATTGAAAAGACTTTGGTAGACAAGAGTCAGTTACTTTGTAGGAGTTCCCTCATTTTGGGTCTGGTGTCTCATCAAGATTAGATTTTGGTTATACACTTTTGGCACAAGTGACGTGTCTTCAGTGGTCCACCTATCTATCTGGAGGCACACGTGTCATGCCTCACTTACTCTGATCAGTTGATTAGACTATTGCTGTAAGGCCTCTCCTCTTGTAATGAATAATTCTGGGATATGAATATCCAAACAAATGCTGATTGTAATGAATTATAATCTATTGAATATATCATGTAACTTTGAGATGGGTTCTCATAATATTGCCCAGCCTGGCCTTGAACTTGCAGTAATTCCCCTGCCTCAGCCTCCTTAATAGCTGTGATTACAAACACACTCCAAAGCATCTTAGATGATATGAAGTTTTTTAAAGTTTCATGCTGTTTTACATGAAACTTTGTTTGTTTACTAACATCAGTGTAGACTCGTCTTTTATTCACTGATTTATAGCCCATTACTTTTCAAACTTTTTTTTTTTCCTCCAAACTTTTCTTTTAATGGTCAAACTGTCCCTGATGTGGTCGTTTTTTTTTTTAATTTTATTTATTTATTTATTTTGGTACTGGGAATCAAACTCATAACCTCTCGCTTGCCAGGCAGGCACTTATGCCACTAAACTAAATTCCCAACCCTGGTCAATGGGTTTTTGACTTTCTGACATGTTCCTATTGCTGAGTCCTTTCTTATTTTCTGACATAGATATTCCAGATTCATCTTGAAACTTGTCCTTTCCCAGTCGTGGTATTTGCCATTTCTCCAAAGAGCCCCAATCTGTTTTATTATTTTTTGAGGTGCTGGATATTAAGCACAGTGCCTCGTGCATGGTAAGTGTACATTAGATCACTGAGCAACACCCCAGCCCCCGATTTAGTTTACTGAAGAATAGTATGTAGAAGCCAAGATCTCAGCACAAAGTGTTGCTACTGAGTCCAAGCTGCTCATGGGCCCTCAGTGTAAAGAGCAAAGGTGTACATACATAAATACATTCATATACATGTATGCATATACATCTAATTGTTTTTACATCTATGTGTACGTATTGGAAGCCATGAGTTCATACACACCTCTGATTCCAGTCCAACACCAAAGAATCGTTCTAGCCTCCCCTCTTTTCACAATGAAAACATACTCCATTCTTGAACTTACTGGACCAATGCTCCTGTACACAGCCACTCTCCCATCCTTCCCCACATGTCTGGGTCACCTGATTAGGTTCTTACACACAGAACTGTCTGCTCTCCTCTGAGTAGATGCCTTCCTCACCCCCATCTGGGCTGATATGGAGCCAGACTAACCTCCTACTTGGGCTCTGACACTTTGTATCTCTCCCCCATCCACAGGGAGAATGCCTTCACCAAGCTCTGGTCACACTGCATGGTAGGCCACTCCTTCACCCCCAAGCACAGAGATACCCTCCTTTACTCTGTTCAAGTCCCTAAACCTATTCTGCAACTCCCCTCTACCTCAGGCAGGCACCTACCATGCCTTGCCCACCTAAAAGCCTTAGGGTCAAGTTTTTGGGGGAGTAACCCTACAGAGGTTTTGGCCTTGGAATGGAGAGAAGTAGTGATGTTGAGACATCGCGTGACTTGCTTGTCTTTCCCAGCTCACTACTAGCCCAAGAAGAGCAGGGCCCACCTTGTTCCCCGTCCCTATCACCAGCATCTTCAACATCCCCAAACTATGCCCACAGCTCCTTGGAAGGTGCCACTGCTGCCCAGAAAGGGCAGGGAGGAGGCCAAACACCTCAACCACATATCTGAATGCTCACACATGCAGATGGCAGAGAACTGCCTAGCTCAAGAAAGCAGGCAGTTGCCCAGGTGATGGAATTTATTGTGCTGGGAGCTGGTTTGCCCTAAAATAGCTCTCTTGCACAGTCTAAACTAGCAGTTTATTTCTTCAGATTTAAGACCTGGTGTTTAGCACTACTGACCCAGAGAAAAGTGTGCGGACTGGGAGAAGAAAGCAGCAGCAGCAGTGACACAGGGATTTGCATACCCTACTCTGCTCCTCTCTGTGAGATACTGGCATCGAGTTCCTTCCATGGCCCAACTTCTCACTTCTAAGGCAGTGACTCTTGAGGTCCTTTCATAAACTAAGCTTTGTCCATCACACAGTTAGTTTGGAGCTGGTTCTATTTCTGGACATTGTCTGCATGTAAGGCACTGTGCTAAGCACACATCTGTCAGGGCACCCAACTTCCTGGGAGTAGGTGACATTCTTTTTGCCACTTTAGAGGAGCTCACAGACATCTTGAGAAGCTAAGGGGCTTTTCCACCGTCACACAGCCCAAGTCTACCTGACCCTAGCATCCTAGCTGAGACAGTCCTGGCTGCGAGTTGAGTTTTATTTTTATGTCAGAGTAGCTGAGTGCCAAATACTTATGATTTCAATTGCAAGGAGACCCATCTGATAAAGTGGAGGACTGAGAGTTTGGTAATGATTCCAAGATCTGGATGGTCAGGTGTGGTGGCGTATGCCTGTAACTCCAGCATTCAGGAGGCTGAAGTAGGGGGATTGCTGCAAGTATGAGGCCAGTCTAGGCTACATAGTGAGTTCAAGGCCAGCCTGAACTGCATAACAAGACCCTCTCTCAAAAACAAAACAGCCAGGGATTTAGCTCAGTGGCATAAGTGCTTGCCTGGCAAGTGCAAGGTTGTGAGTTTAATCCCCAGTACCAAAACCAAACCAAACAATCCAAACCAAACCAAACCAAACCAAACCAAACCAAACCAAACCAAAAAAAGACAAGCAGGACCTGCTACCAAATGCAGGGGAAATGTTTGCTTAACCTCTCTTTGTGCCTAGGAGAGTGCTACCAGTCAGCATCATGGAGAAACCTACTCTTAGGGGCTAAAACCTCTCAGGGGTGTCCTAGTTACAACAAACTCACCAACTTATAGATGTTTCTTTTCTTTAAGGCAACAGCAAAGAAGGGTAGGAGACAGGAAATAGGCCATAAGATACTGTCACCAACGTCCAAATTCCAAGGTTCATAGGAACACAGACCTTGACTGAGGCTCAGCGCCCTATACATGAACTTCTCAAAGGGCATTCTTTAGAAGCTGGAGGATGCCCACAAAGCTGGAGGGAAAACCCCACATCTGGGCGCTTCTGAGGAGTCACATCTACCAGTTCTCATAAAACATAGCAAAATAAAAATGTTTAGTGTTGTTTAACCTTGAGTCTTCTAAACCTGCTTGATCACCTACTAGAGAGTATCTTTCAGAACATGCTCTGAGTCACCTAGACTTACTTAGGCTTTTAGAAATGTGCAAAGCACTGTTAAAAGCAAGGCAGCCCAGTAGGGGCAGGGCCTGTACCAGAACAATCTCAAACAGAGCCTTGTGATTTGCTAGCCTCTCTGGGCCTGCGGGCATATATTCCCTCAGGGTACAAAATTACCTGCCATGAATGAGAACCTTTCAAGTCCTTTCTCAACATGTGCACATTTTCTAAATACATAATTTTTAAACAATTACAGTGTTTAAGTTTTCTGTATACATTCAAGTTTAAATCTGGGTTAGCATCTGTTACACGTCTAAAGAGTCAGAAATGGATGCATTGTAAAATAGTGCTAAATACTCTAAATATCAAGGATAGATATAACATGACACAAACTGCTGATACACCAAGGCCCCCCAACTATTTTTTTCCAACTCCTTAAATTATAGCCTTAAAAAGGAACAGTTTTACTCTGTTGCATTCTTCCCAAAACAAAAATTTAAACGTTTCACACTATGGTGGCCTTTTGTAGTAGAACTTTAGTTCTCTGGAGACACTCATGGGGTGACTAGGTTTGGGGGGAGGCCAGTGGGAAAGATGGAGAAGACTGATAGATCACTTAGGAATGTTAATTTAACACTGTGCAAAAATAGGTTCCATTAAATGTCACAGAAACACACACAAGTAACCATCTTACTATTGTTGCCATTTATCTTGAGTTAGGTGATGACAACAATCAAGATGGAATGCAAAGTTAAATGTTAACAGAACTGCAAAAAACTTGCAGCTCTACTCACACAGGAATTTCCTTTAAAAAATTTTTTTTCAGCACTAAGGATCAACCCCGGGGACATGTGTATGCTAGGGAAGCACTTCACCACTGAGCTACATTGCCAGCCCTTTCATTTTTGAGACAGGGTCTTTTAAATTATGTTGGCCTCAAACTTGAGATCCTCCTGCTTCAGCCTCCCAAGGAGCTGGAAATATAAGCACAGGGCTCCATATGAACTTCCTATCAAGATTAGAAACACTTGGAAGGTCAGATGTCTCCTGTCTGAAATACCACCCAGGTGTGGGGGAGAACTTCTTGCCCTAACACACATCCCAGTGCCCACTGCTCTAGATTCCTATCCCCAACCATTCCTGGCCTTGCAAACCTCTCTGAGCACAAACATCTTAGCTCTTCTTCCATCAGGCCCTCAGATTCCTTCAACCTCAGTGCCCAGAGATGCTGGAGGCTCTGCTCATTGCAAGCCAGCAGGGTGCACTGTTCATCTTGGTGGGAGTTTTAGTGTCTTTTTTTCAGTCCCACTGCTGCGGGCCTGTCACCTGGCCCCAGTAGGAACATACCATCTGGGCCTCATCCAGCAGTCACAGAAGAGCATCAAGACTTTGCATCCTGTTAGCTGCCTGCAGGCCTTACAGGATAAAGAATGCAATACCAAACACCACATCCTGCTTCCAGAATCCAGACCTCAGTTGTGGCATTCTGTAGAAACTGTACCAAGAATCATGGTCACAGTATACCTATCCCTCTAACCTCTATTCCTTAGAGGAATTTTTTTTTTTTTTTTTTTTTGGTACTGGGGATTGAACTCATAGCCTTGCACTTGCCAGGCAGGTGCTTGCGCCACTGAGCTAAATCCCCCGCCCTAGAGGACATATTTAAAATGCAAACCGGGAGTGTTTAGGATCCACAATTACACTGAACACTTACAATATATGCCAATTGTTACCTAGTAACAATTGTTTGTTTTTGTTACCAGGGACTGAACTCACAACCTCACACTTGCCAGGCAGGCACCTATGCCACTGAGCCAAATCCCTGGCCCCTTACTAACAACCAAACACCTACCACGTTTCTAAGGTTCGTGTCTAGAAAGAAATTTCATCTCCATTTACAAAAGCTTCCCAACTTTGGTTCTTATTTATCTAAATTGTACCTGCTTGACTTGAAAGTAACGCAAGGTACTAGGACTGTAGGCCTGGAACCCATTAGCTTGTGCACTCCCAGGACAGAGAACCCAGTGGGTGAATGGTCTGAGGGCCCTAAGCAGATAAGCCAGAGAGCCAGCCCTCCATTGATCCTCACATGCACCCTTATGGACATTCCCACTAGTGAAGAACTGTCTTGGGACCTAACATGGATCCTTGCCATAGATGAGCCCTAAAGTTCTTTGTGCCTAAAAAGTCTTTTCTATATAGAGTGGCATGCATTTCCCAGCAAGATAATTACGACTGCGGCCAACATCCCCTTTGCACAGGTGCACTAGATCCATGTTCCATCTGCTTTTTGTCCACCTAACAAGGGCAGCTCCTATATCCATGGTAGCAAGGGGAAGAGGTGAAACAGCAGCACACAGCTGTGGAAGACCAGATTAAAAAAGCACTTTCAATTAGTGCCTTTGCCATCTGCTCTGTGTAAACACAAGAGCTAACAGAGTACAGCAATGACCCGAAACTCAGCTAGACTTCTGGGGCTCAAGTCTAGACTTTGACCTTAGTAGTTACTTAGCTTGTACTTGTCTTTGTGTGCTTGTCTGGAAACTAAGATGAAGAAAGCAATGCTTGCTTCAGTTGTTGTGAATATAAGTCAATTTACATGAAATCTAGAAGAGTAACTAGTTCTCTCTTTTTTGGCACTGGGAATGGAACTCGCACCCTTGCACTCGCCAGGCAGGTGCTTATGCCACCACTAAGCTATACCCCTAGCTCTTAGAAGAGTGACTAGTATACAGCAATCTCTAATAGAAGTACTTGCAATTACTGCTAGTTTCATCAAATGAAATAATCCCCAAATCACTCCACAGATTGCTTGAAAGCCAAAAGGCACCACCTTAACCAGGTGAATCTTTATGAAATATGGATGCTCAATATATTTCTTTTCAAGGTTTCTACAGCCTTGCAATTTTTCACAATAAAAAGTTAAGAAAATCTGAGTGCAACAGTAAGAAATGCAATTCTGAATTTTCCTTGAACAGATTTTACTGTGCCCCACAGTAATGAAAAGCATTATTTTATATAGAAGTTGCTCTGAAATTTCTCCGTAACTCCTTAATTCTTCTAAGTAAAGGGAAAATCACTTAGTTCAATTCAGACAATGAAACATTTATTCAAGAGTCAGGAGAACATGCTGGACAACTCTCAAACCCTGCTACACTACACAGAACTCTGACTTTGTCAACCTTCAATGTGTGGGTTTAAAATGCTTTTCCCTTATCAGAAGTTCTAATAATGTTGAGGAACATATTTTTAACTACACGATCAGATACCCTGTATTAGCAGACAACAGATTTTCAGTAGGATGATTTATCAAAAAGAAAAGTCACCCAAAATTGTAAGCAGTCTGGATTCGTGTTTATTGAAGCCAGTAATTAGAGACATCTTTTTTTTTTCACTGCTAGAAAGCAAGGTTCCACATGACTGCATACCGAACCTGGATAGAGCCACACCCTGGACTAAGGCTGGTTGGGGATAATCTGCAGTCCTAATCTTAAATTAAAAACACCAATGAACTTAGCATAGAGACGACAGCGAACTTCACTTACAGCATCAACATTTGTTAAGGTCATGATGTACAGAGCAGTCACTTTCAACTTCGTTAAATAAAACACAACAGTTTCTTCAGTTTAAATATTGATTTTAAAATGCCAATCTCCAAAAAAGAAAGTGCAAACAAAATAAAATAAATCTAGCAGCATACCTGTTGCATTTTTAGGAGACCAATCCATGGCCCTTATCTGGGCCATATCTTCTAGGTTGGGTTTATTTTTCCATTTTAAAGACAAACAGCAGATATAACCACTATAATGTATATAAATTAACAGTTTACATACAAGTGTATTCAGCAAATAATGAATTTTACTTTAAAAAGTAAAGGCTGCTCACTATTTGGCCTTTGGTTCCAATGCTTGAAAACTCTAAATAAAAATCATCTCCCTCTCACTCTCCCAAAAGAATCCTGAAGCTCCCCAAAGTTGGTAGACTTTGGCAACCACTGCACTGCATCAGTTTTCTTCTGATACTTGAAGCGTCCACTTGTCATGAGAATAAAAGCGGTCTCCAAGAAACCTTCCTTCACAAGACCGGAATCTTATTATTTTGTTGGTTTTAGTATTTCACAATGACCCAAAAAGTGATTATCAGTTTAACTGATACAAATTTGAATTTTGCAGTTTCTTAGACATGTGCCTTTCCAAAAATTCCTTCTTGTTTCTGCAATCACTCATTCTGTCCCCAGCTGCTACAGAGAGATTAAGAGACCCCCACCTTTTGTGTGGCAATAAACTGTTTGGCATCTACTGGTTATTACACAACTATTGCTCCAGTCAGTTTACTGTCATCCCCTAGACAACTTGGTAATTGGAAGTCACAATACATTAAAAAAAAAAAAAAAAAGCTGAATTAAAAAAGGAAAAATAGTATATTTCACCAATAAAACTGGCACAATAAACATCTTTTTGTCAAAGGCAAGTAAATATAGAACTTTCTCCTTAACAGTGTTCAGACCTTTACAAAAGCAATTCAAGACAGTCTCAAGAGTTTAGTTGTATAACACAGGATATAAATTAAGCCCAGCATTGTTAGTGGTCAGTCAAATCTGGTATGTAAAAGTATGACATTAGGGAAGTTAGACTGAGACACACTACAACAAACATTCTTATAAAAAAGTAAACTCCACTTAAGTGAACTGTGGTTTTTCCCTTGGTTTGAAAACATGTCTTCTACATGAAATTCATAGTGTTGCATTTAAATGCTGTGTCATATGTAAAATTAAAAGTGCCACTTCAAATCCACAGAAATCATTTCCAGAATGGTGGTGTAACATGACAATGTGGATAAATTTGCCCTAAATGGGGAGACATCTGAAACTCTCATTTCTGGAAAGAGAGGAAAAAAAAATAAAAAGCTACATATTATGGAAAACACAAAATAAATGTTTCATTTTCAATATAAAACATTCACACTTATTTGTCCTCCATCTGATAGCACTGATCAGACCAGGGTACTAGGACAAGATCCTCTTACATGAGTGGAACTCTGTGAAGGTTTCCATAGACCCTAAGGCAGAGGTTGTGCAAGTTAATCAACCAGAGTACAATGCTGACAACTTCCCCCAAACTTTCTCTAACACACTGCAATATGGTAAAATGAGAGGTTGATCACCCATTTTCTTTTAGTAGGCTAGCCTGTGGTAGTAAAAAAAACAAAACAACAAAACAAAACCCAAAAATTTAATTTAAAAAACAAAGCAGTAGCTATTTAGAAAACATAATTCAAAGTAAACTAATATTGTATCTGCTGACTTTGAACACAGCCCACAGTGACTGCCTGCCTCACAATGCACATGCATGAAGCCCAGGGTCTCCCTGGGCACATGGCCTAGGCCAAGCATGTGGGTCCTAGGCAGCTGCCATCCTCCCTACCCACGTCAGCCCCACCTGACTCAGGCATCCCACATTTAGCACATCTTCCATAAGTTAAAAAGATGCCTTTAGAACAAGTCTAATTCCCATTTTGTTTAGTGTTTAGGTTGGAAATGCTTCTAATTTTAAGTCTTAAACAATGATTATTTGACTCTACTAAGCACAGTACTTACTAACACTGCTTTTCTCCTTCCACCTTCCTCAACATTCAGCTTCTCCACCATCACTTCTCTCATTTCTCTTTTCAGTCTTTTCTTTCTTGGACTTTCTGCTATTTAATCTGCTTCCCAAGAACAAATGAATTTGCTAATATGCAACTGGTCGAACTAGCCACCATCTGATCAATGATTTCCTGGTCTCATCTGTTCTGCCCTGATGGAAAGTGGGTTCTCATTCTCTGCTCTGTAAACCCAGCTGTGCTCTTCCCACACAACAGCCACATGCCCGAAGAGTCCAAGGGTTATCCCTAACAAGGGGCTTGACACATAACCTTCTTAAATGTGCACTTCACATTTGGGACAAGCCAATGAAGTATTTTTTTAAAGTTCATCTCCCCTACCCCCAAAAACCGATAGCATGTGCCATATCAGAAAAATCCTGGTCTTAGCAGATCAATATACATAGTTATTTGGTCATTTGACATGTGCATTTTTAAGGAGGATCAGGCTTCATTTTCTGTTGAAGAGTTTGTTACCATGGAGTCTGGTTTTCGAGTCATTCTATCCAGTTCTTCCTGAACATTTGACAACACAGTCTTTTGTCCTTAAGGAAGGGGGAGAAAAAGCAAAGCAACAATGTGAAAATAGAAAATAATTTTTAAAATGAAACATTTAAAATTATACAGACTTCTGTACACATTTGTAGTGACAGTAACCTTTTTTCCCAAGGAGCATAAGACAGACCTCAATCCTTAATTATTCCCAGTGTCACAGGTCTAAACTTCCCCAGCTGTGTGGCTGCCCTTGGCAAGGGATGCCTTTGTGGCAAACGAAGGGGCCTTTCTCAAAACCCCTCCATCCTCCAATTCTAACCCCTGTGCACTCTGCCATCTTGTTAGAGGTTGGCACTAGAGTTTCAGGCATGCAACAAAGTATTTTCTTTATCCTTGACAAGTAATCAGGTTTTGTTCTTAATTACAACACTCTAGTCTAGACTGACTTTCAAGGACAGCCTGGAAATACCATGTGTGAATAAGATAAGACCAAAGCTAGGAAGTCCAGCTGGTCAGTTGCACTTTGGTGCTATTTTTTCTATTGTCAAACATTAACTGGGATTTAAACAATGACCCTATCTCTAGTAAAGAAGTAAAGATTAGCCCACAGCCAACACCACCAGACAAGACTGAGTCTCTTTAATGGTCTATAGGTTAGAATTCCCTAAGGATAGAATGATCTCCTAAGGGAGCTCCTCTGTTTTAGAAATATCAGTCAGGAAAAACACGACACTAAGGTATCTTATACCAATGGAAAATTAAAAGCAGAAAAACCTTTTAAAATGTTCACCACTGCTTGCCTAGCATGAGTGAGACCTGGGTCTGATCCCCAGCATTATCAAATCAAATCTTTCAACGTCCTGAGATTATATGTAATTCTAAAGGAAACTGGTTCTTTTCTTTCAGAGATCTCCAAGACAGACTTGCTCCATACCAGCCTACATGCAAGGTCAGGTCGATGGGCCACCAAGTGTTCATAAAGGGAGAGACAAGGACTGCCTCAGTGAGACAGTGAGGGCTCCATCACAGGCTTCAGTTCACAGTAAGACCAGATGGCAGTGGAACAAATGAAAGTCTTTTTAAAGCACCCCAGAAAATTAAAAGAACAAAATGCCAATAATACATGGCATGTCCAACCTGCAGCCCATCTTTTCTGTGGTCTCATTTTTTTGAATCAAAAGGAACTATCTTGGGCCACATATAAAATATGTAATATAGTTAATGTATATAAACAATAACTTTCTTTTTAAAAATATTCTTTATTCATAACACTTAAAAACATGAGGGCATAATAAAGGTGGGTGTAAGTTGGACACACCTGCTTGACTATGGTCTCTAGACAACTACACCAAGTTCACAAGTACAGTTTAGACTATACCTCAACTCACCCAACAACATGAATGTAAAGAAACACGAATTTAACACATCCACAATGGGTGGATTAAGTTTGTCTCACTGATGGGTGGCTCTGAACCACTGGTGGTACATGCATGACTATCCCATCAGGTAGCATGCCAGAGTCCTAGGAGGTGGTACAGGCTACTGGGAACATGTTAAATATGTCAAGAAAGCTGCATAATGAGACAACCCCACCAAAAGCATGGCAACCTGCCCATTGAAAAGTACATAGCAGTTCAGACATCTACTGAAGGTCTGCAGGTCAGGTAAAGGTATGTTCCTGTCTATCTTTCTATCCTTCTAGCACTGCTCAGCCACGAAGATCAGAAGCCTTAGAGGGCCCCTCTATACCTGACTTCTTAGCTGTGTTCTGCACACCACCAGCACCAGGACTTCCAGGAGAACCTGTTTTTTTACTCAAAAGACTATTGAAGAAGCTGGCCAACACCCCTTCACTCGCTGCATTATCTAAGGAAACAGAGAAAAGAGCATTACACAAACTGAATGAATTACAACAAAAGTAGTTCTCAGAATTACACATCTCTAGCTATCACCTTTCTAGAATACTGATCCCATTTATTTACTACATTCTTTACACATCACCACTGTTAATTATGTGTCAGCATAATTACTAAGGGGAAATATATTTATACTTCCCATTTGTTTGAGGGCATAAAGATTAACTTGTGCTCCACATTATCTCCCTATCCTCAAGGAGACGTCCTTCTTTGTTTTTCAAAGTTTCTTAAACCCTCGACACTGCCACCTGCTATGCACAACTCATTTCCTAAGTAGAAAATGCTCACCAAACATAAGTATTAAGTGGAATTTTGTTTGATGGTTTTATTGTAGCCAGTATCTTTGGGGATCAAGCCATTGGGATAATAACTGGCTGAACTAGTAATTCAGATCAACAAAAGCAGTAAAGGAGAAAAAAAATCCCACAATTCAAAACAGTAATAAGATAATGAAAAGTAAGACTCGAATTCAAAATATCTATTTTAAAAACCACTTCCTGCCAGATGTGGTGACACATTTCTGTAATCCCAGCACTCAGGAGGCTGAGGCAGGAGGATTGGTGCAAGTTCAAGACCAGCCTGAGCTACAAAGTGAGCCCAAGGCCAGCCTGAACTGCATAGTGAGCCCGTCTGAAAACAAACAAACAAACAAACAAACAACCAAACAACAAAAAATACTTCCTATATCAAAATACATATTTTAAGAATCACTTCCCATTTTGCATTCCCTTCTGAAGGCATCTGTAGTCTAGATGAGGTCTTATACAATGACTACTAATTCCAACAGGGCCTGGTCTGTGCCACTATATCCCCACTCTTTTGGATGGAGAAGGTAGAAAGTAGCCCTTCTCAAGGAAAAGCATAGGCCTCAGCCATCCCTGTAAGACTCAGACCTAGGACTAAACCATTCTCCAAAGATAGGATACATACTTTTGATGTTTGGGTCTGGCTTCTTTACTGATGTGCCTGGAGAGGGGCTAGGCACACTGGCTGGCCCTCCCCGGCCCTGGGTCCTTGGAGAGCCAGAGGGTCCTCTTGCAGGGGATTCCTAATTCCAAAAATAGCCCAGATCATATACAAGCATAAAAGTGTAATAACAGAAAATAAAAATTCCAAAAACAAAGACATGCTTCTGCAGGACATTTTCCAGTTCAAGTTACAGAAGTAGGAGTCCAGATTAGTCCCTTATTAGATCTGTTTCTTCTAAGAGAAAATGTAACAAAAGGTGATGAAACCAGCTGATTCATGATGGCTGTGTTTCACCAAACATTTCCTGGGATTCTACCATGTTCCTGGATGTGGGCCTTTAAGAAGACCAACTCTTTGAAAATATGTAAGCCTACACATACTTAAGTTCTCACAAATAACAGTATAAAGTCCAGAGACACCCACAACATCAGGTTCAGGCCATGACTGCTTGCTATGAGGTACTCACAGAGGCTCTTGTGGGCGTGGCTGGCTGCTTGGCAAGGATTGACTGCAAGGAGAGGGACAAAATGGCCATTAGCCAAGGACTGTGAAGTGCACTGAGGTCTGGAGAAAAACTTAACTCCTAGTACTCCACTAGAGGGTGCCATTAACAAGTCAAAAAACCTATTGTATAGAGCAGTTTGGTAGATGGTAAAAAAGTTATTCTGATAACCATTTGAAGCTAAGGAAGCAGGTAGGGCACAGAAAGTTGGAAGAGTTGGAAAAGGAGTTGTCAAAACCTGCTGGGACCTGCCTGTACCCTCGAGGAGAATCATGACATGTCTAAAACTCTGAGTGAAAGACAAACATTAGACTGGGTTTGTATTTTTACATTGTCAGTTTGAAAGTTACTGCCTCACCTACAAAATGGGCATTAAACTGTGCACCAGGCTTGGGAGACCACATGAAATAAAGAAGTGTGGCCAGGTCACTTGGTAAAACTTGGTAACTCAGAAAGTATGCCAGAAAATCTAACTTTTCATAGAAATGGCATTTTGAAAGATACTAAATTAGCAATGGCAAATCTTCTAGAGCTTTCAATGATATCAACAGCCCGCTGTGGCACATGCACCATAGGTTTGTCACCACTGTACTAAGCCTAGCCCTGTGAGAGAATCTGCAGGGCAGTAGCACAGAGACAGTCTAAGGCAGGTGGTCCAAGACCTAACAATCCTAGAAAGAGGAAGGAGCTGGGATTCCTAGTCTCAACCCTTGCAGCTCGGCCCACTTGATTCCCCACATGCAGGTAGCCCCCACCCTCCTAGGGAACTGGCATTGCATGCATGAGAAGGTCTTGGTTCAAATATCACTATCTTCTTACCTGCTGCTTCATTAGGAACACCTGCTCATCCTCTGCTGCCAACTCTTTGTCATGGACCAGCTGTAAAGCAACACACATACATATGTGGCCACAGGCCAAAACTACCAAGTGATTATAAAAATTCAAGCTGCAAAGAATCTTGTGCTCAGGCTTCTACATGTGTCTGAGGGATCCTTGAGATTGCAGTTGCTGTTTTTCCAGTGTGGCATAGATCTTCCAAAACTGGCTGCAGCAGGTAGCTAACTGATATTTTCAAGTCTTGTAGGTCCTAAACAGTATCTCCTGATCAGAAGCTTCAGTAGCTCTCAGGAGAGAGAATCTAACAACAGTAATATAGAGATAGCAAAAGCACTGTTGGGACTTCAAGGTAAATGCCATCCATCTCCATGTGGGTATACCATCACCTACATCCCACCCTAAGCCATTCACAAAACATAAGACCTCCTTTAAAGACTAACAAAATGACCCTTGGATTACTTTTTTTCAAAATGATACACTGTAAGATGTTTCTTTACAGCCCTCCACCCCTTTTTAAAAAAACACCTGAACTCTTAAAAAGTGATTGATTTGGATACCTTTCTTACAGGAGGTTTCACAATAAAATCTTCATATGCATCTTCTGGTTTCACAGTTGTAAAATTTTCATGTAAAATAGCTATTTTCTTTTCATTGTCCCAGCCTGCAGGTCTAAAGGCAAAGAGACAGGTATTGGCTATCTTTTCCCTGAGACTGATTATGGCACTATTTGGAGCACATTTCAGGTTAGAAAGGATTCCTGGGTGATATCCTTCCCTATAAAATCTAGTGTGTACCCGTATAAGATCTGGGTGGCTTGCAACTTTGCACACATATAGTAAAATCCATAGCAGGGACACCCCATCAGATCAGCAGGGCAGGCCCTGTTCTGCTCAGAGCTCAGGAGCCCCAGGCCTAAAGAGATAGTGTAAGAGCTGACTGACCATGTGCAGCCCCCATGGATGAGTTCAGAGCTACTGCACAATGCCAACAGTAGCACAATGGAGTCCTGACTCATCATAGGAGAATGCAGGGAGCGGCACAGAGGACAGAGCCTAGGAAAGGACCATTTCTCTTGGGTTTTGGTATGGAGGCTCCCCACTTCCGGGCTGTCTCTTTCTCCCTGGGAACTCTTTACCAGTTATCTCGTGGACTGGTTCATTGATTATGCTGGTGTGGCAAGACACATCCATGAGTCAAGGGACAAACAGGGTCTACATCCATCCTAGAGCCCAAACCATGAGGGCTCCTGCTGGGTGCTATGCAGCTTGACATCATAGGGCAGTGTGAGACCTGGCTTTTGCTGGGCTATGCCGCAGCTTGTTATCCCCATCCAACTCTCATAAAGGTAGCACACCACACTTCTGAATGCAAGAAGTTTTGAAAGATAGCAACTATTATTCTTACAAGACTCTCATTCTCTCTCCAACTCCTGATCCACCAGTCTATAATCAATAGGGTATAGCCGGAGTCCCCCAATGGCCTTGCTAACTTTACCAGTCCCCATATAAGCAACTGTCAATAGAACCAAAGATACAAAGGCATAGGACAGGACTGAGACACTACTATGCCCCAAGCAGCCTTCAACAGCCACAAAATGCTTTTCTATTCCAGACCAATTCCAAGCCTAACCAGCCTCCCTGCTTCTTGGGATCTGGTGATTTGGGCACTGAGTAATTCCAAAAACACACTACTCACTAGGTTTGTACCTTTGGTGGCTGATTGCTTAGGATGCTTCTCCAAAAGCAGTTATGCTGTCTGCCAGCAGCCCAAGGGAGGCTCTCTTTGAATGTGCTAGAGGTAATCTATTCAGTTCCTGGGACCACCTGGGGCTCACACCTCCAGCCTCTCAGATTGCACCCACCTCTGCTGTGGCTGTCTAGGGTATACGCATCTTCCAGCATCAACCCCTCTGCCCTCCCTGCCATACTTCCTCCATTAGTCTTTTCTTCTTCAGCTGTTTCTTTTTCAGCAATTTAGCAGGAACCCCATCTCACTCATTTCTGTGTCACCAGCAGAAAACCTGTGCACCCAAGAGGTGCTGAGTAAGGCTTGCTGAATAGACAAACAGAACTTTTAAACTAAGAAGCCAGCTAAGCCTCAATATCAATTTGCTAATACAAGTGCTCTTAAATACTATGGTTTCATTATTTATGTATGTATCCAGCAACATGATTCTCTAGTGAGAGAAAGTAACTCAGGAAAATAGGTATCTAACTCTCTTGGCAGGACAATCAATCCCTTTGGTTAGAAATAAATGCTGAAATTCTGAAAATAAAATAAGCACTTAGAACAGTTAAAAACATAGGACAGGGCCAAGGAGGATGTTTACTATCATCTCTGCCAATGGGCAGAGGAACTAGATATTCTAACAGGAGACATTTAGAATCCTCAAAGTAAAAACCCTCTACAGAATCCCTAAAGTGAAATCTCCTATACTTCAACTCTCTTCCCCAACCAAGACTTTATCGGCTGACAGCAAACGGCCAAAAAACTTGCTTTCAATAAAGAAAGGCAGTAGTCCTGACCACCTCACTCATTCCCCTCAGGAAGAATGCCTCATAACTCAGGAGGAGCAGAGATGGAAAGTCCGAGGTCCAGTCCACATATTTTCCCCACAGCAGCGAGAGAGCATAAAGACACAGACAGAAGGTATAGTACTTAAAAGGGTAAAATGTTAAGTAGTAAATATGCTATAAAAAGAAGGGGTCAAAAGCATCACATCTCCAGAACTCACATAAAAACTGCATCCTTTTCCACAACTAAGGCAGGTGTGGTAAAGTGGAATCCATATGTTTTATGAACAATGTACTTATATAACAAGTCGAGGTTTTTCTCTTCTTTCACTGATGTGTAAATCAAGGCAGCTCCATCTAATCAATCTGCTTAGGAAAACCAATTCACTGTGGGAGGAGACAAAATTAATCTCACAGATCTTAAAATACGACAGGCAATTTGACCAGTTTTTGACAATCAGAAAGTATCATAATTTAAAAAGCAGAAAAGGGAATGGTAGCAGATGAACCAGTCACAGGCATAAAATATGCTAATACTAGCAGGCTGTGTAGTCGACTTAACTCAAAAACTGTTACCTTGATCCTCCAGGCTGCTTCCCAAAAAGCAAAGTTAGTGTCTCTCGGGCAAACATGGGAAAACACCCTCAGCATACTGAGGTTCAGATCTTTCTGAAGGTAGATGCTCATACATGAGCAAGTCTATCCTTAAGCACACATTTCCCAGGATGGGCTCAAAGGAGGCAGCAGGAATCCATCCATCATCCTGACTGTTGAGCAAGGGGCCTACCAGCTTTTCACAGAAAGACATCAGACAGGATAGCTCTTTCATAAGTAAAATAAACACATGGGAAATACCAGTAGCACCTACAACAATAACCAGATTGCTAAATGCTTCTTTCAGAATAAAAGCAAAGTTTAAGAATTATTTCCAAGCATGACAAAAATAATTTGATAAAATGAAGTCATGTCAGGTTTTCCTTATATGTGCATATGTGTGTGTGTGTGTGTGTGTGTGTGTGTGTGTGTGTGTAGGCTATAGAGACTGTGTTTTTTTTTTTTTCTTCTTGGGACAGTCTCACTAAGTCACCCAGGGTAGTCTTAAAGTTACTATCCTCCTGTTTCAGCCTCCCTGAGTGACAGGATTGCAGGAGGACATATTACCACACCTGACTTCAGCTTTTTCTTAACATGAAAGTCTACCAAATGTACAGCCTTAAAAATAAAAATTGACCAAAGATAGGTCTAAGACAAATAGTTTCAAATTTCAACACAATAAAATATAAAATTCCTAAAAAAAAAAAATATGCACAGGCAGAAGACTACTCTGAGTTTAGGCGTGGCCTTGAAGATGCCCTGTTTGAAGGGAAGCCCACACTCTCTGGGCCTGACACAGCACCCCAAGGATACACTGGAGGCAGAACCTCCGAAGATGCGACTGGATGAAGTCCAAGTGCTCGTCCCTATAATCATGTTCCTTCTCCAGGATGCTTACTGTATCACACTGTAGGGGAGACAAAACAGAGCCATCTTTCTGTCTGTACTTTTGAAACTGAAAACATTTTTAAAGCTACTTTTTTTCTTATGTAAGAGACACACTTTATTTCTCTATAATTCAATTTAATTTCTATTTCCACCTCATCATTCTATTTTTTCACCATCATTGTAGACCAGGTGACCTAGTTATATAGCCTTAAGGAAACAGTTTTTTGATGAGATTGCCCATAAACTCAGTACTTTCTGGAGATTAACCCAGAGCATACATGAACTGAGTGATGTCATGTTTCTAGCAGTTAAATGACAATATATTCCAACCTGACATATTTGATATACCTTAAGGAATCCTGAATAAGCCCAATTCTCCCTTGGGAAGAAATTCACCAAAGCTTCTCAAACTTTCTTTCAGATAGGGACTGTTCACTGGCCAAACCCAGCTAACAATTCTCTGGACACACCTTTGTGCACACCACCAACACCGGGATCCCCAGGTTATGAGTCAGCACGTTGTCACCCAGAGGCAGGGCAATATTTTCTTCATCAGAGCCTGACGTCAGAGGCCCTCTTCTTTGTGGGGAACCTTGACAACCTTCTTCAGGTTCAATATAGTCTTGAAAATCTTTTACAACTACAGAGGAAAAGAAAAAGAATATTATATACATACCAAATAAAAATGCAAATTAGTTTCAGAAAACAGAAAGAGACAGCAACAAACAATAAAACATGAGCAGTTGTGTGACAAACCAAGTTGCACTAGACTCAAAATGTTAATTCTGACACGTTCAGCCTGAGCTTTGCAAATTCTAAGCAGTAAGAAAATAAAAAAACCCTCCAGGCATCTTCAGTTGCATCTAACTCCTAAATAGATTTGTAAAAATTCTAATACTTTACTAGTTTCTACTATGAAAAAACACACAAAAAAATCACTTCAAAATACCAGAAGAATAGTTGAACTATCACTTTCACATAGGTGACCATTAGATACTGCTATAACTAACAAAAACTTTCCAAGTCCTCATTAGAAATGTTGGCTGAAACACTGAATCCCACACTGCTGCCTTATCGCAGCATGAAGTATTGAGTCTGTACCTGGTTAGCACCAGTTGCATACTTCTTCCTCATCCTCACTCTTGGGAACTTGGTCTCATTTTTAGGTCCTGTCCCTGCCTAGCACAATGAGGGCCAGCACCAGGGAACATTTCTTGGCACACACATTCACTACTCTGGCTAAGAAGGGTCTCTATGCTGAATGGTCAATGGCTTCAGTTAAACTGAGTGACCACAAAGTCCACAGACCTGCACCTGGATGGAGCGATTTTAAGACTTACATGTCAGGCCAGAAAATAAAGGCAGGATAATTAAAGCTATGTGGAGCCAGAGAAGCCAATAGGCAGCTAGCTCTTCTCTTCTAATAAACCTAGGAGGACTAAGGACCCTAAGGTCCTTTATTCTCATCAACAACAAGCTCACTAAGTAAATGCAAATAACAGCACTACAGAGGATCTAGAGACGTGCACATTCTCCATTTCACCCACAGAACAGGTCTCAAACATTTTAAAACAATAAGTGTTTATTTACAGAGATTTTAGGTAATAAGAGCACAAAGTGAAATTATCTAGCACCAATTGTATTTCAAGTAATATTAGGCAAACTAAAAGCTGAGTAAGCTCTCAAGTGCAGATGTGCTAGTATTTCACCTCTAAACTTTTTCTTTCAGCTATGCACATAACATTTTTGGACAAAAACAGAAGAACTTGAGGTGGTTGTTGAAGGATCTTAAAAGAACAAAATATTTTCATAGTTTCTTTAAAAGCACATTAACAAAGCTTCAAATCAATGAAAAATGCCAAGCTGTTCCTGGGTAAGATCTAACTATTCCAGATATGAGAGGCACCTGGCTAAGTCTTCCTACAAAGTGAGCAGGGCAGAGCCTAGGGCAGGGGAAAGGTGAGCTGAGCTGCGGTAGAAGTGAGGTGAGGTACAGAGGCTCAGGCAGTCTACTCCAGGATCCTCTATTACCTATGGTGCTGCCCAAACTTGGCAGTACTCCACATATGCCAAGGAAATGGCCCACAAGCCCTGGATAAGACTAGTCACACTGTAAACAAATGACTTTAATTGTGGCTTTCTGGTAAGCATAGGAAATTTACATCTTTTTAGTTAACTTAGCATTTTAGAAAATAGGTTGAAAGAGAGCAAATGTGGATAACTTTAAGGTAAAGAAAACAAAAGATGCCAGGCATGGTGGCATATGCTTGGAATCCCAGCACTTGGGAGGCTGAGACAGGATTATGACTGCAAGCTTGGGCTACATAAGTTCAAGTCAGCAAGAACTACACAGTGAGACCCTGTCTCAAAACAAAAAATGAAAACTGAAAGATTAAAAAGTACTGACTATATTACATGGTTTCTTTTGTATGAGAAACCAAGTATAAATAAAAGGCAAAATAAAAGACCATAGGATGTAGAGAGAGTGGTGGTTTTCTTATTTTTTCTTTGGTACCAGGAATTGAACTCATGACCTCGTGCTTGCCAGGCAGGCACTTATGCTGCTGAACTAAATCCCTGACCCTGAGTGGTGGTTTTCTAAGGGTAGAGGATCAAGATTGAGGGAGAAGAGAAAAAGTAAAGGGAAATGGAATGAAAAAAGGAATTAAGTTATGCTATGCACATGTACCAAATTCCTACAACAAAATGTAAACACTACACACATATACTAATAAAGTAAAATAAAATAAAGAAAAAATGTTGAAACTGCTTAAAAAATAAACTTATCTGTTGAAAACATAAAAAAAAACCTGAAGACTATATTATTCAGATAATAAAATGTATATTTTCCTTAAGGGATACACATAGTGTTAACAATTTCCCTCTAGAAAGTGAATGGCCAGTATTTTATAGCAAGGCCACCAACCCACTTGGAGCTCCCCTTTAGGACCAGAAACCAGTGGGTGTAAGAGGTCACAGGGCCAGGGAAATAGCTCAGTTCAGGTGCAAGGTCCTGAGTTCAATTCCCAGAACCAAAAAAACAAAAGTCACAAAATACTTTTGCTGCTTCTGCCTCTCATTTTTCCCTCCTACCTTTCTGACCACCCACTGTATCTACAGTTGTGGGAAGACTCCACAGGTCAACATAAGCAACAAAGACTAACCTACAAGTTGGCTCCATAAGTGCTTTTCTTCTGGATCAGATGGTTCTTAAAAACAGCTGCCACAGACCTTGGACCACAGAATACCCTAACCCTGAAAGAGTCTGACTGGCCACAGAGCAGTTTTCCAAAACTGGCAGACTGCAGAGTGGTTGGATTGGAAGCCTGGTTGGATAAGAGCACTTCATTCATTCAGAATAATAGTTAAGTCCAATTAATTTGGGAAACAGAGTCCCTGGAGCATGAGTATAGCCAACTACTTTATTAAAATATCATCTAAAACCTGCACTAACAAAGGCGCTCCTTTGATATGTAGCACAAAGGCATGGCTGTCATTCCAAACAACTCAGACAAGGGATGATGAAAGCAAGGGCCTTGAAAGGTTAACCAGAGTCAGGAGATACACACATGGTTCCAGCAATTGATAACTGCCCTCCAGTGTCCTTTCTCCTCTTCCTCTGTGTAACTGAATAGAATTCTGAGGTCCATAATACATGGACCCACAGACTAAAGCCTCCTTTAATGAGGACAGACAGACATGTACCCTTCAGCTCTTCTTTCCTCTTCTTCCATCCTGCTCCCTGGAACACTGATGTGAAAGGCAGAGCTCTCTTTGTTAGGAAGAAGAGAACCACATCCTAGAAATGACAAAGCCATAAGCACAAGAAAAGCCAGGGTCCTTGAGTCCTTGGCTCCCCAGTTCTACCTTCTTCTAGATTTCATTTTCAGGAGAGAGAAATTTAGGGCATCATTATCTCGGGTTTTGTGCCATATGCAAATGAATCTAATTCTAAGCGAGAGACATCAATGACTAACAGCATAAAATAAATTTAGTGTCTCACCTTAAGCTCCCTAGGAATGGAGCTTGTCTGTTGTATGCCACTGCCTAGAACAGGACCTTGTACTGAGTAGACACTCTCCCTACCAGGGAAAAAAACAGCAATCCCTGGCCTCTCTCTTTTTTTTTTTCTTCTGTTTTAACGATCTTTACAACATTATCACTCAAGAAAACAGGTTAGAGAACTGAAATCTCTAGGGCATTAATTTACTAGCTTGGATAAGAAGCTGTATGTGCAATGGATAGAAAACTGCTATTCAGCCTCAGAACTATTCCGTGAAGTTATCATTAAGGTTTCTATTTCAGAGGAAAAAGAGCCATTATCTAGAAAGGTCAGTGGTTGAAGACAGATGAGCTGAGCTGCATAACAATCAGTACAGCACACATGTGGATGATCCATGTGTCACACTGGCAGCAAATCAAAGAATAAGATCTTCAACTCCCTGAGAGGCAAGATGAAGTATAGGACAAGAAGACTTAGAGCATTAAACATAATTTGAAAAGCACATCAAATTTCTGGACCCTTCTGCCAGTAAGTGTGAAGATCTTGTGTCATGTTTTCCGCCCTCATCAATTCACTAAAGGGAATGATGTCATCCTGTGGAACTAAGCCAGACTGGGCCAAGCCTGTCCTGCCCAAGAGGGCTGCTGCAGCCACAGCTCCAGTCGTGGCCCCTCCCACTTCTCTGGCAAGGAGACAGAAGCTGATGTAACTGCACAGAAGCAAGGGAAAGAAAAAATAAGCTTTTGAACCACATTGTGGGGGTGTAGTGGGACAAAGAAACTTCCTTTAATATGAAAGTTTTTTGTTCTCAAAAGAACTTGGATATCCTGTCTTAAAATAGCTTTTCACTTTAACAACACCCCAAAAATAACCTTCCTATTCCTATAAAAAATTGGATTTGTTGGATTCCAAAAGATTATCTTTTTTAAGACTTCCATTAAACCTACCAATAAGAGGGTAGACAGAACTTTCACAGAGTTCCAGAGCTAGGGTTCAATCTGTAGAGACCACAACAAATCTCCATACCTTGCTGCTAACTCAGAGACAGAATAGCACAAACTCCTGAAGAACAACACAACTGATCACATTTTGGGAAGCCAGGAAAGAACTCTTCTATTAAAATACAATCAACAAAAATAATACAGACTATTGATCTTCAACTATAATGTGAGATACACTACTCTGAATACTTTTTCAAAGTATTCTTGATAGCTACATTTGTAGGAACAAGTCTGAAATTAATGATGCAAAACAAAACACAACTCTATTCAAGTGAAGTCTCCTGACTAAAAAAGGAAGGTAGTTCTCACTATCCAGTATCTAGTGACTTTTCCATTTTAAAAAATTGCACTTACATTTCCGTTCCAGCTCTCTCATTTCTTCTGGTGGAATTTTCATTTTATCAATGTGTTCCCGTAAAACACTTGCCCACTTCTGTAGTGACTCCATTACAGTCCAAGGCCTAGACATGTCCGCAACAAAAATGACCAGGGTCTCTGGCAAGGATTCAGCAGAAACTGCAAACTTCAGCAGCCCTTTGTGGTAGAGGTCTCCATCCAGAATCCACACATTGCAGCGTGTATGATCTAAGAAATGAAGTTATATTATGACTGGTCAATGATCATCAGCACAGCTATCAGAAAAGTAGCCTTATAAAGATGAATTCTACACAGAATACAGACAGAAATCCTAACTGAAAAGGTTCCAAATGTTCAAGGAACAGCAAATCCTATCCCAGTGCTTCATGAACTGTCTAGATTTTAAAATGTTTAAACTACCATAAGAAATATCTACTACACTGGGCATGGTGGCACACACCTATAATCCCAGCACTCAGGAGCTAAGGCATGAGAATTACCATGAGTTTGAGGCCAGGACAGCCTTCATATACAGCAAGTATCTGCAAGTAAAAAAAAAATTTTCAGCAACATCTAAGGAGTAGGGTAAAAGTAACTAGTTTTCAATAAGAACTCAGAGATGCTGATGTTCACTAATCATCTGTGCCATAGTCTAAACAATCCATTGCCCTAAGATATCAGTAATCTGTGAGGTGAGTAGCAGTTCCAAGAAGCCTATGGTTAAACAAGTCCGTCTCGTGATAGCCACAGTAAGCAGGGGACATACCAGAGAGGTTTCCAAAGAAACAATACCTTTGGGTTTAAAGCCAAGATAAAATCATTACTTGTATAAGTTGAGATACAAATTGCTGGATGCCTGATATATTTTTTTTGGTACCGGGAATCAAACTCACAACCTAGTGCTTGCCAGGCAGGCGCTTATGCCACTGAGCTAAATCCCTGGCCCTGCCTGATGATATTAAGGAATTACAGTTCTTTTTATATAATAACATGGTTATATTTTCTAAAAATCAATATTCTTTAGATATACTATATGGAAATATTCATAGATGATACAATGTCTGAAATTTCCTTCAAAATAATCCCATGTGGAATGAAGAGGATGAGATACAGTTTGAAATAAAATTAATCAAAAACTAGTTAATTGCTGAAAGCAGGTAATACTGTGGTTCATGATACTAGTCTTACACATTTTGTTTTCTACAGTAACGTGTTAGAATCAATACATATATTAAAAAATGCGTTAAGTGCTGACATTTAACAAAGCATATAGTCCCAAAATTGTAACTGGATAAACAAATTATAGAAGTCAATTCTCCCAACTGATAATAGTTTTAGAAAATTTTCTTAAAGAACTATTTTTCTTTTTAGTACTGGGAATCGAACTCAGAACTTTCCAGGATGGTGCCTGTGCTATGGAGCTATACCCCTGGCTTAAGAACTATTTTTTAAAATAAGAACCTTGATAGTTCCTGAAATAGTTTATTAACTTTTCTGTTTCAATAAAGTCCATCATACACTTTTAAAACCTATCTCCCATTAGCTGCCTTTTGGTATAATCAATTCATTAATATGCTATAAAAATGTATATTCATGACTATTTTAGCAGTATATAGTACATGCTATCTAAATACAGCTATATTTTCAAACTCATTTTCTCTCTCTCTCTCTCTCTCTCTCTCTCTCTCTCTCTCTCTCTCTTTTGGTTTCCTGAGACAGAGTCTCTCTATGTAGTTAGGGCTCACCTTGAACTCACTATTTAGTATCCCAGGCTGGCCTCAAACTTGAAGTGATCCTCCTGCCTCAGCTTCCCAAATGCTGGCTTTACATGTGTGTGCCACTATGCCAGATTATATTTCAAATTCTTAATGCACCTTAGACAGTGGCTTTAGTTTGGGTTTCTGTGAATATCTTAAAAAAATATTCTTTTGGATGTTAAGGGTCAATGCTACCATGCCCAAGGCCTTGGTTTCAATTACCAGGATTAAAAAAATAAAACAAGAACAAAAACAATGCTCTGTACCTGAAATCTATGAGCCTGAATGCCTGCCCTTCAGCAGGTATGGTTCCTTTTTCCAGCCTCCTTTACCACTGCCATTCACATATAACTTGCCCACATGCTTGGAGACCATGCAAATCCCATATAACATAAGATCCCTCAACCCTGAAGGCAGAGGTATAAGTTAGAGACTTTTCCTAAATGGGTGACTGCCTGTGAAATGTGTATTTATAATCCAATCATGCCACACAATAAAAAAAAGAATAGGACTTAAAGATACATAATTAACCATAAGTAAGGGAAGCTTTTCCATCAAGTAAGTACTCACAAGTAGGTAACCTAAAAAAAAAAAATTCACATAAATGTAGAAACTAAACTTTTTAAGGTAATCTTAAAGAATGTAAAATAGAAGTTACTATATACTTTATAACTCAAAGGCAAGTAAAATACTTTATAACTCAAAGGCAAGTAAAATACAACTAATGTTATATCTTGGCCTGAAACATGCTTCTGCTGTCTTGATATAGATGAGGGTACAGATTCTGAACAGACACACTGCTTTGTCCTTTCAAAAGAAACAAGTCAGCTGGATATAATGGCACTCAGGAGGCTGAGGCAGGAGGATCACTAGTTTGAGGCCACTAGGGGCTACACAGTGAGAGCCTGTCTCAAAACCAAAACAAAGACAAAAACTGAACAGAAACAAGACAAAATGGTACTAGAGCAATCACATATCCAGGATTCCATTACATTCCACACATACTCTCTTATTCTATCAACCTGCAAAATAGACACCATCGTCTAGGCTACACATGAGAAATCTCAGGTGTAGGTGGTTAAATCAATTACCTGAGGCTACACAACTGCTGACTACAGGAGTAGCATCTTGAACCAGATCCACCGGGCTCCAAAGCCCAAGTTCTTTCCACAATAACCAGGGTGCCCTACAAAGATAGGAAGCAAAAGATACAGACATGCAAGGTCCTCTAGGCCTGACTCAGTGGCCCCTGAGTCCCAGTCCTATAACTATGAACTCCAGTAAGCCTAAAGGGACACCTGATGCCTGTCCTTCTGACATAAGACAGAGCCCTTAGCACCATGCCGACCTCCTGTCTTCAAGTCCTTCAGGGAATGTTCAGTAAGACAAAGAAGTCAGGGGAAAGGAGCAGACAAATACATAAAATCCCAGGGGTTCTACAATGACCACTAAATTAGCATTCACACAATGTAGATTTCCAAGCTTCAACAATAGACTCTCACTCATGCTCTCTACTAAACAGCTCTTGGAGATAGAGTTATAGTGCTTCAAAGGACTTGGGTTCAGTTTCCTCTGTTTAGCAACAAGCAAATGGGAGACTAGAAGTGGGAGGACTGGCTTCCCTTACATCATGAGGCTTACTGTTTAAATGGGTAAAAGCAAATATAATGAATGTAATTTAATCAATACATTTCACCTTTAGGCTACAATGATAACTTCTGTATAAAACAAAACAAATCTTTTTGGTACCTCTAGGTACCAAAAACTTATCTTGAGCCAGTAGGGTTTTTTAGTTCTGGTTTTTTGCCTTTTTTTTTTTTGGTACTAGGAATTGAACTCCGGACCTTGTATTTGCCAGGCAGGCTCTGTGACACTAAGCTGCAACCCTGGCCCCCAATACCTTAATTTTATAGCCATTAAAAAAAAAAAAAAAACCTAACTCTAATCTTAAGAGATTTTAAAGACTGTTACAGAGTAGTTGTAAGCAAAAACTGCTAACTCATACATTTCCTAATTATAAAAAAGAAGTTTCAAAATAATAACTAATCCTTCTAAGAATGTTTACCATGTGCCTTTAATCACCCTAATTATTGTGCAGATAGAAAGTACTACCATCCACATTTTTTTTGCTTGCTTGCTTGCAGTGCTGGGGACTGAACCCAGAACCTTCCACTGATACCCAGCTACATACCCAGATCTTTAATTGTTTATTTTGAGACAGAGTCTTGCTCAGCTGCCCAGACTGGGTTCAAACTTATGATCCTTCCACCTCAGCCTTTCAGAGTGCTGGGGTTATGGGCATAGACCATAATGCCCAGCTACTATCCACATTTCAAGGAATTAAAGGAGAACATTATCACCCCTGAACCTCTATTCCCTCCACCTCCAGCACTTAGCATTTCTAAACAGTCACAAAAAGACTCAGAAAACTATCCATGAACACACATGAACTTGAAGATTCTCCAGAACAACTAGTCAAGTAATAGTGGAGCTAGATCAGTCTGCTAAGTATTTCACAATTCTCTCACAGAGAACTCCAAAGCTTTAAAAAAATCTTTCTTGCTACTTTTATGAGCATGTGAAACTTTATCTTAATGTTTTCCTTTACATATAGACATAAGCACCTAACAGTCCCATTCTTTGTTTTTGCTAACATGCTCTGTAATAGAAAGTGGATAAAATCTCACAAATGACCCACATTTCATCTAATCTTGAGAAATTCTCGATGAGTCAAAGAGAAAGCTGAGAATGCCTAGCTATGTTATAGAAGTTAGAGTCCTGTGTGTGTCCTTTACCATGGATCAATGCTTCACTTACCATCTCGGTCCTCGTCATGGACACTGAGGTAGAGATACTCTAGGCCTCTTCCTTTTTTGCCATGCTCTGCTCCTTGTAGTTTAGTCATGAGCGTTGTTTTACCAGAACCATCTTCACCTATAAATGATATTTCCAAGAAGAAAAAGGGGTACTTTAATTTATTCTGGACAAAGATGGCAAGTCACAACACTCAAAGGACAAGAAAAAACTAAGAATCTCAAGCAAAGCCCAACTGAGATCTCATCTGCTTTCACAAATAAGGCAGACTTTGCTCTAAGAGTCACTGGAGAGGGGACAGGGTAAACACTGCAAATTCCAACATCTAAAATGACATCCTACTGCAGTTTTTCTTATTTCACATAGGAGGGGAAAGGTAAGTCAATGGACCCTACCTATAATGTCTAACATCCATTTGCTGAAGTAAAAGGTGGCACTGATTTCTCACAAAATAAAATTTTACCACAAGAAATGAAAAAAAAAAATTCAGAACAGAATTAACCTTGAAGTCTAGACACTCTGATTTAAAAATCTGATTTTTCTTCACAATCATGAAGAACAGAAGTTATTATTTACATTTAATTTCAATACATCTCCTTCATAAGCTTTCTGAAGGCTGGGAAACTAAAGAAAATAATAATTACAGACCTAAGCAAAACTCTGAAGCACAATCTCAGTAATTATGAGGCACTTCCTTATCTCCCTCTCACCAATGAATAACAACCCCCCCCCACCAAAAAATACCCCCAGCTAAACATCAAGTAGAACCACCATCAACAAAGATCACTAGACATTCTTGAGATTTAATTACATAGAATTACAGTCATGAAAGGTAAAAGGTAAACCACAATCAAAGATCGCCTGTCCATACACAAGGTCATACCTTTTTCAGGCTCTTCACAGTCCATCTGGACCATGGTGAGTACTTGTGAGCCTAACTTCAATACCAGTTCATTCTGTGCCACTTGTCACTGCAGCCAAAGTTACTTTCCTAAAACACAAGACCTAGTAGTGATCTTGGCTCCTCATTTTCTGAAGATCTCTAAGATACACCAAAGCCTATCACCAGTCTGAAGACCATCTGGTCCCTTCAGAAATAGTAGGAAAACCACCAAAGTACTGATTCCCATAAGGCCTGGTGATGGAGATACGATAAAAGGCCTGTGAAAATCTGCAAGAAAGACCATTAATCCCTCAGTCTTTCACAATCTGCCCACAATGTCCCTTAGTGGCCATCTATCACAAGAGACTTCTAACAGTATCCAAACACAGTATATGATCAACTTTGTGCTCCTGCCTACTGACACTCTTCAAGAAAACACACAACCCCAAAATTTCCCTTTCAACAGCACCTAGTAAGTAATGTGATCCTCCCACAACAATTTGCCCGTGCTCGACATGGTGCAATTACCATCACACATGTATCAGTTAGAATGAGATTGTTGTTACCAAAGGTTGTTAGCGCTGTCCCAGTGCCCAGCTTACAGGTCCCATTCCACAAACGGGTCTACTGTGTGAGTACACCCAGAGGCCACAGAGCCTAAGGGACCTGACTCATGAATTCAGCAGTGAGGGCAAAAATAATCAAAGCAAGTCCTCGGTGCTGACTCCCAGGCTTGGTGTTCTTTGAAGAGTTAAGACATCTGAGTGCCGCTCTTGAAAACCGAGAAAAGCTCTCGTGGTCAAGCTCCGAGCCCAGTCATTTCCTTTACCACTCTTCTCCACCCAGCCTTCTCATCTGCTCTCTCCATTTTCCACATTGTGAACTTCGTGAAAGAAGAACGCCAGGGACGCAAGGAGTCAAAGCCCATGTCGCGCCCAGGTAACTGAAAGAATGTGCCAACAACCCCAGGCAGCACCAATGAACTGTCCAAAAGGGGAAGCATCCCACCGTCAGTGGGGTGGGCTTGGCGACTCTCTGGCGGACCTGTCCCCGGGCTGGCAGGGGACAGGCAGCGGCAAGGGGGAAGCGGAAGGCTGGGATCTGTGGGAGGGGCACCGCCTCACCCACCCCAGGCCCCGAGGGAGCGCCCGCCGCTCACCGAAGACAAGGATGTTCTTGCCGGACGGCAGCTTGGACCTGGCGCGGGTGGACACTTCGCTCAGAATCGAAGACCTTAGGCAACAATGGCAAGCCGGTCAGCAAGGCCCACCCTAGCCCGGCCCGGCCCACCCCGGCTCTGCCCGCATTCTCACCACAGACTCTGGCCCTCTTCTTCTTCACTGGTTAAATCACCAGCGGCAGCTACCGCGGGCCCATTGGGACCCAGCAGCAGCTTTTTCTCTACCCCCACTGGCGCCATCTTGCCAACTGCAGCCACAAAGAGGGCCCTCCCCCGGCCCCGCCGAGGACCCGCGAGGACCCGCGAGGACCCCGCCGGGCCACCCCCGCGCCGTGCTGCGACGTCCGCGCCGCAAGGGCTGCGCCGCCCGACGAACCCTTCCGACCCCGCGACGTCTGCGGGATACTATCGGTCGCCAGGCCGCCGCAGTGGCCGGAAGTTGCACGGTCAGGCAGTCGCCTGGGCAGCCCGGCGCGGGGATGCGGGGCGGGGTCGCCTGGACCCAGGACGCGCGGGTGGCCTCTAGCGGGCGAGGGGAGCAGCGCCACGCGGCGCCTCTTCCACCACACCCTGGAGAAGAACTTAGCCGCTCCAAGCTGCTTGTCCGGTGGGTGGACTGATGCGGCAAGTCCACAAGACTCAAGCTAGACAGCGCCATTTATCTGGTACCGTGGGCCAGACTCACGTACACTCCTACTGAATCTTACCTCTTAAACTGATGAGGAGCGTGAACCTCATAAGGTTTTAACGAAACTGCTCATGGACCCAATGATAGAAGGTAGCATCCTGGCACTTCCCATGATATTCATTAAACTGATTATGCGTTTGGGCTGTCCTCATCAAACCCTGCATTGAAGGATGGGTCCCCAAATCGTCATACTACCCTAGTATTCACCTCTTTTGTAAGACCTTATTATGATTGTGAAGTAGTGACTTTTACTACACTAAGAAATACACTTAGTTTGCTTTATTAATGGTTTTAAAAAATGATATGTGGTGACATGGTCTTTAATCTCAGCATTCAGGGAGGCTGAGGCAGGAGGACTGCCAAGAGTGTGGCCAGGCTGAACTGCATGATACCTGTCACAAAAAAAAAAAAAAATTCAATTTCCTTTTTTCAGGGGGAGAGAATGTGAAAGGAGAATGGGCAGGAGAGAAAAGAGGATATGGTAATGAAAGAAAAGGAAATAAAAATACATCACACTCATCAAGGGTAACTAGCTGTAGTCCCTGAGGGCTATTTTATAAGCAAGCTAACTTCACAAAGGCATTGTTAAATATCACAAGGAAATGGGATATAGCAGAAAAGCAACCACTGAAGTGGATTTCAGGTGAATAGAATAGTGGTCCTAGCTCTGCCAAAAAATTAGCAGCATAAATTACAGGACCAAAAAAAGGCATATCATTTTCCAACTTGGATATGTTTTATGAAAGGCAGTTAGAATAAGGCTTGTGTCTAGATGTTCCCCCAGGCCTCATGCACTCATAGGTGGGGCTTTTCCAAGGTGGTTGGAGCTAGGGTGAATATGGGTTACAGGCAAAACTGAATTGGTTCTGGGTGTGGATGATGGAAACCCCACCCTGGTTGTGGGTGGCACTAATAGGTTTATAGCCTAAATGAAATACTATAAAGAAAAAGAAAGAAGGCAGGCTGTCTGCAAGCCATGGACTGTTTTTCCTGTGATGTCCCTCTGCCATGCCCAGCTGCCTTTGAGCTAACATCTGCAAACCATGAGCTGAAGCCTCTACAAACTGTGAGCTAAAATAAGCCTTTCTTCATTGTGGATGTCAGATATTTTGTCCAGCAGCAAGAAAGTAATTAAGACACTCATTACATGTTACAAGTCTGGAAGGGGCATGCAGTGTTCAAAGTTGTAAAAGAGCAATCAGTGAACTCTTTCAGCATAGAAGATGGAGTTGAAAATTATTAAGTCAATGAGCTTAAAAAGGACCAGAAGAAAAAACTGACCCATTAGAAAGGAAAAGATACCAACAGGTTTACACAGTATCTTTCTTTTCTGGAAGGAATACCAGGTATGAGGCTGCTACAGACATAACAAATGCAGGCTTCAACAGGGCATGTGGCAATTCATAACTGACTAAAAGATGAGATGCAGGCCAGATTGAAGCTTGTCAGGAGAAGACTGGTAAGTGGCAAGGTGTACCAGCAGAGGCTGCTAGGGACCTGCCCCTGGCTAGTTCAGGGTGCCAACAATGATTGGATGAGAATGTAGCAGCTCACTCATAAAGGCTATGGATGACCTGAAGCAGAAAGGCTGCTTAAAATACCTCGATGGCAGAGAGAGTACAGACTAAATCTAACATGATGAAGCTTAATAAAGGCTACTAAAACCCTATTATAGGGTTTAACAAAAAAAATCAAACTCATGAAATCAGGATAAGAATCATTTGAAACTGAAAACTAAATAGAAGACTTGTATCTGTATTAGCTAAATCTGAGAGATAGTCATGTAGAATGCCAAGAAGTGTCTTAGATCTACAAACTCTTTAGACCTAGCTAAAGTAAGAAGCTGACCCATATGCAGGCCACATTTCTTAGGATATTTTTCTCTAAACACATAAACAGATATGTGCAGTGGCCAGTGAGTAAGCTCATAAGGGGACATGACACTGTCCTGCTACAGTATGAAGTCACCAGAAGTCATCTGCATGAAAGATGAAAGATGTACTACACATTTAAAAAAAGCTAAAGCTTATAGCAAAAAGAAGGAAAACTGACCATAGAATATGGATGTATTCAAAGCAACTTCACATTTAGCCTTTAGAAGAGGAAATATTTTAATTAACAATGTCAAACATTGATTTAGTGGGTGGGGATCTTAGTTGAACAGCTTGGAACTATTCTGTGTTCTGGGGAGGAATATTGTCACTAGGCAAAAATATTAATAGCCAAATGGCTCACATAGTATTCATTTGCAATACAATGCCAAATAAAATTTAGAGAATAATTTTTCTTCTAAGCTATGTTCTGAGTTTAAAGAATAAAGAAATATTACTGAACAAATATTTGACCTTACAGAGAAATTTTATTTTGCTAATCTCCTGCTTAAAGTTATTATTTTAGAAATTATTGTAATAATTTGAAGAGTTCCAAGAGTCACAAAAATTATTTAATTGAAACTATTCCTGTTTCTAGATTCACTGTCCTATGGGAGCTTAGAAGAATACAGATTTAATGTTTTATATCTTTCAAGGCACTGTGTGTGTAATACCTAGGCCTGAATCCAAGGCATTCTTACTGAGATATATCCCCAACACTTTTTAACTTTTCTTTAAAAAAAAAAATTTTTTTTTTGAAACAGGGTCTTACTGAGTTACTAAACTCCTCCTGCCTCAGCCTCCCAGAGTGCTTGGATTATAGGCCCCACATTCAGCTCAAGGAATTGTATTTTTAACAATTCAAACTAAAAACTGATAGCCTCTTTCAATCAAAGAACTGCACACTTCAGGCGTTTGACCAGGTTGTGGTATTTGTGTGCAAGGTCCACAGCTGTCCTTCCTTGCTGAAAGGGAAAAGACCACAAAATTGAATTCCAATGATTTCCCATTTTTTTAACTCCATGGAAAAGGTAATTTACTTCTTTTTGTGTAAAGTTTTTACGAACTCTTCTTTTTTCTGCAATTAATAAAAATTGTAGAATACATTAGTACTTGCTAAAAAAAAAAAAAGTGTTCATGAGACCCAAGTAAGTGCTAACTAGAAACTACAAAGTAAGAAAACTTCATGTCTGTCATACTGATTATATCCACTTCAGTTTTAAAAGCAAACACCTAATGTTAATTTAGGTGCTACTAAGTGACTTCAATAATTGTAACTTAAAAAATTATAGCTTACTGTAAGGATATCCTTAATACATTTTAACCAAGAAACAAAGTTATAAATATTTCATAGATAATATAAAATTCTTATAAATACTAAGTAATTCTAACCAATTAAATCTTCCAAAGAGTTCCATTAACTTCATAAAATAGTAACACCTGTTACTTTAAGAATTAGCTTTAATATTTTTAAGGATCTTCTGAAAGTTAAAAAAACATGATTATTTACTCTATATAGAAGATCCAAAAAACTCCATTAAAAGACTACTAAAGGTAATAAACAAATTCAGCAATGTAGCTGTATACAAAGTCAGCACTAAAAAAATCAATAGCATTCCTGTACACAAAAAACTCACTGAGAGAGAAATTATGGAAATATCTCCTTTCACCATAGCATCTAAAAAAATGAAATACTTAGGAATCAAGAATGAAAAAGACCTATATGCTGAAAATTATGCTATGCTAAAAAAGGAGATTGAAGAGGATATTAGAAAATGGAAGATATTCCTTGCTCTTGGCTAGGAAGAACCAACATTGTGAAAATGGCCATATTCCCAAAACTGTTATACAGATTTAATGCAATCCCAATCAAAATACCATTAACATACCTCACAGATCTAGCGAAAACACTCCTAAAATTCATTTGGAAACAGAAGAAACCTAAAATAGCAAAGGCAATTCTGGGCGACAAAGGCAAGACAGGAGGTATCTCAATTCCTGACTTGAAACTATACTACCAAGCCACAGTGATAAAATCAGCATGGTACTGGCAAAGAAATAGACCTGAGGATCAATGGAACAGATTAGAAGATGCAAACACAACTACAAACACACTCAACCACCTTATCTTTGACAAAGGGGCTAAACATGTTCACTGGAAGGATAGCCTCTTTAATAAATAGTGTTGGAAAAATTGGCTTTCCACATGCTGAAGACTGAAAATAGACCCATGCCTATCACCATGTACAAAACTAAAATCTAAATGGGTCAAGGCTCTAAATATTAAAACAGAAACACTAAATCTACTGCAAGACAAGGAAGGTAGAAATCTTGGAGTTGTGGAGGTAGGGAGAGAATTCATGAACAAAATGCAAACTGCACAGGAAACACTTCAAAGAACTGGGATCTCATATTATTGAAAAGCTTCTGCACTTCAAAAGAAATCACCAACAAAGTGAAAAGAAAACCCACAGAATGGGAATTATAGCCAACAACCCCTCAGACAAAGGACTTATATCCAGAACATATAAAGAATTGAAAAACATCAAACCCCCCAAATCCAAAAACCCTCTCCAAAAATGGGCATCAGAGATGAAGACACAGTTCTCAGATGAAGATACACAAATGGCAAATAAATACATGAAGAAATGTTCACCATCACTGGTCATTCGAGAAATGCAAATTAAAACAGCACTGACATTTCATCTCCAGAAAGAATAGCTGCCATCAAGAAATCAACTGATAACAAATGTTGGCAAGGCTGCAGGGAAAAAGGAACACTGCTCCACTGTTGGTGGGAGTGCAGACTGGTGCAGCCACTATGGAAATCAATATGGAGATTTCTCAGAAGACTAGGATTGAAAGTTCCATTCAATCGAGCTATTCCCCTCTCCTGGGTATTTTCCAGAAAGATTGAAAAGGTCATGTCACAGTGATATATGTGCACCCATGTTCATAGCAGCACAATTTGTGATAGCTAAATCTTGGAAACAACCAAGATGCTCATCAACTACAGAGTGGATGAAAAACATGGTATTTTTATACAAGGAATATTACTCAGCTATAAAAAGGATGATCTTGAGGCCTTCATAGGTAAATGGAGGCAACTTGAGACTATCTTCATAAGTGAAGTAAGAGTCATATTTATTAATATCACATTGTCTCTCTAGTGTAAAAAGTGATAAGAACTGTAGAAGTAATAAAACCCAAAATGTGTAATTGCTATTGTAAAAGAGAGGAAAAGAAAGTGCTCTAAAGGATATAACTGCATGTATAAATGTGTAAGATAGATAACCTTATTATTTTTGTTGGATTATTGAGCAGAACTGTTTGCAGTCTCAATGTACGAATGTCCATTTTGTATGCTTTAATTTTGTAACTTTAACAACTATTTCTAAGATGACTATGTAATTTATCAACTATTGATTTCTTAGTGTTTATTTTTTTTTGAAATTCTGTATTATTTCTACCTTTTTTGTTTTGCTTTTTAAATAAAATTTTTAAAAAACCACAGTCACTACCTGTGTAGGTGCTCAGCTTGATTAAAACAAAAAAAAATAGGGAACATGATGAAGAAAGTTTTTTGATTGTCTGGGTTTGTGTGTGTGTGCATATTAATTATTTGGAATAGAACTAGGGCCTTCATTCTGACCAGTTCTTTTTTAATTTCTTAAATTTTGAGACAGGGTCTCACAAAGTTGCTAAATTACCCAGGCAAGCTTGAATTTGAGATTTTCCTGCCTCAGCTGTATAGAGTGATGGTATTCCTGGCATGTTCCATTATGTCCAGGTTGACTCCCTGGCTTTTGAGCAATACTTTCTTAAAAGAATACACAGTTGATAAGAAAATATTTATGGTGATAATTACTAGGAAAAACTGTAGGTTTAGTTTTTTTCATTTGTTGACTCATAAAATCAATCCAGACAGATGCTGTAGTAGTAATCTGTATTTTCACTTCAGGTTTCTATTTACTTTAGGACTGGATACAGTTGTGCTTGGTCACCCCCAGACAATCTTGCTTTTGAAAGCCAGGACTATTATTTGTTCACTTGTCTAATATAAGAGCCATAGTTTAGACCTTCTAAAATAGAAAATATTACGAACAGAAAGCTGGGAAAACAATGTAAATAATATCATTACCTAACAGTATTACTCAAAAGCAAGCTCCATCAGGGCAGGAACTTGGGTCTAGTTTGTTAATTGCTGTATTCCCAGTATCTTGATTAGTGTCTCAGACAAAGGAAGTGATCACTAAATATTTGTACAGGAAGAAAAATTACAGCAATACATACCCTGATTCATGAAAGCTTCAGTTTGTGAACCATTTGGTCCACAAACAGAAGCATTTGGCAAAATTTTGCTTCTGTTTGCAAACTCGGAGCTCTGCATTGAGTGATGAACATGACCTGAGCCATCTTCCCCAGAATCATGGGAAGAATTAAGTTCATTAACCAAGGTGCTGCTGTGTTGATTAAATTTTCGCCAAACTCATCAGTACTTGATACTTTTGAGGTTACTAGAAAACTGTGGTTATCCAAGAAATAGTTTTTAGCCTCATTTGCTAAATGATTTGAATTCAGTATAATTAGGACTGGATAAGCTAAAACTTTTGGGATACTGAGGACCTGGAATTATTCATGTAGATATTCTTTTCCATTGTGGTTGCCATTTCTATGATTCCTGTATTTAGTATCTGTGCCCAAATCCTTAAAGGCTTCTACACCAGTGTACTGGGCAGCCTGGAAAGAGGAAATGGCTGTACATGCTAAGCCTTAGCTTTTTTACTGCTTGGAATATTGAATGTACATTAGGGAGAGCAGGTAAAAATGGGAAGGAGGGTTCAATTCCAGAAATTCTTACTTTAAAATCCTTTCAAAAGGCCAGGCATGGTGGCGCATGCTTATAATACTAGCACTTGGGAGGCTGAGGCAGGAAAAATGCTGTGAGTTCAAAGGCAGCCTGGGCTACACAAATGAGTTCACAGTCAGTCTGAACTACATACTAAGATGCTGTTTAAAAAAAACAACAAAACAAAAAAATTCTCTCAAGCTACCAATCCATCCTGACAGAGAGCCCGGAGGAAATCTAAATGCCTAGACAGTGCAGTGGTCCAGGACTCACTTTGAGTGTAAGCTATAATAAATGAATACTGGTAAAATATCCTAATACAAAATGGAAATTTATGAAGAGGAAAAAAATGGCAAAATACCAAATATTTGAGTTATGTTTGTGAAGATATTTAAGACCAAGCAAAGAAAATACATAACTAAAAATATTTTATATTGATTTACATAGTAAAATCATCTTCAGAGCTTCATGAAATGGGCATAATTTATACAATGACTACATTTTCTCAGGATGCCTTTGTAAATTCTGAAAAAGCAGGTCAAATTATTAACCATTTAGTTGTAGCCAAAGTAAGTCTAATCTATAAATTAGATATATGGTATTCACAAGCTGAACATTAATAGTATTAAGATTACTCATAATCAATGCATAAGCCCCATTTAATGGGGCTCTAAATTTTGATATGGAAATAGACATAGAATATTTTTAGTAGTTATGTATTTGTTTTGAGGACATGGTGAAAAAACTCTTACTAATTTGATTTCAAGTCTTTCTCAAGAACAAGATTTCAAAGTGCAGCATGTCTCTATGGAGGAAAATTTCTAGTAGCTTCTACAGGAAATAGTACTTCAAAAACTGAACTCCTCCACAGTGGTGCTATATTTAATTTACATGTAGAAATTTTAACCCAGAAAGAGATTCAGATATATAAAGTAAATTGGAAATTTCTTTCAAGTTTCTGGCAGCAAAAATAGCCAAGTAAGTATTACATAAGGCAAAATGTTTCTTAGATGTACCAAGTCCATATGTCTCTGTAAGAAATAATGCAGTGGTTCTACTGATGTTACCAATCTCTGGGTTACTTGGACACATAATGTACTCAACAGTTTAATCTGAACCTGCAGGTATTAACTAGATGTGAATAGAAGAAAATGATAATGTTCTATGTATCTCTTTGATCAATTTGGAATGGTAACAAACCTGAAATATTAATTAATCCTGCAGTGAAACTAAAAATTCCATAAATTAATTTTTAAAGAAGCATTCTGAATTTTAAGCAGGGTATGTTATTAAGATTTATACTATTAAAAAGATTTATACTATTTGTCTCATCAAGTTTGATTGTGTGAAATGCTAGAGTTATGAACAAAAGCTTTCTGTAAAGTCTCAGGCACAGGAGAATAATTCTGTTCTTAAAATAGAAATGTGACCCAAAGGACAGAACAAAGGCTTTTGGAGAAGGACTCATCACACTTGAAACTAAGTTCTGATATTTACTGACTTACTATTACAAAACTGAAAGGAAATAATATCTATAAAACAACTAACACATAGCAGGTGCTTATCTTATTAATGTTAGTTTTCTTCTGCTCTTTCCCTAGCTGGTAAGCACTGGATGAGCAAACACAATGAAGAAGGGAAGTGGGTGCCTTTACTCTGAGCAGGGAAAATCCTTATCAGAACAATAGGTTCCCTTTTAAGATCCATTAAAATGAGACTGGGAACAGCCACTCAGCTCTTCTTCTTTCTTAGGGGTATGAAATTTAAATTTATTTTAAAATTAAATATATTCACTTATTCCTCCAGGGATAGTAGATTTATTAGTGAGTTGTCTTCTACGTGGGGTCAGCAGAATTTCTGAAAAATATGGAAAACATTTAACAATCTGAGTATATCAATTCCATGAGTATAATATTCCCCCCACTCTGCTAGGCAGTCTTAGGTGAAATGGAAAGAATTTTAAACCACCAGACACCGGATCTACTTCCTAGGTACATTTTAAAATGGTTGCTTAGAGACAGGTTTTCTTTTCACATTATTTTAACCACTATTTTTTAATATACTTAATACTGATCAATCATAAGGTAAAGACATAATTATAGTTTTAAAGGTGCTGAATTAATTACTTTTGCTACAAATAAGTGACTTCCTTAGTTCATTTTTATATCTGTCTTCCGCTTCCACAATGACTTTGTGACGATCACATTGGTATGGGCAAGAGTGCAAGAGCTTGGTAAAATTTCGGCTATTGAGGGGTTTTCCAAATGTTATGCAACCTAAAAGAAAACAAATTAAAATGATGCATAGATTTTACAAAATAGATTATCTACTAACAAATCTATGAAAGCAAATATCTACATATATCTATCTCCCAGCTTCACTAATTATTAACATATAGCTAATCAAATTTTGACTATACTATATATACACTGAAATGCTTGCATTAAGGTATCAGTATAATCTAATATTCAGTGTTCAAATTTCCCCATCAATTCAGAATTTCTTTTTTACAATTGGTTGGTTAAATCATGATCCAAAGTTCATCATTACCTGTGTGGTTGCTATCTCTTTTGTTTTATTTTTTACTTGTTTATAGTACTGGTAATTAAACCCAGAGCTTCATACACATTAAATATGTACTTTACCACTGGGCTCCTTCCTTAGTCCTTGAGGGTGTGTACTCTATAAGCTGGTAATTAAATCTGGATGAATGATCAGATTCATGTTCAAGTGTTTTTGCTATAATGCCTCACAGGTAGTACTGTGCGCTTTTCACTGCATCATATTAAGAGGCACTCATCTCTTTTTTCAGGTCAAAATAGATCAGTAGAGTTGGGTAATGTCAGGCATAGTATACACGTATTGAAGACAGCATGACTTCTCCAAATTGGGAGTGAAAGTGGATGCTGCTACCCTCTTTTCCTGTTTCACAATTATTTGCAAATAGTTCTTGCTTTTTATCACAACAATCATTAAAAATACAGCTTTATAAAGACACAGCATCATTGTAGTAGGTGCAGTGGCACATGGCTGTAGTCCTAGCTATCCTGGAGACTAGAGAACCAGAGGATCACTTGACCCAGGAATTTAAGGTCATCCTTCGTAATGTAACAAGATCCTGTCTCTCAAAAAAAAAAAAAATACATGGCATTCAGAGGAATGTGTTACATGGCATACAGAGGAATGTTGAAACTATGAACTATCTTGAGTTCATGTGGTATCTGAAAGATGGTCATTATTGTTGTATTTGTTTTCTTTAACTTAAAATATTATTTAGTATCCTTGTGAATTCATTGCAGAGCTCTGGGGTATGAGTGGACAATTTAGAAATTATGGCTTTAGATTCATGAAAGAAAAAAAAAAGAGTTCAAAAGAATGGTAGTCAACAACACAGACACAGAACTGCTAAAGTGGGTAAGGCTTTTTTTTTTCTTCCCCATACAAGGTTGTACTATGTATTCCATGCTGGCTCAAACTCACTAACTCTCTGCCTGTGTAGTGCAGGCTGCCCTCAAACTCTCAATTTTCCTGTCTAGATTTCCTTAGTGCTGGGCTTATAGGTTTGCACTACCAGACCTAGTAAGAATTTTTAAAAAATCATTAATTTTAGAAAGAAAAAAACAATTTGGTAATGATTGACTTTGGTTTGTTGGCTTATTTATTTATTTGAAACAATCTCGCTATGTAGTTCAGGTTGGCCTTGAACTCACTATGTAGCACAAGCTGCCCTGGAATTCCCAGTGATTTTCCTGCCTTGGCCTCTGAATACTGGGATGAAAGGTATATGCCACCATACCTTGCAAACCTTTAAGGTTAAACAGAATGGCAAAAGAAAAAAAATTAAAAAGCTAGGATTCAGAAGGAAATAAATACACCAAAAGAGAAAGGCACAAGAGAGATATCTGACAATAAAATCTGGAACAAAGAATTGATAAATAAAGGATAATAAATCACACAAGGTATTGTGAGGGAGTGAGAGGAAGTTTGAGGTAGGGTCTTACTATTAGCTTAAACTTATATTGAACTCACTATGTAGCCCAGGCTAGCCTTGGGTTCACAGTGATCCTCTTTATCTCATCTTTCTGAGTGTTGGGATAACAGGCATGCCCAGTTGTTTTTGTTTCTGTTTTTGGTTTTTTTTGGTCTTTTTGAGATAGGGTCTCCCTACACAATTCAGGCTGGCCTTGAGCTCACTTTGTAGCCCAGGCTGGTCTTGAACTTGCGACAATCTGCCTGCCTCAGCCTGCCGAGTGCTGGGATTACAGGAGTGTGCCACCATGCTTCCCCGCTGGATTTTTTTTTTAAATAAGGAAAAATGCACATAGTTTAAGGTGGGGCAAAAGGAGTTTATGGATAGGATGAGAGTGAAGACAAAGATTTTGCAATTATTCAAGTGGGCAGAAGATATGGGACTCAGATTAGGGCTAGATATCAGTTTTAGAATAATATAGATATATGTCTATATCCAAAATGGAAAAATAGCTTCCTGTAGTGGCTCCAAAATGTGTGTCCTGGCACCATGTTGAGTGGCCTCCAGCTTGCCAAACCACCTTCTGTGACTTCTACTGACTGCAGGTTGCATGGGAAGAACTCTGGGAGACACTGAAGCCATGAAATACTGGTGTTGGTGACTCATACTTGAAATTCCAGCACTTGGAACTCAGATGTAGGAGGATCATCTTTGAGGGCAGCCTGGCTATGTAAGAATTAGAGGGAGATTGTATCCAAAATGGCAGAGCAGTGAATGCCAACAATTCAGCTTCTCTAGGACGAAGTGTCTAGAGTCTGGAAAACAATAGCTTGGAGAGGAACTGAAGTAAGTGGAAGTTACCCAGGAACCATGAAAGAAGTAACAGAGGAGAAGAAAATAGGATTAAGTGATACAGAAGAAATAGATCACACCGCAGAGGCCAGACTGTGCAGCTGACAGTGACTGGCTAGTCAGCAGCCAAGGAAGCAGAGTGAAACTAATAACTTTTTTGTTATAGAGAATCAGAGAACTGCATCAGGACTGAGAGAATCACTGGAAGAAAAGATAAAAATCACTGGCAATTGGAACCGGTAAGGAAATGTGGGACACTGCTTCCAAAGCAGCCTTCCACAGTCAACAGTTGGCAAGTAACCTCGGTGTAGCACTGAAAGCCACAAGTTGGCATAGGAAGGGCTATGTGCTTGAACCTGGGCCCCAGAAAAGTCCTTTAAGCTGCTTCATACTGCCAAGTCCCCAGAGTGGACTAGGGATACAGTCAGTCACTGGAGCCTGCTGGCAGTTGGAGAGCTGACTTGGTGGAGTTGCTGAGAGGTAAGGGCTGGTGAACACAGACATGGCTCTAGCAGGCACCAACCAAAACTCAAGGAAGAAATTAAAAAATTTCTGGAAGTTAATGATGATAGTACAACTCATCCAAATGTCTGAGACAGAATAAAAGCAGTTCTAAGAGAAAAATTTACTGCAGTTAACACATTAGGAAAACAGAGCAAGCTCAAATAGACATGAGAAACATTTGTGAGAAATTTTAAGATACTGGAGAAACAACAACAAGTCAACCCCAAACTGAATCAAGGAGGGAAATTAGCAGAAATCAATGAAACTGAGACTAAAAATACAGCAAACAAACGAACAACAAAACAAATTGAAGAGCTGTTTCTTTGAAATAATAAATAAAACACATAAGATCCTAGCTAGAGTTACCAAGAGAGAGTGAGAAAAGACTCAAATCAATTCAATTAAAAATGAAGAAAGTGCCAGGCATGCTGGCGCATGCCTATAATCCCAACACTCAGGAGGCTGGGGCAGGAGGATTGCTGTGAGTTTGAGGCCAGCTTGGGCTACAAAGTAAATTCAAGGCCTGACTGAACTATATAGCAAAATCCTGCCTTATAAAAAAAAAAGGTGAAATCACAACAGACACTGGAAATCCAGAAGATCATAACTACTTCAAAAAATTTAAAATATTATTTAGTACCCTTGTGATTCCTAGATTCCTAGACACAAACAAATTAGCAACTAACCCAAGAAGGCATATATATGCTTAACAACCCAATAGCAAGCAATGAAACTGACACAGTAATAAAAAAATCTACTAACTAAAAAAAAAAACACTCAGGACTTGATGGATTCACTGCTGAATTGTGCAAAACTTTAAAGGATATTAAATCACCAATACTTCTCAAGTTCTTCAAAGATACTGAAAGGGATAAAGTGCTCCCAAATTTATTTATGGAAGCCAGTATCACCTTTACCCCCAAACTGGATAAAGACTCAACTAAAAAGAAAACTATAGGCCAGTCTCCTTAATGAATATAGATGCAAAAGTCCTTAACAAGGTATTAGCAAATAAGGGGCCGAGGATTTAGCTCAGTGGAACAAGAGCCTGCCTGGCAAGTGTGAGGTCATGAGTTCAATTTCTGGTCCAAAAAAAAAAACAGAGAGAGAGAGAAAAAGAGAGAAAGAGAGAAAGACAGAAAGAAAGAGAGAGAGAATATTAGCAAATAGAATATAGTGCATTATCAAAAATATCAGAGGGCTGGGGATTTAGCTCAGCAGCATAAGCGCCTGCTTTGCAAGCGTGAGGTTGTGAGTCTGACCCCCGTACCATTAAAAAATAAATAAAATTAAAAAAATCATGCACTATGATCAAGTTTCACCCTAAAGATGCAAGAATGGTTCAAATACATAAAACTAGAAATGTAATACATCATATAAACAGAAGTAAGGTAAAAAAACTATGCGATCATATCAATAGATGCAGAAAAGGCTTTTGATAAAATCCAACACCCCTTTATGATAAAAACCTTAAGAAAATAGGTATGTAAGGACCACACATGAGTATGATAAAAGCTATATATGACAAATCAATAGCCAGCATCACACTAAATTGGCAAAAATCAAAAGAATTCCCTCATAAAATCAGAAACAAGACAAGGATGTCTACTATTATTCTTTCTATTCAACACAGTACTTGAAATATTAGCTAGTGCAATTAGGCAAGAGAAAGAGGGATACATATAAGAAAAGAAGAACTCAAATTACCATTATTTGCAGATGGCATAATACTCTACATAGAAAACTCAAAGAACTCCACCAAAAGACTCTTATAATTAATAATGAACTTCAGAGGATAAGAATCTTCTTAAAGGGGAAAAAATAATATCTCAGGGAAAATGAGGAAAAAGGAAGGGAAAAGAAAAAATATCTAAAATTATATAAACACACTTAGGATAGCTAAGATGATTGTGCTACAAATTCTGTAAGTTCTTGGAACAAAATAGTTAACATTCATAGGATTGGGACAATTGTGCATATTATTGTGTGGTGATCTGAGGAACTCGAAGATCATTATGTAAAATAACAACCCTCGCTATGCTCATTCCACCTTGTTTTGAAGGCTTATATTGTCAGTGTTCTGGGCTCTTTGCTATTGTTTGTCTTGTTTCGTGTTTTTCTAGGAATTTCCCTTTTGATTTGTTTTTTCCTCTAATACAGAAAGGACAGATATGCATGTAGAGATTCATGCATTAGTAAAACTTCTAAACAGTTTGAGAATCGATTATATAATGCACAATGAAATGAACAGCTACTTTGAAGAAAAAGAGGCACTAAGGTACCCAGTGCTGATTCCATAGCATCATGATGTGAAATCCAGCAGTACTATTATTCTTTGTTCAGACTGATTTTAGTCTGTTTTGTATTGTTTAATTTCAACATACATGAAGGTAGGAACAGCTATTTTGAAAAGAATGAGAGACATTATGGCAGCCATTGTTGACTTCCCTATTGTCTGGTTTTGAAGACCTAAAATGCCTTCATCATCCTGTTCTGATCAGTTTAATACTATTTTGTTTTGTATGAATTGTATGTGAAGATATGGACAACTATTTGGAAGAAAACAAGAGACAATATGATAGTGAAGACCTCCTGTTGTCTTGCTTTGAAATCTGTGTTTCTTACATTGTTTTCTTCTGATCTGTTTTGTTATGTTTAATTTTACCCTCTTAAAAATAAAATTAAAAAAATAATGAACTTCAGTAATGTAGCAGGATACAAGATACATCAACATACAAAAATCATTAGCATTTGTGAACATCAATAATGAATGGGATGAGAAGATTATGAAAAGAATACCATTCACAATAGCTTCAAGAAAATTGGAATTAAGCCAGGCGTGGTGTCTCACTCCTGTAATCGCAACACTTGGGAGGCTGAGGCAGGAGGATCATTGCAAATTCAAGACCAGCCTGGGCTACAAAGTGAGCTCAAGGCCAGCCTGAACTGCATAGTGAGACCCTGTCTCAAAAAGACAAAAAAAAAAAATTGGAATTAATTTAACCAAAGAAGTCAAAGACCTCTACCAAGAAAAACTATAGTACTCTGGAAAAAGAGATTGAAGAGGACACCAGAAAACAGAAAGATGTCCTCTGTTCCTGGATAGGCAGTATCAATATTATCAAAATGGTCATATCCCCAAAACTGTTATACAAGTTAATAAAGTTTTACTCAAAATACCAACAGCATATTTTCCAGACAGAAAAAAACAATTCCAAAATTTGTATGGAACCAGAAGAGACCCAGAATAGTGGAGTAATTTTGGGCAACAAAAGCACAGCAGAAGGTACAGGGATACATGATTTCAAGCTATACTACAAGCCATAGCAATAACAACAGCATGATATTGGAACAAAAACAGATACATGGGTGAATCAAACAGAACTAAAGATAAATAAACTCCCCTCAGACACATTAGTCATTTGATCTTTGACAAAAGAGCCAAAAATAGGGCCAGAGATTTAGCTCAGTGGCGTAAGCACCTGCATTGGCAAGCGTGAGGTCGTGAGTTCGATTCCTGGTAACAACAACAACAAAAAAGAGCCAAAAATATATGTTAGAGGAAAGACAGCCTATTAAACAAGGGTTCTGGGATAACTGCTTATCTATGTGCAAAAGATTGAAACTGAACTTTCATCTCATACCATATATTAAATTAAAATTAAAATGGATCAACAATATAAACATTAAAATAGAAACATTATACCTACTGGAAGATAAAATAGGTAAAACACTTGATGACATAAATATAGGAAAAGATTTTCTAAACAAAACTTCAATTGCACAAAAAATAAGAAGATTATATCCAACAAATAGAATTATATCAGACTAAAAAGATTCTGTACAGCAAAAGAAGACTCAGTAGAGACAACTTTCAAAATAGGAAAAATTTTTGCCAGCTACTCTTCAAACAGAGGACTAATACACAGAATATACAAAAACTCAGAAGAAAATTAAACCACCTAAATTAAAGATTCAGGCAAGAAATGGGTGAAAGAAATAAACACATTTCACAGAGAAGAAATACAAATGGTCAACAAATATATGAAAAAAATCAACATCTCAAGCCATCAGAGAAATACAAACTAAAACATCTTACCCCAGAAAGAATGGCAATCATTAAGAAATCAAACAATAATAAATGCTGGCAAGGTTTTGGTGAAAAAAGAACCTTTTTTCTTTGTTGGTGGGAATGTAAACTAGAACCATTATGCAAATCAGTATGGAGAGTGCTCAAGGAACTGAAATTAGAAATTTTATATGACCCAGTGATCTCTCTGCTACATATCTTTGCCAAAGAGCTTAAGACATCATACTATAGTGCTACATGTATACTAATGTTTATAGTAATACAACTCATAATAAATAAATCCTGTAAACAGCCTGTATACCCATCAACAGATGACTAGATAAACAAAATGTGGTATTTATATGTAATGGACTACCACTCTGCTACAAAGAATGACACATTTTGTAGGAAAATGGATGTACCTGGAAAATATAATGTTGAGTGAAATAAACAAGACACAGAAGCTTAAATACTGTATGGCATCCCTCATTTGAGTAAAGTACAAACAAAAAATAATAATAAAGAATAGATAGAAGAGTAAAAGGAGATGGATCTCTTGCAATAGGGAAGTGGTCCAAGGGGAAAACTGTGAGGGTAAGGAAGAGGAGAAGGGCAAATAAGTAGAATAAAGATAGGCCATATATAGGAACCTCAGTTAATGTTAAGTATTATATGCCATAACATGTGCTAAGATTAGTAATACCAACAAAAATGAAAAATGGGATAGGGAATAGGGAGGGAAAGTGAGATTAAAAAAGAACCCTGTGGTATGTACATGTAATCACTCCCTAAAATGACTGTAAACTACATGAAGTGCAAACATGTAATAATGCAATAAAAAATTAAAAATGGAAGAATAGTGATATCATTTCTATTTTATTTTTAATTTTTATTTGTTTTTGGCAGACCGCAGAGTCTCTGAACTGAGCTACATCCCTAGCCTTTTAAAACTGTTTTTCATTTTGAAACAAGGATCTCAATAAATTGTTTTAAGTTACTCATTCTAGGCTAGAAATTATGATCTTCCTGCCTCAGTCTCCCAGAGTGCTAGGAATATGGCATGTACCACCAGATCTGGCTAAAAATCGTGATAGTCTGAGCTAAATGTGGAATTCCTTTAATTTTCTCAGCAGAGTGCAACAGTAAGCATGAGCAAGCTAAGTGTGTGTGTGTGTGTGTGTGTGTGTGTGTGTGTGTGTGTGTGTGTGTATTCTTGCAAATCCAGCACTCAGGAAGTTGGGATAGCAATGTTGCAGCCCAGCCTTAGCTTCATAAAGAGTTCAAGGCCAGCCTGGGCAACACAATGAAGCCCAGTCTCAAAAAACCAGAAAAAACAAACAAACCAGTAAACATTAACAAGGAAGAAATACTGGGGTATAAAAGAAGAAATGACATGGAATAAGTACTGTAGAACACTAAAGGGCATGGAGCACTATAAACATTTACTATAAAGAAAAATAGATATTAATACTACTTAATGCCTATGTTTGGAGCATAAATACCTATCTATTTACTTGTTCTCTAAAAAAATGAAAGATGTTTATTTTGCTCAGTAAAGTTAAACCTACAGATGGCTCTAATTTTGAGGTAACAGCAGTAACAAAGTGATAAATGGATATTAACTGTCTTATGTAAACAAACGTTGGGAGTTTGATATAATGCAGGTAGATGGTGTTAATTTTAATGCTTTCATGCTCCAGATTGTCATTTCTCCAAATGAATAACGTTTAAGTGACAAAGTTAGAACTACTGTTAATTCTAGTAAAAAGGATTAAGGCGTGTTATATATGAACCAACTCCCCATGATGGATGCAATCATGAACTAACAAAAATAAAAATTAAAAAAATAAATACTAGCTAAACATATAAAACCTTAATTACAAAACAATTACAATTAAAAAATATTTACCTAAGCATCTATAATTCAACATTTTGGAACAGTTGTTACTTGATTGAAAATTGCTAACTTCTTTATTTATTAGGTCTGAACATAATGTAAATGGATCTGGAAAAAATTGGAAAATGCAAAATTTTTCATTAATGAGAGAGGTCTTAACATTTACAAAATTTATTAACTTTCAAGATTTCCATAAATTTTAGCTCATTATTACACATGTGGTCATCTTGGTAGATAAACACAAAGATTCTGAACATCAGTAAAAAGTGTTAGAGCCACTTACAACAGAAAGAGTCAAACATGTGGCTTACACCATAGAGGGTAGATACATCAATGTATATTTTTAGCTATATTGTCACCTATATACCTGTTTTCTTGAAAAACAAAAGAATATATTGAATTATACCTATTTCTGGTAATTGCTGCTTTTTATTCTGGACAACGCGAGCTGGACATTTAAAACCATGGTCACTAAAAAGCAAAACAAACAAAAAACACCACAATTAAAAAAGACAGAAAATTACTAAAAGTAAAGATAAACTTTTTAGGACTAGGTCTGGTGGCTAGTCCATGTAATACATATCCATGTAATTCCACCTACTTGAGAAGCTGAGGTAGGAGAATCTAAAGTTTGAAGACAGCCCAGGAAACTTAGCAAATTTTACCCTAAAATAAAAATGTAGAAAAGACTGGGAATGCAGCTCACTTGCCTGGTAGCATACTTGCCTGGCTTGCGTGAAGCCTTAGGTTCAATCTCCAGTATTAGAAAAAAACACACAAATGTATGTAACTGTTTATATAAGCAGTGTGATTCTGGGTGTTTGGTAGGCAGAGAACTTGGAAGCAAGTTCTTCCAAAATTCAAAAATCCCTCAAAAGTCCACATGTAAAAGATTTTGTCCTTAAGTTGGCACTGCAGGGAGGCTGTGAACTTTTAGAAGATGGGACTTTGTAGGAGGTCCTTAGGTTACTGCGTATGTGCCGTTGAAGAAGACTCTGGCCAGTCTTCCTCCTTTTGTTTCTTGGCCATTAAGCAAGTAGTGTGCTCACACCAAGATATACTGCTGTTGTCAGAGGCCCAAGAGCAACAGGTGCCTCATTCCCCCTACCATTTTATTGCCTCAAATATTTTATTATAATGGCATAAAGCTAATACATCTATCAAATTCTTCCAAAGTAGGGTCTGCAATAGTTAAAGTCTTGTTTCTAGAACTGGAGTTATATAAATTTCCAGGAACAACGGTAATGATACCAGCAGAAGCATGGAAGAAAAACATTATAAAAAGAAGAAAGAGGCTGGGGATTTAGCTCAGCAGCTCAAGCACTTGCCTGAGAAGCACGAAGTCATGAGTTTGAACCCTGGTACCAAAAAACAAAACAAAACAAAAAAGACAAGGAAGAAGGAATAAAGGAAAAAAGGAAACAAAATCAGTGGGAGAAAAAAAGCATGCAGGGGTAGGACAGCAAAGGATTAATGATAATCATTTAGGACCTACATTTTAAAAATCTTGAAGTAGGGTGCCGGGTACATCTGTAATCCCAGCCCTCTGGGAGGCTGAGGCAGGGAAAGATCTTAAGTTTGAGCCTATCCTGGGCAATTTAGCAACTTAGCAAGATCCTGTCTCAAAATAAAAATAAAAAGGATTGAGGATATAGCTCAGTATGAGGGTCCTGGCTTCATTATTCAGTTCCATGGGAAGAAAAAGAATCCTTCCTGAGTCAGGCAATGGATAATGCATAAAGACCAGTTGTCTCAGGAACTAGAAGGCTGAGGCAAGAGAACTGCTTGAGCCCAAGTTTAAGACCAGTCTAGGCAACACAGCAAGACACCATCTCAAAAAATAAAACCGGGCCAGGGATTTAGCTCAGTGGCTTAAGTGCCTGCCTGGCACGCGCCATGTTATGAGTATGATCCCCGGTACTGCAAAAAAAAACCAAACAAACAAACAAAAAACACCAAACCAAACCAAACCAAACAAACAAACAAAAAAAAAACAAAACCTTTATTGATTGCCAATGTATTTTTGTGTTTGATGAATAAATCCTTAATAAATGTAAGTTTTGATTACTATCACAGTAACAGATAATACATTAAGAAGCAAGAGTTGTAGACTGGAAAACAGACACAGCAGTAGCTGTGTAGAAGGTACTGCATCGGAGGAAAAACCATTTAAAAATGTAAGTACCAACAATTCAGTTGATAAAAATAATACTAAAAACACAGTTGAGCTAGTGTATTAGTCAGATTTTCTATTTCAACTTTCACAGCTTAAAAGAGGTGAAGTTTAATTTGGCTCATAGTCTCAACTTTCACAGCTTAAAAGAGGTGAAGTTTAATTTGGCTCATAGTTTCAGGGGATTCAATCAATAGTCAGCTTCAAGGCAGAGGTCTCATGACAGAAGGGTGTGAAGGAGGGAAGCTGCTTAGTTCATGATGGCCAGGAAACAGCAGAGGTCAGTGCCAAAGTGGGAAGGACACAGGGACCAGATATAGACTCCAAAGTTAGCTTCCACGACTCACCCAGACACACTCAAAGTATACTTCACTAATTCCCTAGGTGGCTCCAAAGCCAATCAAGTTGACAAATAGGCTTAACTGTCTGTCACAGGTAAAAGTACGACCAACTCTTAAAAGAAGAGGAAGTTATGGATAGAAGGCTTGGACCACAGGGGAAAAGGCTTGACCAAAGTATACCTCTGTTATGCAATTCTCTGAAAAATCAAGTTACAATTACCATCAAGACCAAAGGGCTTCACTTAGATTTTCTTTTTTGAGTGTACTTTCTAAAATTCAAATTAGATTATGTCTTTCAACTTAAAATACTCAATGGCTTCCCTTATCCTGTGAGTTAAAACCAAAAATCCTGAGTAGGATAAGCAAGGTCTCTGATGAACTTGCCCATATATACTCACCTAAATTCTTTTGCCAATATTTCCTACTTTACACTACTCCTCAAATCATATTTTATCATTTTATATCTTCAGTGGTTAATAGTGTTACATATAGTAGCATCCAGTGCTTGCTAAGTAAATAAATGTACAAGTATTAAACTATACCTTGATTGAGAAACAGAATTCTTTTTGTTAAAAGTCATTTCTTCATGTAGGTTTTGATCACAGCTTGAAGTGACTTTGTGCAAAATTTTATTTTGTCCACTGTCTGCATAGCACACATTAACTGGATTTGTATTCTTTAATAGTGTCTTGGCTTGGTCATCACTTGCACGAGCTTTAGAAATGACTTCATGGGACTTAGAGCTCTGGAGCTGTCTAGGCTGGCTTTTAACTTTATCTTCTTCTGCTGTGGTACCTCCAATATTGTCTGCATGGAGCTGTTTCAGTGTATCCTGAACATTTACTCTCATGGATGAAATATTCTTGTATTTTTCTCTTCGTATATTTTCCTATAAATAAAAATGACACATTAAATATAATTCATTTCATTATAATCCACTTTACATTTTTTTTGTGTGTTCTTATTGAAACAGTCTTACTATGTACTTCAGGCTGGCCTTGAACTCACTATGTAGCCCAGGCTGGCCTCAAATGGCAGCTCTTCTGCCTGAGTGCTAGGATTACAGGCATATTTCTTTTAAATAATGTACAAAAAGCTTATGATCATGGATAGAACACATATAATAAGTGGACACTTTAGGAATAAAAAGGAGTTTATTCAATAAATAGTGTTTGCACAGTTGGGAAGCCATCTGGGAAAATAATCTAGGCATATTATAGTTACATAAAAATAAGATCAAAATTGATTTGATGAATGAGAAAAAAGACCAAAATATTTAATTTTTAAAATATATATTCTAAAGGAAACCATATTTTAATATTCTCAAGAGATGGAAAACTTTTCTAAATATTACCTAAAAATCAATAAATCATAAAAGAAGAAAATTAAAGACTTAATCATGTAAAAAAATTTTTGAGCTGTGTGTGATGGCATGCACCTATAATCCTAGCAACTCTGGATATTGAGAGAGGAGAATTACAAATTCAAGGCCAGCCTGGGCAATTTAGCACGACTGTGTCTTAAAATAAAAATAATAAAGGGATGTGGCAAAAGAGTAGAGTGCTTAGCCAGGCTGTGGAGTATGCCTGTAATCCCGGCACTCTGGAAACTAAAGCAGAAGGATCATTGCAAATTTGAGATTAGGCTGGGCTACAAAGTGTGCTCAAGGCCAGCCTGAAAAGCATAGCAAGACCTTGTCTCAAAAAAGACCTCCCCGCCAAACAAGAATAAAGTGCTTGCCTAGCATGCAGAGCTCTAGGTTCAATCCTTAGTGTATGTGCCCATATGTACCGACACATACACAATTTCAAAATCTCTTAGAGATCACAACAGACAGACTCAGAGGAAAGAAAGGAGAAAAGCAAAACCAATGGGCATCAAAACATTAAATTGAAATAATAATGCTACAGGATAATTTTTAAATAATACCAATTAAAAAGATAAAAATACCACAGAAAAGTAAGCAACAAGATGAAAAAACAGTTCATAAAATAGGAAACATATATACCTCTTAAACACATGAAAAAAATCCTCTATAATACATGTAATAAAAGAAATTAATATTAAAGCTACCTGGAGATATCTTCCTCAGATATCACATTAGCAGAAATAGAGACTAAGATAAGAGATACTCATGAATGTTGCTAGTAAGAGTATATATTGGTATCATCTCTATGAAGAAATAATTTGATAGTAGCTTTCATAAAAAAACTGCACATCTGTAAAAAACCTACAAATTACTTTTAAATGTGTACGATATTAATGTTATCAACTAACACCTTAATGGCTAAAAGTTGAAAATAACATTTATCAGAAAGACAGCCAGTATATCCATCCATCAGAATACTCTGCAAAAGAAAAAGATGAGTTTCTAGGTAAAAATGAATTAAACAAGCAGGTGTGGTGGTGCACGCCTGTAATCCAAGCACTCAGGAGGCTGAGGCAATAGGATCATTATGAGTTTGAGGCCAGCCTGGGCTACACAGTGACTTCAAAAGCTGGTTGAACTACCCCGCCACAAAACAAAACAAAACAAAACAAAACAAATCTGATTGTGGTTCTCTTGATAAAACCCATTAAATCAACATTTTTAAAAGGACATGAACCATAAAAACAAGGAACAATGGAAGACAAAATGCAGGTAACAAAAATTTCAAAACTGGAAAGCAAAGAGGTAAATGATAATCTAGTTAGATTTGGTAAAGCTGATCCAAAGCTGGCAGTGGGAGAATCCAAGAAAGTATCTAAAATACAATGTCAAACCCTCAAAAGATTTAAGAATTGGAGTTACCAAGAAACTCTAAAACAATATTGGGAAACCTATGGCATGCTTTTTATTGTGTTTTTAAGACAAAAGATGTTAATGTATAATTGTTTCTTCTAAACTAAAACCTAAGTATTCAGGTTTAATAGCAGTGCTGGCACACTGTGATAAATAAGTGGGTTTGGGCAGTAATTTGGCATTTTGTCTCTAAAAGTTTACCATCACTCCTCTAGAAGGTAGGGTGAAGGTGTAGGTAAAACCAAGACTGGAATAAAGTCTTTCAGAAACAGGTGGATTACTCGATCTCAATCTCCATCTAAACACACTTAATAGTCAGTTAAATGGTATCAGAGGGGCCTCCCTCTTCTGCTTCCTTCCCAAGGCTGGAGGAGCTAATACAGTCTCTGCCCTGGAGGACTCCAGCTAAAGATGGCAGAATGCTATACAAGAAACAAAGACTGAAAGTGGGTGTGGTGGTGCAGGGCTGTAATCCCAGCACTTGGGAGGCTGAGGGAGGATCTCCCAAATTTATAATCAGTCAGAAATACAAATGGCTGCTGATACATACTACTAAAGTTAGGGCAAGTCTTGTAAGACTGAGCCCTAACCTGTGAGGTTCTGTGCTAACTCCAGGAGTTAATTTCAGAATTTAAACATCTTAGCAGTACCAGAGAATAGACTGTTGGTTCAGAAAAACTCTGCATGCCGGCTATGCCAAGGATGAAACTTGAAGACATTATGCTAAATAAAATAAGCTATACACAAAGGGACAAGTTATATCACTACTGATAGGAAAGACCTAAAATATCAAATTTGTAGAGACAGAAAGTGGAAGAGTAGTTAACAGGGATTAAAGGAAAGGGATAACAGGAAGTTACTGTTTAGTGAGTGCAGAGTTTCAGTTTGGAATGACCAAAAAGTTGTGGTGACTGTTACACACACTATAAGTATCCCTAGTAACATTGGATTATACATTCAAATGTGGTTAAAATTATCAAGTTTATATGTATTTTTACCAATTTTTAAAAAAGGAATGAAGTTCTGATACATGCTACAATATGGATGAACACTGAAAATATTATGCTAAGTAAAAAAAGTCAAATCCAAAAGCTAACTTTTTCCAACCTTGACTGAACCCCAGGCCTCCACACTAAGCTGCATCCTCAGATATTTTCAAATTTTTTTCTTTTTTAAAATTAATTGTGGTCTGGGAATTTAGCTCAGTGGCTCAAGCACTGGCCTAGTAAGCACAAGGTCATGAGTTCAATCCCCAGTACCAAAAAAAAAAAAATTGTATGTATGTATGCATATATTTATGTATTTGACAGGCTCTCACTAAGTGGCCTAGGCTGGGCTGGAACTTGTCATCCTCCTGCCTCAGCCTCTCAAAGTACTAGAATGACAGGCATGCACCAACGTGCCTGGCTAAGCTACATATGTTATGATTCCATTTATACAAAATAGTTAGAAACAGAAAGTAGATTAGATTAGAGGTTGCCAGGGAGTAGGGTTAATGGTTGCATGATACTGTGAATATTCTTAGTGCCATAGAGTTGCATATTTAAAAATAGTTCAAATGGAAAATTTATGATATATATATATATATATATATATATATCTCACAATTTAAATGAATCATAAAATAGTTTGCTAAACACTTTTAATTGTATACCACTAATGGGTGAATTACGTATGAATTACATCTTAATAGTGTTAGTTAAAGAAAAAGAATGAAGTAGTAATATATACAATTGAACAAACCTTGAAAACACTAGAAAAAGTCACTCACAAAAGACCACATATTACATGATTCCATTTTTATGAAAAATTCAGAGCAGGCAAATCTTATAGAGACAGGAAATAGATCAACGGTTGCCAGGGGCATACAGAAGATGACTGCTAAAAGGGTAGAGTTTCTTTTTGGGGTGGTGAATATGTTCTAAAACTCACTGCAGTGATACTACATAATTTTCTGAGTATACTAAAACCAGTGAATCATACATTTTAAGTGGTATGGCATATGAATTATATTTCAATAAAGCCATTACCAAAATGTATATATTCATATATATATTCATATATATATTCATAAGCATACATACATTTAGCAGGAATTTAGAGTTGCTTACACTGGTAAACAACTGGTATTAAATATATTACATAGGCTAAATAGGTTAGCCTACTTACCTAAATATGTTATATTAAATATAACCTAAATATCCATCAATAAAATACTGGTTATAGCACATCTAAAATACTGGTTGCTACTTAGTTTTTAATCCAATGTTCAACTATTATGTTGAACGCAATATTGACTACATGTTGGACACAGTATCAATGATGTAAAACATATATAACATGAAAAGGCCCATTTTTAACTATTTTTAAATGTGCAATTTTGTGGCTTTAAGGACATTCACAATGTTGTGCAACCATTAGCCCCAGCCCTGGCAACCAGTACTCTACATTGACATATAAGATACAAAATATATGTACACAGAAATACTAATGTGTGTGTGTGTGCATGTGTGTATATATGTATATATATATATATATATATATACATATACACACACACACATAGTTATGAGCCACACAACGATGTTTCAGTCAACAACAGACTACATATGACAGCTGTTCCATAAAATGAGTTGAAATATTGATATTACCTAGTAACACTGTACCCATCGTGCCATAATAACACAATGTATTACTCACGTTTTTGTAGTGATGCCACCATAAACGAACCTACTGTATTGCTAGATAAAAAGTACAGTAGGTACAATTATGTGTAGTATATAGTACTTGATAATAACAAATGACTGTGTCACTGGTTTACATATTTATTTCTGATAATTTTAGAATATATTCCTTCTATTCATTAAAAAAACCCAAATTCACTATAAAATAGTATGCTGTTTTAGATCAGCAGCATCCTCATACATCTTTTTACTGCATCTTTTTTTTTTTCTTCAGGGTGGCCATTGAATGTAGGGCCTTTGCACTGAGCTACAACCACAGCTCTTTTAAAATTTTTATTCTCACAGGGTCTCACTATGTTACTCAGGCTGAGCTCTATCTTCCAATTCTCTTGCCTCAGCCTCCCATGGCGCTGGAATTATTGGTGTGTGCCACCACAACTGGCTCTATTGTGTCTTGATTGCATCAAGAGGCCAAATCAAGTATCTGTATTGGTGTAATGACATTCTGATGTTCTCACAATGATGAGACTGTCATGTGATGCATTTCTTAAAATGTATCTGTTAAGTGACATATGATTATGGCTGCAAGTACTTATTGGGTGTGTGTGTGTGTATCTGGGATTGGATATATATGGGAAGTGCTAGATCTCATAGCTCTTATAGATCTCATCATTTCATTCATATTTTTTGCTTTACAAATATTTTTTGGTCTATGTCCAAGGATATTTTCACATGTATTACAATTTACATTTAAAAACATTTCCTGGTAAGTGTGAGGTCGTGAGTTTGATCCCAGGTACAAAAAAACAAAAAACAAAAAACTTGGAAAGAAGAAAATATTTTACACCTTAACCTCTAATGTTAAAGGTATTTGAAAAAAGTTCTATATTCTTTGAAACTAAGAAGCCAACCTTATTTTCTTCTCTTTCAAGCAGGTCTATTCTATGCAGGATTTCCTTTGCAGTCTTCCGGTGCTCTTCAAGATTTTCTGTTACATTTATATCCTTTAATTGTTCTGCTTCATTTTCATCAAAAGAATACTCTCCTAGACTTAGAGATAGTTTCTCGGCTTTATAATATGGAGGGAAAACGATGGGTTTATACATTACGTAACGTAACATTTTAAGGACAATCTCATGCCCCACCTCACCTCTTGTCTAAATTTCATCCATTTAGGTTAAGTGTACTAAATATAAAGGAATGAGAGGCCAGGGACTCAAAATGTCATAAATTAAGACTTTTCAGAGTTATAAGAAAAAAGAACAATATGAAAATGTTATTCTGGACACACAAATACCTTCAGGAATATGGATATTGGTTTAAGGTAGGGTATTTTGTTTTTAAATGCAAGGGATTGAAGCCAGGCACTCACACATGGTAAGCATGTGCTCTATCACTAAGTAACATCTTCAGCTCCAAAGTAATTATTTTTAAAAACAGTATTCATGAAGTGGTTCTTTCCTGTATCTTTTAAATGTTTTAAAAAATATATTGTTGGGGCTGGGGATTTAGCTCAGAGGCATAAGCACTGACCTTGCAATCGTACAGTTGTGAGTTCGCTCCCCAGTACCAAAAAACAGATATATATATATATAGATATATATATCTATATATATATATATTTTTTAAATACATATAGTCCAAATTTTTATTTCACAAAAAACAAAACAAAACAAAAAACAATCTTCATAATGGCAACATTAGTCATCAATTCCTTGAATGCACCAGGCTCCTTCCTGTCACACAGCCTTTGACTCTCACTGCTGCTCAGGCTCACGTCACTCACCCATAATAAATTTCCTCCTTTTTCCCTGATTAACTCTAGTTATTCAGATCTCAGCTCAAGAATTACTTTCTTCCAAAGACATTTCTAAGTCTAGGCTTGATTCCTTCGTTATAAACTCTCAATCACCATGGTCCATCTCTTCATAACCCTATGTTGTTGTTGTTGTTTGTTCTGATTTTTGAGACAGGCTCTCATTCTTTGGTCCAAGTAAGCCTTGAATTTGCTATGTAGCTCTGGATATACATAAACTTTTGATTCTCCTGACTCAGCCTCCATGTGCTAAGATTACATGTGTGCCCTAGCATCCTGGCTTCCCTCAAGTCAATTTATAATAATATATAATCTCATTCTAAAAATTTTATATTGCTGTATATTTATGTAGTTAAACTAAGCTGAGTACATGTTTTTATAACTGTAGTCCCAATGTCCAGCACACTGCCTAGCACATAACATTTTAGCATATTTTAAATAAATATATGAATGTCTTATATATTATGATTTAGTAATAAACCACTCTCAATTCTTATGTCCTAAAAACTAAATCTGGCCATATGGTATAAAATAAGTAAATTATCTCTACTGATGATAGATAGGTCTGAATATGATAAAAGTACCCTAGATTTTATATCTAAATTATATCCTGTGTTTCAAGTATAAGAAGAACCTGGAGGCTAACAGGACCTGGCTTATTGGAACAGATATAAATTCTTTTTATAAACTATAGTTGCTATTTTCTTGTATAAAAGTAAACTTACTAATCTTTTTGCAGTTGTAAAGCACAAAAGTGGCAGCTTTGTTTAGTTCCTCATTCTGAGATTCAGTTAAAGCTTGTATCATGAGTGGAAGTCCATTGTTTTTAAAAAGGTCATACTGATTTTCCTCTGGAAAATATATGAAAAGTTAAAATAGAAGGCAACTATTTTATTATAAACTATGAGCCAATAATCCTTGGGATAATCACAGACAGTTTTAATTTTTTAAAAACAGAGAAATAAGTAATGATTTCTGAGATGTAGCCAGGTTATTCTTAATCATGCTTCATGAAGAGTAAACAAACTAGGGCTGGGGAGATAGGTCAGTGGCACAGCACCTGCCCAGCAAGCATGAGGTCTTGAGTTCAATTCCCAGTACAAAAAAAAAAGAGTGAACAAACTGCCCTTACTTGGTTTGAAAAAAGGTACAGTAATCACATGTGGTGGCACATGCCTGTAATCCCACCACTTGTGAGGCTGAGGCAGGACTGCTGCTGAGCACAAGACCAGTCTTGGCTACATAGTGAGTTAAAGGGCAGCCTGTACTACATAGTGGGACTCTGTCTCAAAAAACCAAAAAAGAAAAAAATGGAGGAAGTGGTGAAGGAGGAAGAAAGGAGCATAGAGCATAGGGAGGTAGCTATGCTCAGTAATCTTGGTAAAAGATGCTAAGAGTTGAGTGCCTAAATTAAGAGGGTAACACCGGCAATGGACAGAAAGTGATAAAAAGGGACACAAGAAGTAGAACCATAATTCTTAATGACCAACTGAATACAATGAATGAAGGAGGATGTAGAATTAAAATAACTAGTTGGGTCCTAAATGACTGGGAGAAAGAAATACTTTAATGACTAAGTCATACTTTCATATATTATAGGGGAAAAAACAAACACATATTTTACTACTGTTTTAATAAGCACACTACATAAACCAATACTTAACCACAATCCTCTGTGCAATGACCAAGAGCAAGAATGATGCTAAATTTTTCTGCTGAATCCAGACTTTCGTGAGGCAGTAATGCCAGAAGTTTTGAAACAATGCAGTACTTAGACAATACCACTCCAAAAGTAGCTATTAGTATACAATAGAAAAAATGGTAAGTACAAATTTAAAACTTATACATACATGTTTTTAGCTCTTATCCATATAGTATTAAATATATAATATCTAATATACATATAAAACATCTAATATATGTGAGTGCATATGTGTTAATATAAACTCACTGTAATAAGATGCCTTACTATAATAGTCCTCATTTATCCTCCCAATGCAAATTTTTGTGGGTTTTTTTGGTACCAGTGATCAAACTCATGACCTTGCGCTTACCAGGCAAGTGCTTGAGCTGCTGAACTAAACCCCTGGCTTGAAAGCAAATTTTTTGGCTCTGCATAATGTTGTAAATGCAAAGTAATACTACCTTCTTAAAAGCTGAGTATATTCACTTTTATTTTACACATCTCTTCTTATCCACAGTGGATACTAATAGCAAAGACATATCTACATAATCAAATCCTGCCTAATATTAAAATAGTCTCTAAACGTATGGTTCTATTGATGTTTTTTTTTGAGACAGGGTCTTGTCATGTAGCCCAGGTTGGCCTGAACTTGAGGTAATCCCGTCTCAGATACCCAAGTGCTGGGATTATAGGCCTAAGCCATCATGCTCAACTTCTACTGATGTTAAAGATGCAATGAAACATAATTGAACTTATACTGAGAGGTGATAAAATTCAAGAATTCCATTATTTTAAACCATCTTCACCTCATGGGACTTTTACTAGAGTTCACCCAGAGTCTAACAATATTGGTGCCAAGAATAGGTTTTTGAATTTCTTAAGGGATTTGTCTTAATAAATTTTCTCTCTCTAGAGCTAAGCACATAACAGGCACTCCAGCACTATTTAGACTACTTTTTCAGTTATTTGTGATTGCCAATAGAGTCCTGTATTATAAAGATCTACAGACTATCAAATCAGACTTGGAGTCAGAAGGCCTAGATATGAACTCTTAGGAAAGTTATAACTTCCATGATGGGGGAAAGAAATGGACTAGATAATTTCTAAGGTTCCTTTCCACTTGTTGAGGAGCTGAAAGTCTAATTTATGTTAGGGTTTAATCTACCATTTCAACACTCACCATGCTGAACTCAAACAAAATATAGTTTTAAAAAACTTACTAACAAGCATTTTTCACTCACGATTATCAGCAATACATGCATCCATTGTCTTTGTAACCATCACTGCAAGCTTAGCATTGGAAGGAGTCTTGTGTGAATCAGATTCCAACTGTACAAGAACTTGAGACAAGATATCCAGTCCACCCACAGATATAAAGTATTTCTGAACATAAGCTTAAGGAATAAAACAGCAGAACTATCAGTGTCAAACAAGGTCAGCATATGATTTCATTCAATTAATGTGTACCAAATATACCCACATTTAGACTTTTTCACTTACTAAAAGTCCCAAAATTAAAGAATTAAAAAATCTAATCTTTATCTGTGTATACACACAAAGGGTAGATTATTTACTTAAGCACTTCACTTTGACACAATACAACTACATATGTAGTACAATACCGCTTTTTGTGTATAAGAAATCTCTTACTTCAAACGAGGACTGCTGTTTTCCAACAAAAATATTAAGCTGTCCCTTAACATTACTAAATAAATCTTTTAATAGAGCTATAAAGAATAGATTCATGCTGGAGGTTTAGCTCAACAGTGTAAGTGCCTGCTTGGCAAATGTGAGGTCATGAGTTCTATCCCTCACACCAAAAAAAAAAAAAAAGAAAGAAAGAAAGAAAGAAAATAGATTCATTCATGTAGGTTAGTATTAATTTTTTTGTTTTTTTTTTGAGACAAGGTCTCACTATACAGTTCAGGCTGCTGGCCTTAAACTCAGTATGTACCGCAGGCTGGCCTTGAACTTGCCACTACCCTCCTAAGCGCAGGATCATAGCCATGTGCCACCATGGTTGGCTGCTTGGCACTGAAAATAACAAACTGTTGATTTTCTGAATTCCAGCATAACTCATTCCTCAGATTGCTAGAATCTACCAAAGGGCAAATTATTTAACTGTTTTAAAACCACATATCTCATTGTTCTTATTTACAATTAATTCTTTTTATTTTTAGAAGATATTACTGAGCAATATTTCAAGCAAAGATCCAGTGACAGATACATGTTTTTTAAATCTAAAGCCTTTGTTCCTTGTTGAAATGATTCTGATGGGCAAGTACCCCACAGGTCTATGTTCAATAGTCTTCAGAGCCCCTATCATAGAAATAGGATTATATCAAATGGATATGTGGTCTAGTGTTTATAATTCTGCCACAAATCTGTTTTTCCAGGTTAGCCTAGTTTTACAAATTAAAGCCAACATGATTTTAAAAGTAAAATCATCCAGGCACAGAGCCACACATCTATAATCTCAGCTACTGGGAAAGCAAAGGCAAGGGGACTGAAAAATTCAATGCCAGCTTGTGCAACTTGGAAAGAGGCTAAAATAAAGTCTGGGGAAGTAATTCACATTAGAGAACTCCCAGATGCATCCCCAAGTCCATGCAAAAAAAAGGGCAAGAATTTTCATATTGCTCAACAAAGCAAAGATATTAATAATCTACAAATATCACATCACGAATTTTATATACCTGAGAAATTGTAAGGAAACATTATTCAAGGATAAGCAAACTTTTTCAATATTACAGACTCCAAAACAGCTTCTTCACTAAAATGTATTTTATTTTTTTACAAAGGAGTTTGGGGCTGAGGATATAGCTCAGTGGCACTGCCTGGCAAGTGCAAGATACTGAGTTCAATTTCCAGTATCCACCCCCAAATAAATAAATATATACATAAACTAAAGAAGGGAGTTTGTTTTGGAGAGTGAGGGATCAAACTCAGTCTTACGTGTACTAGAGAAGGGCTCAATCACTGAGCTATACTCTCAGTCCCACAAAAAGTATGTGTTTTTAAGTGCTTAGATGACAATGGCCCTATGTTATAAATATTCATGGTTACAGCCTAAGCAATACAACTTCAGGCTTATAAGCAAAACATTCTAGTTCATATCGGTTGTATGTTGAAGATTTCAGAATTCTTCTAATTTATACTTCATACCAGCTTGCTGAGAATAATGAAATCCTGTGATTATCCCTCAATTGACTTGTCATTTAGAGAAACAGGAAATGTCAAGGTATCATGCAAATAAGATTCCAATTATTAGAATTCCAGATATAGTATTCTGCATATAAAACATGAGTATTTGTTTTAAATACCTGAATACAGATATAAAGCAGCAATATATAAAAGTTCCAATTGGTCCATATCTTTGCTTCATTTAACATTATCAGTCTTTTTTACTTTTACTCATGCTAGTAGGTGGGTTGTGGTATCTCAGAGGTGTTTTAGTTTGAATTTTTCTGATGACAATGCTTTTAAGCATTTTTAAGAGTTTATATTCACATTTTCTTTGCACATTATCTATTCAAATATTTTGCCTACTTTTATTTTGTAGTGCTGAGGATCAAACCCATACCCTTGTATATGCTATGCAAAGGCTCTTTTACTGAGCCATATCCTCAGTCCGCTGCATATTTTTAAACTGTTAGGTAAAGGGCTTTGCTATTGAGCTATACCCTTAGCCTGCTGCCCACTTTTTAATAATTAGGCTGTTTTTATCTGATAGTTGATTTCAAGTGTTCTTTACGTATTCTCTGTTCAAGTTATTAATCAGATATATGTTTCTCAAAAATATCCTCCCAGTCTATGGCTTGACTCTTCATTTTAACAGTAACTTTTAAAGATAAAAAGATTTTAATTTCAGTGAAGTTACATTTATCACGCT
>PVLA01001115.1:148555-402575 GCA_004027455.1 Hydrochoerus hydrochaeris
GATACCTATAATGGTTTGGATTTTTTTTTTTTTTGGTACTGGGCATGGGACTCACAACCTGGCGCTTACCAGGCAAGTGTTTGAGCTGCTGAGCTAAATCCCCTGCCCAGTGATTTGGATCTTAAATGCACCTCAAAAGTTCACATATGGAAAGGTTGGTCCTCAGTGTAGAAGTTTTCAGGTGCCAGGCCTTTGGAAGGATGAATCCATTCAGAGATTCATAGCTCATTGGGTTTGAGGGGAAGGATTGATTATAAAAGCAAGCTCTCTCTTTCTGCCTCCCAGATATCATGAGATGAGCAGTTGTGCTTTACTTCATGTTCCCTGCCATGATGTTGTTCCTTATCACAAGCCTAGAAACAATGGGACCAAGTGACCTGGACAGAAGCCTCTGAAACTATGAGCCAAAATAAACCTTTCCTTCTTTAAATTGACCTTAACACAGCACCCTTGTAAAAATCAGTAACCATACATTGTATTTATGGGCCTATTTCTGGACTATGTTATTTTGTTGATCTAAGTGTTTATATCTACACCAAATTTTTCTGATTATAGTATAGTAAATATTGAAATCGGGTAATAGAAGTTCTACCATTTTGTCTTTTTTCAAAAACATTTATTTTATGCTCATTGCATTTTCATGTAACTTTTAGAATCACCAGATCAGAAAGGCCTGCTGGGATTCTGGCTGGGAATGCCAGGAAGCTAGAGATGAACTTGAGAAGTGCCATTCTTACAATGCCGAGTCTTAAAAATTCTTGAGCATTATATATCTCCCTTATTTATTAAGTCTTTTTGAAACAGTTTCGCTATGCAGTTCAGTCTGGCCTTGAAATAATGTTGTAGCCCAGGCTAGCCTTGAACTCACAGCTATCCTCCCACTTCAACCTCCTTCCTGAGTGCTGGGATTACAAGTATGTGCCACCACATCTGGCTTCCCTTTAACTTATTTATTTATTTATTTAATTAATTTATTTTTTTGGTAGCAAGAATCAAATTTATGACCTTGTACTTGCTGAGCTATCCCCAGCCCAATATTCTTTATTTCAGCAATACTTACACATAGTTGCATCATTAACTGTAACAAAATATCTAAGACAAAAACTCGTGGAGGAAAGGTTGATATTTTGGCTTACAGTTTCAGAAATTTCAGATCATGATCAGTTAGCTCCATGATCAATTGGCTTCACTACTGCAGCAAAGCAGTACATCATGATGAAAATGTGGCAGAGGAAACTGCTCACCTTGTGACAACTGGGAGGCACAAAGAGAAAGAAAAGAAGGGGCCAATATCCACTTCAAAGGCAGACCTCCAAAGACCTAATTTCCTTCCACTAGACCCATCCCCTAAAAGTTCTATTACTTTCAAATAGTGCCACATACTAAAGCCTTCAATGAATCTTTGGAGGATACAGAAAAACTACAACACAGGTATTGCAAATATTTCATTAAATCTATCCCTAAGTATTTACCTTTTGTTTTTTGTAAAAGATCATTTATGTTTTTAATTTTTTGTTGCAGTATTCAGAAATAACTGACTTTGTGTAGAACTGCTATAACCTTATTAAACTACTAGTTCTAATAGTTTTAGATTTTCTACATAGGCAATCATGTCATTTATGAAGAAATAATTATTTTTTTCTGTTCAATTTCATTTCATTCTCTTGTCTTATACTGGTAAGGACATCCAGTAAAATGTTAAAATAGTGAGAGCAGCATTCCTTTTTTTCCAGTCTTTTGTGAAAGGACTAGGTCTTTCATCATTAATTATGTGAACTGTAGTATTGTATAGAGGTCCTTCTATTTTGTAGTATATTGTATAGAGGTCCTTCTAAACAGAAGTTTCCTTCTATTTCTAAGATAATAGGAGTTCTTATCATAAGTATATTTTGAATTATGCAAACACATTTCCTGCATTTATTGAGATCATATATAGTTCTTTTTTTTTAGTCTGTGAAGGTGGTGACTTTTCTAATTTTAATTTCTAATTTAATTTTTAATCTTGTACTCCTGAGATAGAGGCTACTTGGTTATAATGTACTATCCTTTCTCTGTATTGTTAGAATCAATTTGTTAATACTTTACTAAGCACTTTTTTTGTTGTTGTTTTTGTTGTTGAGACAAGGTCTCACATGTAGCCCAGACTGGTCTTGAACTTCCTATATAACTGAGGTTAATACTTCATTAAGAACTTTTATGTTGGGCCGAAGATTTAGCTCAGCGGCATGAACGCCTGCCTTGCAAGCACATGGTTGTGAGTTCAATCCCCGGTACAAAAAAAAAAAAAAAAAAAGAATTTTTATGTCTATGTCCATAAGGGATAATTGCTTGAAGTCTTCTTACAATGTCTTTTTTTGGGATTTGGTATAGGTATAACACATAAGGCACTATAGAATGCATTGGGAAGTGTTTATTCCATTTTTATTTCTACAAACAACTTACATATAATTATTTTTTTTCCTGAGATTTTTTGTAGAATTCACCAGTAAAAATCAATAGGGGCTGGGGATTTAGCTCAGGGGCATAAGCGCCTGCCTTGCAAGCACACAGTCGTGAGTTCGATCTCCAGTACCAAAAAAACAAAAAACAGCCGGATGTGGTGGTTCACGCCTGTAATCCCAGCACTCGGGAGGCTGAGGCAGGAGGATTGTTGTGAGTTCAAGACCAACCTGGGCTACAAAGTGAGCTCAAGGACAGCCTGAACTGCATAGAGACCCTGTCTCAAAAAGACAAAAAAAAAAAAAAATTTCAATAGGGCCTAGAATTCCCTGTGTATTGAGATATAATATATATTTCTTTAATGCATATACATGTAACTTAAGCATCTTTTGAGTGAACTTTGGTAATTTATATTCTTCAAAGAATTTGTCCAATTCATGTAAGTTGTTAAACTTTGTAGAATAATATTGTTTCTATTTCATTATCCTTTTACTATCTGTTAAGATCTATGGTGATGTCAGAGCTTATACTGATATTGCTAATTTGGGTCTTTAACTATCAGTTATTTGAGGATTTTTAGTTATTTTTACTTATTCCTAAATTAATTCCTGTGGTTATAGCACATACTCTGTGAATTTTTACTTTTGCTATCTAGTTGCTCTACTATATGAGGCCATGTGGGAAAATTATAAAACTATGCTGCTTTCACTATCTTCCCAACATCGTCCTAAAAATACTCATTCTTAAGATTTTCTTATCTTCAAAAGTATAAATACATCTAGATCGAGCAAATTAGAATAAAATTAACTTATTAATTCAATTAGTTCATTAAACACTTTTCATTTATCTTTAAAATACATTTCAAGTATCACCTCCTAGAGTGTAAGTACTTACTGTTATTTGCAAGAGTAAGTCCAATAAATGAGCAAATAGGGCGAATTATCTCAGGTTTCATGCAATTAATTAGCCACTCATTAGCATGTGGAAAAAGTGAACAGCACAACATTTGATTCTCATCTGCAAGGAGATAAAGTACATCATGTTAAATTTGACATTTGGAAAGTAACAGTTTTCACTTGTTTTTATTTTTATATTTAAATATTTGATATAATTACCATTTTGAGGATTGTTGACACAGACACACAGAGTACTACATACTGAAGACCACAACTGATACCTCTGGGAAACAGTTTTATCTGACAAATTGAATTCATAGTTTGAAAAAACTGTCCTGTTAGGTTAAAAAGAAAAGTCAATATAAATGTATTAAGATCTTAAGTAATGAGTAATTAACAAGAAGATATATTTGCTTACCTGAACAACTGTGACAAAACTGTAATACAACCTGTTTCTCTCACAAGTGTTTGTCCAGTTCCTTAAAAAAGCCATAAATTACATATGACTTTGCAATAATGTGGAAGAAATATAAAGCAACATTTAAGTAGTATTTTAATAAACAATTCTTTTAAATCATGTAAAAGTATTAGAAACCGTAACACAATCATAGGAGATAGAAATTTGTTATCAAAATTATTACAGAAAATATGCTATGCTTAGAGGTTGATAATCTTGAAGTTTCCTATAAAAATTATGAAACAATTATTTTGCATCATGGTTCTCTCTTACAATACCAAAATATGCTCTCAAGTGGAAAAAATAAATATAGTATTTTCTAGTTTTTCCAAAATAGCAAAAGTAAATTTAGAAGCAATTAAATGCCTAACAACTTAACTAAAGTAATCTTAAAAAATAACTATCCATTCATCATTTGATGGAGATTTGGGATGTTTCCAAGATTTAGCAATGAGAAAAACTGAAAGTGTAAAACTGAGAAATGGGAAGAAAATGTTCAAGTGGGAAAGGGAAAAGGGGAGGGAGGAAGAAAGGGACAATAAAAAAATAAAGAGAATACAAAGAAAAAAATGGAAACAAAGTTTTTGTAGATAAGGAGGGGGAATTGAAAGGAGGAAAGAGGAATAGGGAAAAAAGAAGCAAGATATATCATGTACAAGTACAAAATCTCTATGATGAATGTTATCATTATGTATATGTAAAACATACTAATAAAATTTTTCTTTTGCCTTTGAGACAGGGTCCTGCTATGCAGTCCAGGCTGGCCTTGAGCTCACATTGTAGCCCAGGCCAGTCTCAAACTTGCAACGATCCTCCTGCCTCAGCCTCCTGAGTGCTAGGATTATAGGCATGCACCACCATACCTGGCTATAAAATTTTTAAAATAACTTTATTCTGAGTAGGAGGTATATGGGAACATTCTACACTACAGTGACAATTTTTCTGCAAATCTAAAATTATCCCAAATCCCAAAAGTAAATCACTTCACTATTTTTTGAAGTAAATATTAAATGATTAAATGTGTGCTATTAATTCTTCTTCTAAAGCTACTATTTCTAAGAAGTTAATGAAATTTGGAAAAAAGACACTGATACAAAGACTAGAAAAAAAGGTTTCATAATGAATATTCCAATTTACTATTTAAAATTACTTTAAACATTCATAAGAAAATGTACTTACGATTATTTGAAACCAGAACCAAAATAACATATACAGACATTCTTTTCAAATTTGTGTTTGAATCATCATTAGATAAGAACAAAGTTAATTCTTCAAATAACTCTGAAGTACATAAACTTTGCTGACAGTAAACTGAAATATAAAATGTAATTTTAAATTCAAAGCATTAGCACAAACTTATTTTAAAATATGGTGAATAAAATGCAATATTGCCAAACTAAGGCTAGGTCTCCATCAGATTTCATTTAACTGACATATACCAGAAATACAACAAAATTTTTAATGAACTGATATGTGCTTAAGTAGCAGACCAAAGCAGTGGTATTTTAATCAAAAGTACTAATCTAGGCACAAAACATGTATTAAAATTGCCTAAAATTTTTCAATAAAAAATAAAATCAGACAAAAAATTTCAAAAGGATGAGCAACAAAACACAGCAAATAAATAAATAAATAAATAAAATTCAGGAACCTGCTTTAAAAACACAGGAACAAAGAATATTTGTAATATTTTTGACACCTTTTTTCTTTTAGCAATAAAATGCATTTCAGCCAGATATCGTGGCACATGCCTGTAATACTAGTTAATTGACAGGCTGAGGCAGGAAGACTGCAAGTTTGAGGCTTTCCTGGGTATCACAGTGAGATCTTAAAACAAATGAGAGACAGAGACAGAGACAGACAGACAGAGACAATTTTCAATAATAAAAAATTTTCAAAAATAAAAAAATAATACCCACACAACAGTGAGTTTTTTGGTGTGTGTGATATGCAATAAGCAGCATTTTACAAAAATAATTTGGGGTATAGCTCAGTGGAAGAGCACATTTTTACATATGTGAGGCCCTGAGTTCAATCCCCAGCACTGAAAAATAAAAATAATTTGAATACAGTACTATAAGGAGCATTTTCTCTACTGCCTATATCAAAGGGAAAGTCTAGATTATTTTTCCTTGTACCCTCCATTCCTCATCAGAATTTGATTCTCAAAAGTTGATTAAGACATATTAAATTAAGGAAAATATAAAGATATAAAGTTAGTTTGATAAACTGAAGGTTTAAATTCAACCTCATTTCAGGTATATTGTAGAAAAGTGTTCTTGTCAACATGAATTTCTATACCCAAAATATGTAAATTGGCTGTGCATTACCTTCATCCTTTGATATAAGTATCTGGATAAAGTATCAAATACATAGAAAAGAAATCAAATTCTAAAATTAGCCAGGTGTGATGACACACAACTATAATCCCAGCACTTAGGAGGCTGAGTCAGGAAGACTACTGCAAGTTCAAGACCAGCCTGGGCTCCAAAACAACAAAAAACCTTATTTTTGAGTAAAATATAATATACACTTGAAGGATAACAAAATTTTATATTTTACCATTTTCTTCTGCAATAGCTCCTAAAGTGAATAAGGCTGCTTCTTTTACCATGCTGTGCTCACTTGACTTTGCAAGATTCTTTATAAACATCAAACCACCAATTTCCCGAAAATAAACACCTGCATCACCTGTAGGGTGTAGAGATAAAACAGAATAGAAATTGTGTGTGGGTGGATGTGTGTGAAGGCTATTCTAAAAAAAGAATGAAAAATACAACATTAAGAGTAAATGAAAAGAGAGTTATGGATAGTTAAAATATCATAGGGCTAAAACACTAGACCCATGGGTAAAAATTTACAACATGTCTTACTGTTTTGTTGGCAAATTGAATAAATAGTGACCAATGCTTCTTTTTGTGAGAAAGGGTTGTCCATTTGGTACTTCAGACACTCCAATAATAAATTCAGATCAGTCTTCATTTCTGAAGAAGAAAAATTTCATACTTTAAACCAAAAGTTTTCTTTCAAAAACCATTAAAAATTCACTTTTTAATTACATCTTTGATTTGTTTGTTTCTTTTTTGAGCCGGATTCTCTCTATATAGCCCAGGACGGTCTTGAATTTTCTAGGTAACCCAGACCAGCCTGAAACTTACGATTCTGCCTCAGCCTCCTGGGTGCTAGAACTATAGGCATACACTATTGCACCTAATTGAAAGGTATGACATTTAAAAAAATATTACTTTCATAATCTAACAAACAATAAAGATGCATGAAAAGAAAGATACTCTTTCAATAACTTAAATCTCTTATAGTCCTTTAGTTCTCCCCTTTCATGTAATACAGGAATAACGCAAATATTATTCTCTTTAAGTAAGGCTACACTGTTTTAAATATCTGCCATTTAGAAATAAACTGAATAAAGCAGGTATGGAGGTGCATTTAGAAATATAACGAATAAGGCAGGTATGATTCCAACACTCAGGGAGGTCAAAGCAGGAAGAACACAAGTTTGAAACCAGCCCAGTTAATTAAGCAAAACTCTTATCTTTAAATAATTTTTAAAAGGGGTAGGGATGTAGCCCAGTGTGAAGGCCCTGGGTTTAATCCCCAGTACCAAAAACAAATGAAGAAAGGAAGAAAGGAAGTCAGTTAAGAGGCAGGGATGAATGAAGGGAAGGAGGGAAAGCGAGAGGGAAGGAGGAACTTAATGAAAATACAAGATATCAAATTTGTAGGATGCTACTGAAGCAGTATTTAGGAGAAAATGTATAGCAGTAAATACCTAAATTAGAAAAGTCTCAAACTGGAGACTTCAGTATCCATTTTAGGAAACTAGTAAAAGAAGCTGGATGCTGGGATTTGTAATCCCAGCTACTTGGAAGACTGAGGCAAGATTACAAGTTTGAGGCCAGCATGGGCAATTTAGCAAGAGCCAGTCTCAAAAACTAAAAGCTAAGGATGATGGTGCACACCTGTAATGCCACTCAGGTGGCTGAGGCAGGTGCAGCACACAGAGTTCAAGACCACCCTGAACTGCATAGTGGCACCCTGTCTCAAACAAAATGAAACGAACAAAATTAAAAAGGTCAAAAAATGTAGCACCCACAGTTAAATCCCCCAGTGCTGAAAAATCAAATGAACAAGAAAAAAGAGAAAATCAATCCCAAAGCAAGCAAGAAAGGAAAATTATAAAGATGAACCTGAAATAAGTAAACTAGGAAAACAGTAGAGCAAGTTTTTGAGAAGATAATACAATTAATAAACCTCTAGCCAGAATGATTTGGAAAAATAAGCACAGATACAAATCACCAGTACCAAGAATGAAAGATGGCATTAATCACAGATTCTACAGATAACTCAAAAGATAAAAAAGAGCATTATATACAATTTCATACCTATAGATCAATAACATAGGTGACAAATTGCTTGAAAGATATAAATCACTGAAACTAAACTGTGTAATGGAATACTGCTTGAAAATTTAAAAGAATTAATCACTTATACATGCAACATGGATGCATCTCAAAATACGCTGAGGGAAAGAAATGACAGAAAAAAGTACATACAGTATAACTCCATGTCTTGAAAAAGTACAAACTAATCTATAGTAAAATAAGACAGATCAGTGGTTACTTGGGGAAAGAGTACTGGAAAACGACAGAGGGGAAGGGTTATTCAAGGACAGGAAGACATTTTCATCATCTTGATTATCTTTATGTTTACACAACTATGTACATATGTCAAAGTTACCAAAATGTAAGCTATTTGAACTAAACAGCAAACAGCATTCATATAAAGTTAAACATAGACTTTGACATAAGGCTTAAATTAACTTTTTTTTTTTTTTTTTGTACAGGGATCAAACTCATGATCTCACACTTGCCAGGCAGGTGCTTATGCCACTGAGCTATTTTTTTTTTTTTTTTTGGTACTGGGGATTGAACTTGCAACCTTGTGCTTGCCAGGCAGGCACTTGTGCCACGGAACTAAATCCCCAGCCCAAACATTTTGAATTCTGAAAGATATAGGATGAAGGGTGCACATAATAATATAGAGGAGCCTTCTTTTCAGTGTTTTTCTCTTTTAAATAAAAAAATAATATAGAGGAATATACTAAAGAAACCAAGATGTATCACCAATCAATGTTTAGTCTTCCTCAACACGCCAAAGAAAACTTTTCAATTTAAGGTGCCATGCAGGGTGCAAGAAACTCCTTTATATACTTCTCCATCACTTTCTGTACTTCTGTCTCATACTTTTAGATTGCCTGTAATACTCCTTCCCTTCCTAGCCAAACCACCTACTGACATCTATGTCTGTTATGTTTCATCTTAGTTTTGTCATCTCTAGGCTGAGCAATCAGTTCCTTTAAAAATTCCTGAAGAGGGCAGGGGATACTAAATACAATACCAAATGTACAAGCAATGAAAGAAAATTTGATAAAATAGGTTTAAAATGTAAAACAATCAGTGCACTGTGTCCCTTTAAGCTGCAGCATAAATCCTAATAAAGCGTCTTCTGGATGGCATATAAAAAATTTAAATAGGCATGGTAATTCCAGCACTCAGGAGGCTGAGGAAGGAGGGTGGTGAATTGAAGGCCAATCTGAGCTACACAGTGAGTTCAAGGGCAGCCTGAACTATATGCTGAGATACTGTCTCAAGAAATTAAAAAAAAATTAAATGTTGAAGCTTCAAAAGATACCATCCAAAATGTAAAAAGAGAACTTAGTCTGGAAGAAAATATCTGTAAGTCGGATATCCAATAAGGAGATTGTGTTCAGAATAAACTCTTAAAATTCAACAATAAAAAGAATCTAATTAAAAAGTATAAAGGATTTGAATGTACATTTCTCCAAAAAAAATAAATTGCTACACAACATTTTTGCTATTCATCAGGAAAATGCAAACCAAAATCACAATTAGATACCATTTTATGCTGCTACTAAACAAATGATTGATGAGAGATAACGGATAGATAGCTTTCACCTTTTGGCTGGGATGACTCAGGGGTATCACTCCCAGAGTTTTCTAGGGAAGTTATCCCTAGATATCCCCAATATCCATAATTGGATAATGTACTTTTTGATCTTCCTTTCCCTATTTCAGTTTCTCACTTCCCAGCTAGCTAAATTTGTTTCTTGGAAACTACTTAAACCCAAATCCCTATCTCAATGTCTACTTCTTGAGGTAAACCAAAATAGAAAATGAAAGAGAGTGAGACTGAGAAATATCAGATGAAAGAGATATAGGGTGAAAGTATGATAAATGAACAGTTATCTGTCTTTCCAGCTTCTTCAATTTTTCCTTCTCCTGAATCTCAAATTCACTCTTCAAAATTGTTTATCTCTATAATATTCTAAGACTTCCTTGACAAGCTGGGTACAACAGCAAATATGAGTAGTCTCATCTACGTGGCAGGCTGAGGCAGAAGGATCCACTGAGGCCAGTTTAAGGTCAGGCCAGGGAATATAGCAAGACCCAGACTCCAAAAAACAAAATGATAACCCTGAGACTCCTTTGATAATGGAACTTCCCTCTAGCTATTGCCATATACCTTCAGTCAAATTTCTTACAAGACTAAGCTACTTATACTGTCCTCATATTTTCATTTCCCATCTAAATATACTCTACAGCAATCTGGCTGATCTCCAATAAATCTATCTTTATTTTTCCCCAGTCCTGAAGCTTGAACTTAGGGCTTTATGAACACTAGGCAAATCCTCTACTACTGAGCTAGGTCCTCAATCCTTTTACTTTTATTATTATTATTAATTTTTATCTTGAAACAAGATCTTGCTAAGATGCCTAGGCCAGCATTAAACCTGCAATCCTCCTGCCTTAGTTTCTCAAGTAGCTAAGATTACAGGCTCTGTGCTACCATGCCCAGCTGTTATAAAACAAATGACATCTAAATGCAAAATCCAGTGAAAATTCAGTCTTCATCTGTGATATGGGGTACAGATACTCTTATATGATTTCTTACTCATGAAGCATTTTCCTAAGGCTCTGATTTCTAAGACATCACACTTTTGACTCTTTCTCCTTCCTGAAATGTTCCTTTCAGTCTTTTTTTTTCTGAAACTGTTCTCTTCAGCTAAACCTTTACATTGGCATACATTAGAAACATTATTCCCCATATCCTTTTTTATATTCAGTTTCTACTTTTCTAAGAACCACTGTTAACACTGTCCCTTTCTGCAGACTTTGACAGTGGTCCTCTCAGGTTCCTACAATTATTTTATATAGCACCATTAAACAACTATATATAACATTCCAAGTATTAGTAAGTCTTTTTTTATTTGCATGTCAGTTGAATTATGTGATAGGCACAGAGCAGGTGCTCAATGCTGAGTGACTTATTCCTAGATGCTGTCAGACAATCTGCAGTATAGCACACAAACATAGAACTATAGATATATGATCCATGAATTTCTCACCTTGTATTTTCTTTGTGTCCTCACTTTCCATGCTTGCCTATATTCTTATTTCTTTTTATCTCATCTGTAAGAAAAAGGTATTTTCTCATTTTAAATTGGATTTTAAGAATGCCAGAAATACAAATGTAAAGGAAGTAGTGAAAGAATAGTTTTCTTAAAGTGAAAAGACAAGGACTTCAATTTGCAATTTATAGATATGTGATATTGGACACACTTAAGTTCTCTGAGATTCAGTTTCTTTCTTCATAAAAGAAGACTGATGTTCCTTTATAGAATTGTTTCAAGTATTATATTTGAAAACTTATGTAAACACCTCTAGCCTTTTTAAAGTACTATAGGCATTCAATAACAATTTTCACTAAACAAACAAATGCCTAGTTGACTAAATCAAACCAGTCCTCTTTCAGTCCCACTTTTTTTAAAAAAAAAAGAATCTTGATTCAGTTTCAGATGAGACACCACTGCATGAAGCAAATTTTAAACACAAACACAGATATACACTGTTTAGATTTCCATTTCTCTCCACAAACTAAGCTTAACACTAAATTTTTCTAAGAACTTGTGATTATTTTTGGCATGATATTCTATCATTAAGCTTAAATCTTCGTATATATCATTTGTTAGAAAAATTTCTGTACATTTCTCAGAAAAATGAGGCAACTCTGATATGGTCTTTCACATGTCCTAAGAATGGAAAACTGATTATTTATAAAATGTATCAAAGTCAACTTAATTTCTTAGAGCAACAAATGAGGGTTGCAAAATTCTAAACTTTTTATTTCAACGTGAAAATAAAATTCCTAAATAAAGTTTAAGGAAATTAAAAATATGAGGATTTTCATAAGCTAATATATGAATATATGCTAGTTTTGTTATTTTAACATCTCATTAAAAAGGAAATGACAAGGTACATTATGATACATCCACAGGATAGGATATTGTTACAAAAGTACTGACCTTGAGTAGAAATGCTGCATAGCAATAAAAAATGCTTATATTATAAAGTTAACCATAAAGAGCAAGATTCAAAACTTTATCTACATTAAGGTACTAACTAGATAGCAGTAAATATAAGACTGGATGGAAAGACAGCAACATTATTAACAGTTATATTTAGGAGGTGGTTCTATGGCTGTTTTCCTCCAGTAATTTTCATTTTTTGCAATTTTTGGAATAATGACTTCATGATCCCTACATTTAGTATCTACTGTAGGCCAGACTCTGCTGTCCTTTTACATTTTATAAATACTATCTTTTAGTCATCACAATAACTTTATAAGGGAGTTATATGAACAAAGATTGATGAGAAAAGGGTAGATTAGTTGTCCAAGTTTCAACAACTAGAGTTGGAAAAGAAACCAAGAATACTTGAGGCCAACAGAGGAAAATCTTCTCTATTATGTCTCCAATATGCAGTATAAATACATATTATCTTTGGGTAAATGAGTTAGATTTTTTAAAAATGAGGGGTTAAGGTAATATAACTCAACAGCAGAGTGCCTGCATAGCACCACAAATCAAATAAAATAAATAGTTGTGGCTAGTCAGGCCTAACTAGCCTAACTTCTAGTTCAGCATTGGAACATCATGTAGCTGAGTGGTACAACATTTAATAGAGTTTGGGTTTAATTTCCAGAGCAAGGGAAAAAAATCAAATTGTTAAAAAATGGACAATTGTATATGAGGATGCTTTTATTTTGTGCAGACACTATTTTCTTAATTAGCTACTTTTCTAATATAACTTTATTTTTAAAAGAGGGCTAATGTACAATTTTCTTGGTCTTTTCACTTCTTTTGCAATGCTGGAGATCAAATCTTGGACCTCGTACATGCTAGACAAACACTTTACCAACGAGGTACACCTCCAGCCCCTGTATAACTTTAAAATCTAAATGTCTGGAAATTGAAACTGAGAGCATTACAGTACACTACCTTTTCTGTCTTTTTATAATCTTTTCTAATAAATGGTTACTGTGCATAGTAAAGACAAGCATCTAGTAGCAGTAATACAACTTATCTACTTAATAAGCTAAGTGCTTTAAAACATTCACAGCAAAGGACAAACTATAACTTTCAGGGGATTGGTGACTATAAAATTCTATTTAAAATCATAAAACAAGTATAGTCTATTCCCAAGAACAACTGCCAAATGATGCAGATTATGAAGGATTCTCAGCAATTTAGTGAATGGCTGCAAACTGTCACCAGCAATGGGACTTAAAATCCTTTATGGTATTAACACAGGATAAAAGAAGTTGTCCACATATCTATCCTTACAGCTTTTAATTTACTTCCCAAAACAGTACTATTAACTCAAATTCAAATTTCAGTGAGAAATCTAGGGGACATTATTTTCCTAAACTTTTGATGGAAGGGATGGGACAAAGAACTCATTCAAGGTATGACTATGTTCTACCACTAAACTCAGCCCCTGAACTTTACTTACCTACCAAACCTAGAAAATTTTAGTATCAAAAGCCATCTTTCTAAGATTGGCAAGGATAAAGAAAAAAAAAATCCACCCTTACTGCCATCGCTAATTTGACAGTGGATAACTAGCTCAAAATCATTCGTTGCAGGAAAATGCCCTTTAAAGGAAAGGCCAGGTGGACAAAGTGCTCGCAGCTTGTGCTTCTGTATAAATTTTCTGCTGCAGTAGTTTAATTGTGAAGCAGCAGTTATTCAGGTCCCAAAAAACATGCTGAGTACCAGGAATCAGCTAGCTTTACAATATTAACACAGATGAGAGCACAATGCTCCATCACCTCACCCACGTTCCACTGATAAATCGCAATCTTCCAAGATCAGGTGAAGTCCACCCTGCTCCCACGATTCCTGCTGACACCAGTGCTTGGCTCCCTTCAAGAGCTGAAGACCTCCTTTGGAAGAGCACAGATGGCCCCTCAGACTCCTCTCAGACCAGGCGCTGGGTAGAGGGGTGTTCTGGCACCTGGCTTTGTGGAAATGGGTTCGTGGCCCTTGTTCAACCCGAGAAATGATCCCTTGTCAGCCTGAGAAATGATCTCTACCTGTGGACTCCACTCCTTCAACAGATTCACCTGGGGAAAAACCTTGAAACTGGAACACACAGTGCACTAAAGGTGTACAGACGACAAACTAAATGGTACCTATCAATGACCTTTTCCAGGCTGTGGAGGCTGCTGCACGGTTTAGGGCCTGCTCAGGACGCCATGTATCCTCAGCTCAACACCTCCCCTCAGGTGGGCTGGTAAGTGAGACCTACGGGGGCGAGGGTACCACACCTGAGCTGTCTTGTGTGGCCTGTGCAGCCTGCCTTCCACAGGAGGAACGGTCGCTGCTAAGGCAAGGCTGGAAGGCACGGCAGTTAAGGCCTTGCCCTTTATCAAGGCAAAGTGCTCTGAGAAACAGCCCTCTTTCCCTTGCTGCACACCTACCTCGACACCTGACCCAGCTTCCCGCCCAGTGGGCCCGGCTCACTTCCGCGGGGCGGGACTTCCGGCCGAAACCACAGCCTTCAAACGGAGTTACTGTAAATCACTGGTTTCAGAAATTTCCTAGTGGTAGCCAGTGGGAAGGCGGGGAGATTTTAATAGAGGAAAGTCAAAGTTTGAAAGGGATATCCCCTAATCTCACTGCCCCCGTTTTTAAATACTTCCTTTTCTCAGAAAGGTGTTATCCCCAAAGGAAATCGGCTCCAGTCCTGACAAAGCTTGGCTCAAGGATGATGGCTGGTGGTCAGAGTATGGCGCATGCGCAAGAGCGACTGGTCAACCCCTGCCCAGCCTTCACTCCCAAACTTCCCGACCCCAGGCCACCTTCCTTTGGGTTGGGTACTCCATTGAGGGGGCATCCTTGCCACTTGCCACACTGCTTCAAGTTGCCACCTCACAGGCAGCTTCAGTGGAGGCCAACAACACTTTTGTCTGGACCCAGACAGGGGCTTAAGCCTAGCCTTTGCCTTCTCAAATAAAACCCACCCCATCCGAGTGCTGGCAGATGTAAGTGAATTACTGTTAGGAGGCAGTGCCAGTTGTGGCAAAGGCCAGCTGATACGGGGTTTGACCTATTTGGGCACAAGAAACCACATCTCCAGGCAACTCGAGCACAGCTTTTCTTAAGAGACAGTGGCTTTAGAGATTGGCCTGCTGCCCATTTAGGGTCCCTAAAGTACAGTCATTCCTAGGCCTGTATAAAGTCAGAAGCTGGGCCCTTTTCTGGATTTCAAATTTGTAACTATGTCCATCTAATGATTAATAATCCAATGTTGTTAATCTTAAAAATGATTAACTTAATATAGATGGGACAACCCTATGAAAGTTCACTAAGTAGGTATTAAAACCTAAGATGCCACATGGTTTTGTCTTCTGATAAAACTACATGTTCTGTAGTGTTGTCTACTACATTGTACTCATGTCTAACAAATAATGATGGTCCTATAGTGTCTATACCTAAAACTCACATGTAGCTAAAATTCATTAAGATGGTAGTGTTGGGTCCTGTCCCTAGACCTCCAAACCCCCAAACGGGTGCAGGGCAAAGGCTCAAAGGAATTAGACACGTGGCACCATCTTTAGGGCCACAGAAGAGAAATCTCTAACTCTGCTAGCTGGCCGGCCTAGTGACACCAGGCAGCCCATATTTAATCAGAACAGCAAGGAGTTGAGTGGACAATGGAGGAAACCTGAACAGGGTCTTGGGAGGGGTTTAAGGATCCCTCAGAGAAACAGACAATGCTAATTAAAACTATTCAGAAAGTCTCTAGGTGGCCTCAGCTGTGGCCTAATCTTGCCCCCTTGAGGTGTCTTCTCATTCTCAGTTCAATCATGATCGGGTCACACCACAGCCCTGCACGTGTATTCAGCTTCAGCGCTCTCCAACATGGTAGTGAAAGAATATTTAGGCTATTTCTAATGAAATAAAGATAACTGATGGTAAGTAACAAATAACAAGCCAGTAACAACTCAATGAGAAATGGATAACTTTTATTCTCTGGGAAAATGACTGCTTCCTTTTCCTTCCCTTCCAAATAACACTACATTATTACAAATGAGAAAAATGTTTATTGAGGAAACAATTTAACAGTGTTCTTCAGCAGAATTTTACAGATTAAACTGTACAGTAATTTTACTGAAGATAATTACAATTTTAGTCATTAACAGTATACAGAGTGCTTAATTTATAACTGGTAAGTTGCTGAAGTTTGTGACATGCCACTATAAATATATGTATTATTAAAAATTACAAATTGTTTGGTGACTATTTTAATAACTTCTTGAGCAGCAGCTCCTGCAAAGAAAAAGAAAAGCAAATGTTTCAGAGAATGTCAAGAGTTAAAACTACTGTTTTGTAAAGTAGCCTTTTTTCCTCCATAAACAATGATGTTTAAAAGCAATTCAAAACAGGCATAGCTTACTCATACCAAAATAAAAAACAATTCCTTGTAACTGTGGTATTAAAGGAAATAAGTTTTGTTTTAGAAACACAATTGGCTGTTATGCCACAAATTAAAAGGTTTGTTTTTAATTACGTTAATATAAAAAGATTGGCAAAATACAGTAAATGAACAAAACAAAGTTTAAACAGTAGTAGTTTGGTTGATGGAACTTTTTTTTGGAGACAGGGTCTCACTATGTAGTTCAGGCTGGCCTTGAACTCACAGCAGTCCTCCTGCCTCAGCCTCTCCAGTGCTGGGATTACAGGCATGCACCATGCCTAGCTTTGATAGAATTTTTTAAAGGATACATAGAGGCAAAAACTATTCAACAGAAGAATACCCTTCTGTTGAATTTGAATTTTATCTTATAGCTATTTTATTTTTATAATAAAAATGGATAAAGGTATGTTTATTCTAAAAACATTTGTAGCTTCAGAAGGACCTATATGAAATACTGTCAATCTGCTATAATTACTCAAAACAAAACACAAAAGAAAAAACTACAAATCAAGAAAGTTCTGCATCTTTTTATAACCCAAAGCTGCTTCTTTCCCAAAGCATTCATTGACATCATTAAACTTGAGACTCAGGATACAGTAGAAAAAAAAAAAGACAAAAGTATCTGCTACTTACTCTCACGGACCTTACTTTCTAGCAGTGAGTGAGAGATAATTTACAAATAATAAAGTGATCATAAGTGCTAAAGAGAACAGGAAAGGTAAGAAGATATGAGTCCAAGTGGAGGGCTCAACTCTGGAATCAGGATGGCATCACAGAGATAACACTGCCAAACCTGAAGAACATGAGGGAAGAACACCACTGTTCAAAATGATTACAGAAGACACAGAAGTAAAAACTTTAATTTACACTTTTTTCTGCTATAGGAAGTAATCTACCCTCTCTGGTTGTGTCTCTGATAAATTCGCAAGTTGCTACTTAAGCATAAGAGACTGATGTTATTTAAAATGAATAATACAAAATCCAGATTTAGTTTGATTTCCATTTGGAATATTCTTGAGTATTAATCAGACCTGAGTCTGCCATCAAAACATTAATCATCTAAAAGGAAAAATGTCATAAGCAAATGGCTCAGTCTACAGGAGGTCACTGCCTGCAAAATAATTGTTTTTTGAGGGTATCATGGATGGACTCAATGTGCCATCATTCCCCTCTCAATTCCTTGATAAAATCCTAACCCCCAGTATGTTTGGTGCTGGGAGAAGAGGTCATAAGGGCAAAGCTCTATTAAATGAGTCACTGCCTTTTTAAAGGAGATCCCAAAGAATTGTCTTGCAATTTTTTCCATTATGTTAGGACATAGCAAAAATAAGGGAATGGGTTCTCACCAGACCCTGATCATACTGATACCCTTAGCTCAGATTTCCAGAACAGTGAAAATAAATTTCTGTTGTTTATAATCTGTTATTCTGTTATAGTAGCCTGAACTAAATTGAGGAGGGAGGGAAGGATGGAAAGAAAAGTTTGTATGAAACAGACGGCACTTTTTAATTAGGACTTGCAGAAACCTTTCTTGCAGGAAGGTTTTGGACATGCAGAAATAGGTTTTGAGGTCATTAAACCCAGCAAAGTAAAGCTATAGGAGTAGGAAAGGGTATGTGGAACCAGAACATAAGGTCTTTGATATCAGACCAAAGTCCCTGGACTTGTTTCTGAGGTCTTTTGAGAGGAGAGAGGAAGTATGAGTATGTGAGTATGAAAGCATGTGTGTACTTGCATGCATGTGTGCGTGTATGCACTGGTGGTAAAAATAGTTAAGTGAGAAACATGAAGAAACTATTGTTAAGTTGGTCTAATGACTTAAGATGGATGGCAGTGGGAGAGACAGAAGCAGGGAGACCAGATTTGAGGAGCGGTGGTGGCACTGGGGTAGGGGTGTTTGCTACTGAATCATCTAAATTTAATATGACATCTTAACTCAGTGACTGTCCTAAGTAAAATAGTTAAGAAAACAAAACTTGGTATTCAAATATGTATTAACGGTATTATGTAGCAACAGATAAGCCTTTTAATCTTTGGAACTCACCTCCTAAGAATGCAGCAATGGTATGTGGCTCAGCAGCTCCATATCGGCAACTACAAGAAAGAACAGAGACATAAACTTAGATTAGTTTTGTAACAGGTAGGGTATTATCTCTTATATACCCTAAAGATACTCACAATTCATGGATATAATCATCTTTCACCATTACAGATAATCCATATTCCTGAAGGAAGCCTGTGAGACAGGACTTCAATTTTCCTATATCTTCTTCTACTTGATAGTTAGATACTCCTAAAATAATATATACAAATTAATTTTAAAAAAAATAAATATGATTGAAAATCTAGTTTCAGATGTTCTAGTCAAAATAGTAAAATATGAGCTAGACCAAAAAAACAACAGAAACTGTTATTTGCAAATATTGGAACTTGATTTAATCTTCACAACATTTCATGAAGTAGATAGTACTATCACTATTATAAAGTGAGGTAAAGATTTAGTTACTACAATCCTCATTTTACAGATGAAAAAACCTTCCTTGCAGGAAGGCACAAATAAATTACTTGGCTCATAGAGAACAAACTTAGAATACGAGTCTGGTCAGTTCTTAACCACTTACCAGTCCAATTGTTTAAGATACAGATAATGAAAAATTACATATTTTTTGTTAATTTTCTTAAGATAATATAACAAGATACTAGAACAACAATTTTATCAAACGTATTCAATACAAAAATTGACTGAAATGACACCTGCCATGACACCATTCTAGATAGTATGTAAACAAATGTACTGCCCAAGTAAACAGCTAAGTAATTAATGATTAAATGGTAATGTCTGCAAAAGTAAGTTACAATTACTACCAGAGGAAAAATAGTTATCGTAATATTTAGGTATTTAAAAAATCAGTATCTCTTAACTCTCTAGTTTAAAAAATTATTACCACTACTCTTCTTAGTACTACCTACACATTAGTGAGTACTTACAAATGTGCTGGCAGTGTTGTAAGTGACCTTCATATGTCACATATTTAACCATTACAATCCAGAGAGTAGATTCTATTAACTGCCATTATATAAATCAGAGAACTAAGACTTGGAGATAAACAGTGGCTTATTCAAGGTTCCAGATAGAGTTTGTATTGGAACTCAGTTAATGGTAAAGCCTGTGCTCTATATCCTCTACTGGCCCATGGTGGCTCCTTCTTCAGGCTGACATGTATTTTGTTTCCACTCTAATGTAAGCTGACCCTGTGAAACTTATGGACCACAATATGAGTGCTGCTGTGTAGCTTCAAAGGAAAGGTTACAAAAAACTTTGTCCCTTCCACTTGAATCTTTTGGAATTTTAACTCTGGAGAAACCAGCCAATATATAAGAAGTCTAACCAAGGACTGCCATGATAAAAGGAACCTCAAACTCACCATGCGGAAAGAGATGCCTGAGCCACCTTTAGTTAGTTGTTCCTGCCATCTTTCCTCTGCCAAGCATTTGGGTGAAAATGTCTTGTTGGATGTCTAACTCAGTCTAGCCTTCAAGAGGATTTCAGCCCAGGCATCATATAACTACATGAGACCCTCTCAAAGAGAACTGCTAGTGCCCAGTCAACCCACAAAATCATATAAGATGATAACTTGTCCAAACCAGTAAGTTTTGGAGTGTTTTTTTTTTTAATGCAATAACTAATTAAAACATATTCTAATCAACTAGTACAAAGCAAGCAATATATACTGGTTATTTTTTCCTTTCGGTAAATTTGATCATTATGACTATAAACTGGGGCCATACTACATTAGTTGAGATAACACGTTTTATGACACATCTAGGACATGTTGCTATGCCATCCTGCATAATTAAAATTATCAAGAATAAAAATATTCTGAGCAACTGTAGATCTTGCCAATTCTCTTTATTACATTTTCAGACAACACAATACAAACACTGAACAAAGAAATCTCTGTATTGTCAAAGTTCTGAGTTTAGAAGTCACATGTGGCTTTCCTATTGCACTAGATGAAATTCAGTGGAGTCTTAAAAGTAAACTATGAAAGGGGCTGGGGATTTAGCTCAGCAGCATAAGTGCCTGCCCTGCAAGCACACGGTCATAAGTTCCATCCCCGGTACAGATAAAAAAAAAAAAAAAAAAGTTAAAAAAAAAAGTAAACTGTGAAAACAGAAGAAAAAATTTCTTCTATTCACATTCAACCAGCATTCCTCTGTAAGAGGTTAGACTGATCACTACGTGCAAGTAGTTAAAATATAAACGGTAGTTCCTCTTTGGGATGAACTAGGTATAATCTGTTCACAAAATGAAATTTAAGTACCACTGTTATAAATACCCAGAAAACACTTTAAGATTCAAGTGTTTACTCAAGATTTTATTATACTTCATAATTCTTTTGCTATTCTTACCTGGATATCTGCCGTGCTGTTTATGAAATCTATCAACAGCCCGTAACATTAAGTACAATACTATCTCATTATCTGGATTGTCCATGCTGGAAACTGAAAGGATGAAAAAAAAAAAATCAGAATAACTTGGGTAATCTGCAACACACAAACAATGAAAAGTTACTATATACTCAAATTTCAGAATACAAGACAATACTGGTACAAAATTTACTATTTTGACAACAAAACAGAAGTTGCTAAATAATAATAAGATAAAAGGAAATATATTAAGATGTTACCCACTGGTCTTACAGACTACTAGCTGGAGTCAAACAATCTCTATGAAAATAGTCAGATGATGTTAATTCTTAAGTAAAGCATACAAAGGACTTGGTGACTTAAATTTTATGTACATATTAAGTTTTTATATAATACAAATTAAAATTGTTTAGGTTTATAGAATAAAACTAGACTAGTTTATAGAATAAAACTAGATAATTACTTACATTATCACCACCCACTCAATACTATTACACTGAGTACTGAACCCAGGATCTGACACTGAGCTACATCCCCAGCCCTTTTTATTTATTTATTTTTATTTTTTGAGACATATTCTAAGTTGATGAGACTGACCACAAACCTGTGTTCCTTCTCTGTCATACTCCTTATGAGCTGGGATTACAGGTGCACCACTGTGCTCAGTCAGAAGGTTATTATACTTACTAATTTCGTCCTTGTTCATTGTATCCACACCATATTCTTCAGCTAAGGAGCGACATCTTACCACTCGAAGAAATGCAGAATTGCTGCCTGAACACAGGAAAGACTTTACAATAATAGTTGCAACAAGTCAAAGGTCACTTTAAGAACAGAATTTTATTTTATTTTATTTTATTTTATTTTATTTTATTTTATTTTATTTTATTTTATACCAGGAATCAAACTCACAACCTCACACTTGCCAGGCAGGCACTATGCCACTGAGCTAATATCCCAGGTCTAGGAAATTTAGTTATGTACCCTTTCACAGATGTGAGACTATGAAGAAAGGTCTATTTGGCTCTAATAGTTAGTAGAGAAGACAGAACACAACTCATCTTAAGTTCACATGCTTGACATAGCAACTAGTTCAGTACTGAGTAAAGTGACGGCAACTCTCTGAGCTTTAGTTTATCACTTGTAAAACTGTTTACTTGTGAGAGTTCTGTGGATCAAATGTGACAAGAGTATACCTAATGCAATGCCTGATACGGCTCAATAAACAGTAGTTTTTATCATTATGGATAAGTCCTAAATGGGAGAGCGTTATATAGTATGCTCTTGGAATGCATAAGGCTTTAAAGAAAAAACAAACAAACAATACTTTGTATTATGGAAAATTTTAAACATATACAGAACAAACTCAAATACTCAACATCTGGCTTTTAATCTGGTATCATATAATCTAATAGAACAAATGGACACACAAACCAGAAGCAAGATTAGCAATGTAACAAAACATTAAAACTGAGGCAAAGCAGTCACTTCAGAAAAGTCATGAAATGGATATCTTAGAATATCTTAAGGAGTGGAAGCACGCAAAATATAAATTTTCAGGCAGAATGTAAAACAGACTTTTTATTATTCTGCAACAAAAGAAAATGCTTTTTTCTACTGTGGAATTATGGAGATAATCCAAGAAGCCCAGCTACTCTGAAACTATTTGGTAAATTATTAATTCCATTACAGTCATCTAATATACATCAAAATGAGTATTTAAACCAGTATTGTCCATATATATGTGATCTATGACTTCATACTCAAAGTGTCAGACATAATTTACCTTAAAATTACTAAGCCAAAAATTATGTTAATAATAATTTTCAATTAATTGACCTTCATGCCTTTTTAACACTGTCATAGGTAAATGTGATCTACCTATGACCACATTTTAAAATATTCTGTCCCCCAGCAATTGGGAGGCTGAGGCAGATTAGCATGAATTCAAAACCAGCCTTGGCCTCATAGTGAGTTCAAAGGTACCCTAAATTACACAGTGAGATTCTGTCTCAACAAAGAAACAACAAAAAATGCCCCTCTCCATTTATTATATTCTGAGGGAAAAAAAATATGGATCAATCGATATATCCCATTAAGACCACGAAAAATTTAAAATTTCAACCATTTAAGATTTCTGTAAACATTGCCTATGGCATATTTTTATCAAGCAAAATAAGAAAATTAATTCAAGGAGACTTACAGAGTAACTTTAATTCTTTCTCCGAAATGGATTCTGGTGCCTGTAAAGAGATAAATGTAGGCTTTGCTCCAGTACAAGAGATTAACAGAAGATATAGCACAAAGCCAGTGACTCTGCAAAGGGGAAGCTGTTTTCAACAGCTCAGAGAGCACTTCCAAGTGAATGCTGCCTCTAAAGAAGCACAGAGCCAGTGTTTTGGGCTGCAGTTTTGTGATCAGGCCTCCTGTATATCTTACACAGGAGGCCTGTGTGTGGGGCCCAGTGTGAACAGCAGTTTACCTGGCCAATGGACTGTAACAATTTGGCAACATGATGACCTACAGCAGCAGCATCTTTCCTTGCTTTTTCACGGTAACTGAAAAAGAACAATAAAAAGTTACAAAAACTGCAATTGGCAAAATTTAAGTTTATATGAAGAAAACGAAAATATCTCTTTTTAATGAAAACATACCAGCACAGAAATGTGAAAATGCGGAAGAAATGCCACCAGCAGCACCTCTTAGCAGTCATGGATCTTTCCAGTGTTGGTGACAGACTCTTGGGGCTCACTAAAACCAATACTACCACTAAATAATAGTACCCAACTTAAAGCTGTCTCCTAGACCTTCTCCAACAGAACTTCTCCAATAGAAGACCTAAGAAATTATGTTACTGAAGAGCACAAATTAACTCCTTGAAGTGAAGTCCAGGGTAAGTTAAATACTTCAAAGCTATCCATCTAGAAATTCATGCAAAAACTTTTCTTTTAGGTCTATTTATATTTTTCTCTCTAAAAATGATCAGTGTTTAAACTTACTACCTTGGTGACCTTTCTTAAGTTTTGAGTAGTTCAGCTCTTAGACCAGGACAAGAAATCAAGATTCACTAAACGGTACCTGAGATCTCTGACACTGCATGCCTCTTGAGCACACAACCCAGTACCTCTAGTTTCATCAGCAGTATGCTCCAACTATACACAGGTAACATCCAAACAGATCCATTCCTATAACAGTCTTTCTGGGTCAGGCTAGCAGTCCCTGGGATAGCAGGTATCTATCTACAATGATGAATTCTTCATAAATTTTGAAAGATTAATTTTATGAATTCATAAAAACTAAAGACTTCACAGTTTAAAAGTTATAGAAGAAGGCCACAGCTAAGAGTAAATGCTCTCAAACAGTTTCATAAGGTTCAGATCTTAATTTTGTAGTTTTCCAGTTGTATAACCTTTATTAGGCTTTAGCTTCCTCCTATAAAGTGGGTGTAACAACATCTAATAAGGTTGTCATAAATCATATGTATTATTAATACAGTATTGAAGAGTTTATAAAAAGTGAATGATCAAATGTTAGGATTTATACTGAAATGGCAAAGAAAAAAATCTGGGCTTAGAGATATGGAAACTCTATACTTTCCACTGAATTTTCTTTTGAAACAAAAACTGCTCTAAAAAATAAAATCTATTTAAAATCTATTTCTAGGTAGGTAAGTCTGTACTCCTACCATTTAAAGAAGCTGAGGCAGGAGCATCACTGTGAATTCAAAGCTAGCCAGGACTACACAGGGAGACACTGTGCCTCAAAAAAATTAAATTAAATTGAATTAAATCTATTAAGAAAAAACAAAATGCCTCCAAATTCTTTAGCTTACTTTCAAAGCACTGAGGTTATAACAGACTTCCATTTGATTTCTGACTGATGAAATGTTTATCCCCAATGTAAAAAGATCAAATTGTTATACAGTCTGAAGACAGTGACTCACACATTTTGTAATTTTATATATTTGCCTGAATCCGCAATCATATCAGGAATTGTGCCTCGAACTGGTAAATTTCCTTGACCTTCTTTGGTCACAAATTCCTTTAAGGCACGAGCTAAAATCCAAAATGGTGGAGTCTAAAAGAATAAGGAAAATTAACATTAAATGGTGTTTTATTTTGATCTAGAGATTAAAGCAGCATGTTTACTTCTTATTGTTACCTGTTTTGTAATATTTATGCAGCGATCATCATTAAATATATCTTCAATATTGCTTGGAATCTAACAAAAGAACATGAAATATTTATACTAAGAACTTGCCCGCCTTTAATAAGTCAATAATATTTCTTCGAATAACCTCTCTGAATTCTCAAAGTGTAGTAAAATAGTCAACTTTTGATGTATTTCATTTTATTTAGAATTAGACCAGATGGAGCTCTGATGCAGAAAAGAAAATAGAAGAAAGCTTTCTCTTGCCTGATGTTAGCATTCAAGCCTATTCTATAAATGGGGTAAAAAAGGAACCCAAATAGCTCATTTTATAGTTACATCTAAAAACAAAGATTATAGACCTTACTAACAATTTTTCATGGTTTTCCATTTTGTCAAAAGTTTGAAGTCCTTGCACCTAACTAAAGGCTACTAAAAGAGCAAACGACTCTAAAAAAAACCTAAAAAATTATATTATTCTATTGCCAGCAAGACTATCAGACATTAATAAAAATCATAGGCTTTGATTCTACTGTTGTGTGAAAGAAAAGAGATTTTAGTAGTAACCATCTAACTGTTGTGCTTCTACTCCCAGTCCCCTCCATTCTATTCACACAAGAGCCAAAATAAGCTTTTAAAAACACAAAACAGATTAGACCACTTTCATGTGCAGAACCCTTCAATGGCCTGCAAGGCTGCTACAATCTGGCCTCTCCAAATACAAATCTTTCCTACCACTCTCCCCTTCTTCACTCCAATCACACTGGCTTTCCTCCTGACATCTGAACAAATAGGCTTTATGATGAATTCTTCATAAATTTTGAAAGATTTGCACATATGCTTTTTTCACCTGAAAAGTTTTTCCACTAGATTTCTGCAAGATACTTCACTCAAGTGTCTGTGTCCCTTTGAGAGTCTCCCTGACCCCATCTGAAACTACCTCCTAAATCCACACCCCTGTCTCCTCCATTGTGTTCTACCCCTTCTGCTGCAATTATTATTATTATTGTTTTTAAAATCAGGGTCCTGCTATTCAATATGTAGTTCACACTGGTCTTGAAGTCACAATTAGCCCAGGCTGGCCTTGAACTTGCAGTGATCTTCCTGCCTCAACCTTCAAAGTGCTGGAAGGTACTCCTAAGTGTGTGCCACCATGCCTGGCTGTTCTGCTCTAATTTTGTTCAAAGCAACTAGTGCATTTATATCTCTTTATTTAGTTTACTGTCTCTAACCACTAATACTGCATTTAAAAAACTGAGGTAAATTTCACATTCAGTGAAATGCACAGATCTTACACAACAATCCAATGCACTTTGGTACCTATACTTTCAACCATCACTTTGATTAACACATAGAAATTTTTCATTACCCTGAAGTTGATTCATGAAGTATACACTTAGTAACACTATTTCATTGTCTTCAAAAAGTCTGCAATAATAGGTTAAGAGTCTTTCTTAATGTGAAAGACAGTTGTTTCAAAATGTAAGAAAATTCTAACATAATTACCAGGTGTGTTAACACAAAGTTGCTCAAAATCTCACTAGCCAGAATTTAATAATAAAACTACATTGTAACAAAAAGCATGTGCATTAGCTCCCAAATAATTTTTCAAGTATACAATGTCATTAAGAATACCTTCCATTATATCCAAATTACTATCAGAAGAAAATGCAGGGTAACACAACTTTCCAGGAAACACTATTTTGAACTAGCAAAATAATCACCTTCATTATATAGTTCCTACCCCCAAAATTAGTATTTAAAAATCACACACTTTTAATAAATAAAGCTGTGTTATATTTATTTCTAACTATACATTTAACTTTCATATCTGAGGACTTCAGAAAGCATTTTTCTTATATGAATCCTTCAGCAACTCTTAATACCTGAGTTGTATTTAGTGCTGTGTTCACATTTTTAATAGCTTCTTCAAAATTCTCTTCATCTTCTGGCATTCCATTTTCATTCTTCAAAATTCCTAGTAAGATGGAAAAAGAGTTAACAAACAATCACCATTTTGTTCTCACTTCTTCTACCCCCAACGTTACAGAAATGATCCTGTCATACTCTAAGGAAGGTTCCAAATACTGAACTTTACGAAGAAATAGAGCTTATTATTTGTCCTTCTTAAAAATCACACAAGAATTGGTCCCTTTAACTCCCCAGAGAAAAAGTAAAATAAAAGCTCATGATGGCATCATCTGACAAAAGTGATAAAAGACACTAAATAAACATCTGCTTCAAGTAAAAGGCTTTACAAACATTATATAATATTTAATCACATTCCATATTACCTTGTCTAATTAAATCTCTGAAGTCTTCTTTTTCTTTATAGGTTTTAGGAATTCGTCCATTTGTCTAAATTGGTTAAAAATTTTAAAATACATTTAAAAACTCAAAATATGGAAATTGAGAGTCCAAAGTTTCCCCCATGCTCCACATGAGAGTTTATCAACAAATATATACTTCAATGAAGTCAGAGGCTCACCTGGTAAAAAAGACAAACTGAAAGCCATTTCTCTGCATTCATTCTCCATTGCTAGCTTAAGAATAACACCTATTCATATTTCAATTTGTTAATTCAAATATCAATATTGGAAGAGCTACTAAAACTCCACAAAAAAAAAATTAATCTCCCATTCCCTTTTACAGAAATTCTTTACAATAAATTGAAAATATATTTACATATAGAAATAGAAAAAAAAACATACTTCACTATACCATTGTGCTAAATATTTAGCTACAATCACAATCCATGGTGTATGGCTATGGTCCTAAAACGAAAGACAAATCAAAGAAAATAACAGTATTAGTTAACTATTCTTCAATATATCATATAATTTTTAAAAAATTCAGTAATATTTATGATTATCTTGTGATATATGTAAAATAATATAGGAAAATAAACTGGGCTAATAAGGACTGACTTAGATATGTTTTTAGAGGCAGTGCCTGTGATGTCAACCATTATCCTAACAGGAAAATAGGTTCTGAGACTGCCACTCTCAAACCTAGTTCATATCTTCTGATTTCAGACACCAATCCTAGACTAATAGAATCTTTGTTTTTTTCTAATGAACCAAATAAACAACTAGGTGTGGTGGTCCATGGCTGTAATCACATCATTTAGGAGATTGAGACAGCAGTATTACATGTTCAGGGCCAGCCTGGGCTATAGTAAGTTTGAGACCAGCCTAGACTACATAGTGAGATTTTTCTCAATAACACCTCCCACCTCAGAAAAAAAAAAGACCCAAAATATTTGTACTTTAAGATGTAGGTGGGAAAAATATATATGCTCACAAGTTCCAGCCCAGGTTGGGCAATTTTGAGAGGTTCTTTTAAAATATGCCTGGGGATGCAGCTCAATGTGAGGTGCTGGGTTCAATCTCCATTACCACCCAAAGGAAAAAAATTATATATTCTATTATAAATAGCATTATTCTTTAATGAAATATGTAGTTACCTGGGTAATTTTAAGTTTCAAGAGGCTGAATTCAACAACCATCCATCCAGAATTCAAATTTTTTTCTGAGATGAGGTCTCACTATGTTCCCAGGCTAGTCTTACCTGTGCTAAAGCAATCCACTGCCTCAGTACTGAGAGCATAGTACTGAGAGCACAGACACATGACACCAATACTGCACCTGGATATATTCAAGCTCCGCTTTTTCTTTTTGAAACAAGCCTCACTATGTAACCCAGGCTTGCCTTAAACTTGTGATCTTCCTACTTCAGCCTACAAGTAGCTCAGATTTCAAGTGTCCACCACCACATACAGCTCAAACTATTTTTAAAATTGTCCAGGAAAAGACCATGAAGAGGCCTTCTGAGAAGTTAAAGTCCTTGGATAGTGATTATCCAGAGATGTTTAGTTTATGTATTCCAATAACAATGTTTTTTAAATTTGGGAGAACAATAAATTTATTGAAAAGGAGGTGTTGCTATTGTGCAACCTGGATGACAAAGTATTGAGGGTCATGATATTTTCTTATATTGGTATAATTAAAAAACTTTAGGTTAAAGAAGTATTTTGCCAACCTATAAATTTAAGATCACACACAACTAACCTTTTTTTCCATATGATCTAAATCATAAGACTGAAAATGTTCTCTCAGTTCAGGAAATGGCTTATCCAGTCGTAGATCCTCTAATGCATTATCTGGATGAGATTCTATTACTGTGAAACAAATAATCCAAAAAGATTGTTACTTCTTTAGTAATACTGTGGCAATATACTATTTTACAGGAAATTGGTAATTCTTAAATGGTCATAGGACCTACATATACTTTTCACTGTGATTGAAGTGTAACTTTATATAGTAAATGCACAAATCTTAAATGGGCTGTAAATTTTAATAAAAGTAAATCCAAGCATGGTGGTGCACACTTATAATCCCAACATTCTAGGAGTCTGAAGCAGGAGGATCACGAGTTTGACTCCAACCTGGGCAATTTAGCAATGTAACAAGACTCTGTCTCAAAAACAAAATAAAACAAACAAAATCCCCAAAACCTGACAAAATATATATACATACAACATGTGACAAATTACCATTCTTTCTCTTGTGATCTTTGATAGACAGCAATGCCTAGAAACCTTACCTAGAAACCTGATGCTCATACTTGATTTTTGCTTTCTTGGCTTCAACACCAGTCACTCCCACTTCCTAATCTCACTTTGCATGCTGCTCTCCACATGAGACAGTATAGGAGAGTGCACAATTTCACTGAGTGTTTATAAAGAAACATGATGTACAGTCATATATAGTTATGTAACCTTAGGCAAATAATTTAATCTCTCTGCCTCAACATCATCTGTAAAAAGCAGATACAACAGTATCTACCTCATAAAGATTGAGGAAGAATAAATGTAATGATTCACATAAAGGCAGGTACATAGCAAACAATGTTAAATTGTATTATCTACCTCTTCTTCCCCTCTTCCCTATCCCCATACCATCTTTCCTAAGTCATGGGCACTCTGCTGAAACCCCCTATCTAGATCACTGGAATTCTATTAGCAGCAATCTCTGTCTCCAATTTTAGCCTCTTAAATCCTTTCACTATCCACTCAACTTCGGAGTGATCTATTTAAAATAAAAATTATTTCACTCTCCCATTTGTAATCTTCAAATAGGCCACCATCACCTACCTGAGGCTTACTCATTAAACTATGTCCTATCTGCTCACTGAGATACTCCTCAGTGATGCCATCAATGCTGAAGGGTCTTACTGCACTAACAGAGTGCCTGGCTGACAGTTGGCACAGAATGAAAATGCTTTCATGAGCAAATAAAGAACACTGCATAGTACTGAATGAAAATCTAAGATTAAGCTTTTCTAGGTAAAGGGCTCGTATCAGCCATGAATTGATATAGGGTTATCAATGTTCTGTTTTCTTGGGAACAGTAGTTGGGTAAGTGCCTTATCATGTGAAACTACATATGAACTAGGGGAACCAAAGACATACAAGAGAATGGAAAAAAAGGGTAGCATGACCCTGCTTCTCTCCTGTGTTAATCCATACAAATAAAATGGAAAAAGAAAGTAGGTACAATAATACCTCAGTTCACTAATGCTTTTGTTTGCAAACAATTTGGTTCACAAAAGCATTCAACAAGATTTTGCTTTCATTTGCAACTACTTTGAGTGACAAACATAATCACTGCCATCTTCCCCACACAAACACAAATGCAGCCATTTTCCCCAAAATTGTAAAACAAATTTAGTTTGTAAACTGAGGCATGACTGTACTTGCATAGCTGTTGGGCCTCCTACTCAGATGAAGAAGTTTTGCACCTGTTGTGTCTCTGCTTTCTATCCTTCTACACTAGGTAAAGAATCAGTAGATTAAAGCCTGTTGAATCTAATTGCCACTTTGAACCCATAACAAGATGCACTGGTACAAAATTACTTTGCAATTTAAATTTGACTTTCTAAGGTTCTAGGTTTCTAAAATTGTAGCTAAAGCACTGATAGCAAGCCCCATATGCTCAACAATTTTACCTGGATGTTCTTTTATAATGATCCTCATATAACCAACCAGTCCATATGTCCTACAGATCAAAAGAGGGATTTGAGAATTCCAGAGGACATCTGCTAACCGTAGTAATGTACTGTAAAGGAAAGCAAAATAAAATAAGAACATAAGTAAATGAGTATGCCAAATATGAAACATGCCCAACATGAAAATATCTGAAAATACAGCAGCTTTCTTACTAAATAATAAATACAAGCTACATCATTGCACTTACATAAGCAGCTCAAAAATACGGTGAAAAGCAAACAATTTTACAAGGCTGCAGTCTCAGAGAAAGTACATTTTTTGGACTAGAGTGCTATGAAACCCTAGCTATATTAGGAAAAATGCTGTTGACAAACTTTCTTGACACAGAAAATATTTATAAATCCCATGCATGTATTTCCAAATAATTTGTATAATCCTACCTAGTTTTTAATCCTAAAAAGCAGCCAATGTTCACTTTAAAGGCTCTAAATGTATCCAAAGAAGTTTCAGATTTCAGTATTTTCACTCTTTTGCATCTTTTCAATGGTAAAATGAATACATACAAGAGCTTCAAGTTGAATATTTCTATAGAATTTAAGAATCTTAAGGGCCTGGGGATGTAGCTCAATGGCACAGCACCTGCCTGGCAAATGTGAGGCCCTGGGTTTGATTCCTGCTACCAAAAAAAACAAAAAACAAAACAAAAACAACAAAACGAATTTTAGAAACTATGCCTTAAACTATAGAAAGAAAATAAAACCATGCAAATCTAATAAAATTTTTAAAATTTTAAAAACATGTTAATATCAAAATTTACCTTTCAGGAAGCTGAGTTGCAACCACAACAGTAAACCTACAGAAAAATGAAGGATCATTGTCTAGAAGGTTTTCTGGACTCTAAACAGGACAAGGGAAACAAAAAATCCAAAATTTCATAATCCATATTAAACACAGCAGAAACAGTTAAGGTATTTTAGAATAAATGAGGTAATAATTCAATTTCGACTAAATTTAAATGATAAAAAATTCAAAATTTTAAGTTTCTAGATTTTCAAATCATTAAAAATAGTACTTCAGTCCAGAAATAATATATGTATTATACCTCTTCCACAAAACTTCCAGAGACATCATTATTTAGCTCTTGTAAGAACTCCACAGCAGCTTCAGCTCTGTTCTTTTAAAAAACAAAGCATTTAACTTGAATTAGCAAATACTTAATTAAAATGTAATCCCCCAATTTACAGATAAGGCAAAACACATTGAAAAACTATTATATTTCTTATACCACTGTGACAACTCTGCTTTCACAGTATTTAAATTGAGGCTTGGCTTAAAACAGAACTAAACTATCATTGTCCAGAGTTCTCAAAAGACATTATCTACCCTCACCTTTTCTGATTAGGCAGATAACCACAGACCCCTGCATAGCAGGCAATCCTGGATCAAGTTCAGGCTTATTCTAACCACTCCCATCTATAATTCTTTACATAGTCAAACAAACTTCCATTCAAAATAGTATACTAAGCTCACCGAGTTGGTTTTATAAGATTTTGTATTCAAAACATAAAGACTCTTTTGGCTAATGTCAATTAAAAATTTTGTTAACCAGAATACTGTAATTTCAGAATATTGTTACTTTCTTAGAGAATAAGTTCATTTAAAGTGAAAGCTGTTGGGCATAGTGGTGCATGCCTGTAATCTCAGTACTTGGGAGGCTGAGGCAGTAGGATCATCCTAACTTTGAGGCTGGCCTGGGCTACTCAGTGAGTTCAAAGCCAACCTGAACTACATGGTGAGACCATCTCAGAAAAACCAAAACAAACCAAACCAAGACAAAACAAAACAAAACAAAAAAAAGGAATGCCATCAAGACACAATTGCATTATTAGATGTTCACACACAAATATATTCAATAACAAATTGATTGTTTACCTTGCCAATACTGCTCCTTTGAAGGAAGAAACTAAAGTGGATAGAACAGGAAGAAAAAAAATTCAAAGGTTCATGTGACTATAAAGAAAAAGCTGTTTGTAATAGCATGTATTTATTTCACAGTAAAAAAACAAACTATTTTTGAAAAAAGATTTTAACAGACTTCTTAGCAAGAAAGTCTGATGAAAAAATCGTGCTAATAAATCAAAACTTCCCAAATTACACACCACAGAATAAATAAATTTCAAAAGATGCTCTGAGAAAAAAGGGTTCCTAGACTTTAAAAAACACTGGAAAACATTATACGCCACATTTTCTTCTTGGAAATTCATAATATACATAATACACATGATATTAAAGTTTTGGCTGGAGATTTGGCTCAGCGGTATAGGCACCTGCCTGACAAGCGTGAGGTCATGAGTTCAATCCCCAGTACCAAAAAGAAAAGAATAAGATATTAAAAGTTTTATAGTAAAGAAATTTTAACTCCATTTGATCCATTTCCCAAACTCACTTTACTACTGTCCCATTTAGCATCTAGGAACATTTCTTTAAAATCAGTGTTCTGCAAACCAGCCTTAGAAGATGTACTGAACCATGTGTTTTTGCAGAAAACTATAAATTTCATTCGGGTGTCCACACATACCACTATCATGTTCTGTGGCCCAAATAAAAGGCAGCTATCAGTCATAGTGCTATATTGTGGCAAACGTTCACAGCTCTATATGAATAAGAAACCTCATTCTCTTTACATCTTGCATTTATAATCAATCAAAAATACAACTTTTCTTTATAAATCTCCATAAAAGAGCCATGTTGTGGACAGAAGAAAATTGTACTATTGCCCAAAGACAACAAAGCTAAATACAAAATAAATTCTGGCTTTCCTTATATTTCTTCCATAACACTGTTTAGCCTTTCCTAACATGTATATATCTGAAAAAAAAAAATAAAACATACTTATTTCCAGCATCTTCTCCGCTGACCTGATTTCTATCAATAATCGTAAATGATCCAATACCTGGGAGACCAAACAGTCAGTTAAGCCTATTTCTGGATTAGAACTTTAAAGAAATCAATCAATTATTTTAAAAAAATTTTGAATCTTATTAGGCCGATTTTCTTTGGAAGCCATCACTTAATGCATTTTGTATCTACTTTAACTATCTTCTGTGTCACTTTCTTTCCTTTTTTAAAAAATCAGATTAGTACATTTTTAGATATACATAATGATCACATTCATCATAGAGAATTTGTACCTATACATGATATAACTTTTCTTCTTCCCTGTTCCCCTATCCTCCTTTCAACCCCTCCTCCTCTCCCTACTTACAAAAGCTTTGTTTCCATATTTTCCCTCTTTTCTCTCTCTTTTTTTTTTACTTTTCTTTCCTTTCCCTCTCCCATCTCCTTTATTCCTCTCCCCATTTGAACATTTTCTTTCTATTTTACAATACCTAGTATATATTTTGGTCTTTATTTACACTTTTGGTTTCTCACACCAGAGAAACAATGTGGTATTTATACGTGTGTCCCATTAAGAAGTCAATTTAAAACACAATCACTAAACTATATTACCTGGTAGTACCAAGTTTTTAAGAATTTCAGTGCCTGTAGCTGTTGCATTTATCAGGCAAACATGAGCAGATTCCAAAGCCTCTTGCCCGTGATCACCCCATAACCTACAAAACAAGACACAAATTAAACATTTTGAAAATTTTCATCATAATATACAGTAATTTTTTCCACTGGAATGGTAATCTTCTGATCTGTTCTTACATACAGTAACTGTATTATGGCAATTACAGGGCAGTTTTCAAAGACTCAGACAAATTACACTTTGCATGGTGGGTGTAGGAGCATCAAATCAGAATCAGAACTTGGTCATCTAGCTTCATGTACATAACTTTTTTGGTTTGTTTTTTGAGACATGGTCTTTCTACGAAGCACAGGCTGGCCTTGAACTCGCTAGTAGTACAGGCTGAGGTTGAACTTGTGGCAATCCTCCTGCCTCAGCCTGCTGAGTGCTGGGTTTACAGGTGTGTGCTACCACGCCTGGTATGTCCATTACTCTTTTGAAACAAGGTAATTTACAGGACAGAAAGTCTCTGGAAATGCTCATCATTGAAGTGTTTTAGCTAGGCATAGTGGCACATACCTATCATTCCAGTTACTCAAGAGGCTGAGGTAGAAGGACTGCCTGAGCCAAGTTCAAGACCAGCCCCGGCAAAATAGTAAGACACTGTCTCATAAAAAATAAAAAACATTAATTTGCCCTTAACACCTAGTCTATTCTGTTTCATTTCTTCTAAGTTACATGGATCCAGTACAGTACATTTAAGATCTTAACATAGGCTAACTGCAGTAGTGTAGTATTAGGTACTTGGGAGGCTGAAGCAGAAGGATCACAAGTTAGAAGCCCACTTGAAGCACTTGTTAGCAAGACTCGTCTCAGACTAAAAAATGGGATGGGGATGAAGCTTAGTAGTGGACCTGCCCTGGGTTCGATCCCCAGTACCACTAAAAAAAAAGAAGAAAGTCTTGATATAGGACTTATCACTGTGACAACTGCAAGAGTAAGTCAAAGTTTTACCAACAAGCGAGACCCTATCTCAAAATCAAAATGGACTGGGGACATAACTCAGTGAGAAGATCCTGGAACCACTCCCCAGAATCACAAGGCAGAAAAAAAAGACATTCTAATCACAAGATCACAGATATAATACATATACACTATATATATATATATATATATATATGCGTATATATATATGTGTATATATATATGCGTATATATATGTGTATATATATATGCGTATATATATATGTGTATATATATATGCATATATATATATATATATATATATATATAAACAAATGTATATAACCTGATTCACACTGGCATGTCATTACCAGGGAAAGCACACGATCGCATCAGGCTAAGATGGTTAGTTTAACCTCCAAACAAATCTATTAATCAAGTTATTTTTTTCTTGTCAGTATAAGAAGTACAGGTGAGCCCAAATCATTAGAGAACACCATATCCAGGTAAGTGTTAGTGGCCCAGAAGACTAAGAGAGACTTTGATATGCTTCCCCTGTTCCCTGACCTAAAGTAGTAGGCAGAAAAAGTCACAACCAACTGCTCCATTTCATTTATTTGCTGAGCATCCATCTCTCTCTAAGCTCCATAAGGGTCCAGATTACCCCATATATTCAGTATTGAAGCCCTTGTGCCTGACACAGGGTTCTATCCAGGGCAAATCACTGAACAGCTGTCAAATGAATGAAAGAATATCCTGAAAGAACCAGATGGACTGGAAATATCTGGTTTTTGTGTTTGTTTTCCCATGAAAGTAGAGCATTTGATACATGTTTAGGTAGCTGGAGAATGAACCTCAGAACATTAGTGCATCTCTAGGTGATGTCTAAAGAAGCCAAAATTTTATTCCTAACTGCTTTTCACTGACCCTTTCAAACCAATAACTAGTACTCACTATGAAAGATAAAGTTTGCTACTAATCTCATGTAATTGACTCCAGAGGGGGTAAAAACCCTCTTCTGGAGCTTAGTTAAGCGCAAATATCTTCTCATTGAACCATACATGGTTATAAACACAACTCCAAGAATTTACAAGAAAACAAGATGTTCTATGTCACCTTTTTTTTTTCTTTCCCCTCAGAATCCTGGAAGCAATAATGCAACTGAGTAACAGCTCTAAAGAAACCAGAGTTGAAAAACATGGGGAACTCTGTAAATTACCTAACTTCTCTGAGCCTAAGTATCCCCATTTTGTAAAGCACTAGAATGTCTGACCACAAGGAAACTTTCAGAACTAACCATCTAAATCCCCTAAGAAGCCCAGGTTGTAGGTGCAAATGGAAGTTCGGATCTTTAGGGACAATTTATAACTTCTCTTGGCCTGGGGCACCAAGAAGTAAGAGGGCACTCAGCATTTTTGTATCTCCATCAATATACAAAAGATGCTCAATAAATACGGAATGAGGACGGAAAAGGCAACAGTGGGGAAGGAGCCCAGAATCAGCCACGTTTAGATTTGTCCTGTCCAACTGAGGTGGCCCTTGGCCACATGTGGCTACTGGCACCAGAAATGATGCTAACATGCATTAAAATGTGCTCTAAGTGTAGAACACTTGATTTCTAAAATAGCATGGGAGAAAAAAAAAGTAAAATATCGCAGTAACTTTTTACAATGAGTACTGAAGAAATACTACTATTTTCAACCTACCAGGTTAAATAAACTACGTTATAAAATTTTATTTCATTATCAGTTTGTATTTTAAAGTGGCTACTTTTATAATTACGTATATACGTGGCTCCATAATGTTAACATAGTTCTACTCGGACAGCGCTGGCTTAGAACAATAACTGGCATTTCTTGCCGCTCTCGGTATGGGGTACTCCCGATCCCCCATTCAGCAAATCGAGGGGCCTGGGTGCAGCAAGGCGGGGCCAGCAGCCACCACCGGGACCCGACATACCTGAGGCCGCGCCCCCCAACCCCCGGGCCGCACTCCTAGTGGTAGGCGAGCGCTCCCCGCGGAGAAGGGGAGTCCCGGCCTGGGTACAGTACGACGACTCCCGGCCTGGGTACAGTACGACGACCCCCGGCCAAGCCCAGGCGCCGGTTCCCAGCGCTCCACACGGGCCGGGCCGCCAGGCAGGAGGCCCAAGGGCGGTCCTTCCGCGCCGCCCAGAGTTTAAGCCCTGCCTGGACACAGCGGACCTCGCCGACCTGCTCGCTTGGTTCAGTAGGCCCCAGCTCACCTCAGCTGCCGGTCGTACTTCTGTTCCTTAAGTAGCTTCTCCGGCTGCGCCATGGCCGCGCCTGCTACTTGAACCTACCACCGCCGGCGAGAGCCGCCACCACTAGGTCTGATCGCGCGCAGGCGCACTGAGTGCCCCTCGCCACCTGCTGGTCGCCCGCAGTGGGGCGCCGCCACTGCACTGCGCACGCGTCACCGTAATTCCCGGCATACTCTTGTTGCTTATCCAAGCAACCAAACTGGTGGCTGGTTTGCGACTCCTAGCGCCGCTGCTGTATCAGTCAGTTCCTCTGTTCATGCGGTTATTGTGGGGAATTCAGACTTCAGAATCAAGCCTGGATTTTAATTACTTAGTGATTGTGAAAATTGTTCTCGCTCAAATCCTCAGTTTGCCCACCTGTGCGATGGGGATGTATGGGCCTCTGTCAAATGGGTCATTTAGCCCTAAATGAGATTTTTAAATACAAAATAGTTGGCGTGAATAATTTTTATTGTCATGATCACTATTGTTCACCTGTTTCTTTTACCTGTTCTTTTCACCTCCTGAGACCTGTTTTGAGTCACAAGAACAGTTGCAGAGCAAAGACAGTAAATTCGGACCCTGGTCTTGGGGAGTTTACAGTGCTCTGAGCAAAGAGTGATAGGAAGCAAGACAATATGGCCCTCTTCTAGAGGGAACCTATGGTTCTGGGAGTGCGTAGAGAGGGTCCACCCTACTCCCCTCCAGGAATGTTTCATGTGTGGAAATGAAAGGGCATTTTAAGCAGAAGGAAAAGGAGGTGTCATTTCTAGGAAACAAAGTAGGCTGTGGGTGTTAGTGAAGTTGATCAGGTGAAGAATAGAGAATGGTTAGGGGAGGTGTGAGAGACAGCAGAGGCTAGGTAGTGAGGACCATCAAAATAGAAACAAGAAAGAATTTAATGCTTCTTATTCCTGAAAAGAAGGTCGTTTTGGGAAGAGGATCAATGTCCTCTGGGAATGAGTGCCAAGGAAGAAGGTTATCCATGAGGAAGGGGAAGAGTAGGCAGAAATGAGAATTTCTTTCCCTGTATATCCCAGACTCTATAGACATCTTCAGGTTAATTATTACCTGAAAAGTAAAATGATCCCTTTAGGGTGGAGACGGCAGAGAACACAGTTTGACAGCAATGATGAATGCACTTCCCCTGGGTTTGGTCTCCAGGACACACCCTCTCATGACTTCCCTGACTCCTACCCAGTACCCATGGAACACAAATGATGGGAGATAGAGGTATGAGACTTTCTCAGCTTATCATGTCCTATGCTGTGACATTTCCTTCTGCAGTTGGACAGGTGAAATATAAGGGATAATAAAATATACCTGGGAATGTAGGAAGGTCAAAAGGTGGTAGATGAAAGTTTACTGCTTACTTCCATGCCCATTGCAGTTACAGACACCACGAAAGGAAATACCCCTAAATTTGGTGAGCACATGTGTGGAGGTTATACTACCTGTGAAGAAACACATGGTTTTGAAAAGGGTTATGTTAGTGGTGTCTACAAAAAGATACCTCAATATATTGGTTTCCTAGGACTACCAAAACACAGTACTATAAAATAGATGGCTTGAAGCAAGAGAAATGCATTGTTTCACAGTTCTGGAAGCTGGAAATCTGAAATCGATTTGCAGCCAAGACTGTGTTCTTTCTGAAACCTGTAGGAGAGGATACTTTGCCTATTCCAAGTTCTCATGATTTGTCAGCAATCCTTAGGTTGCAGCTGCAGCATTACAATCTCTGCCTCCCTTGTCACATGGCACTCTCCATTTCTGTCTCAGTCTGTGTCTCTTGTTTTGTTAGGTATGGGAATCAAATTGAAGACCTCATGCTTTCTAGGCAGGTGCTGTGCTGCTGAGCTATATCCCCAACCTCATCTTATAAGAACACCAGTAATATTGGACTGGGATCTAGCTAATAACTTTATCTTATCTGAAATAAATGTCCAAAGACTCTATTTCCAAATAAGATCATTCACTGATGCTGGAGAGTTATGGCTTCAACAGTTTTTCAGGCATCCAATTCAGCCCATAGAAGCAGGTAAAGGTGCCTGTGCTGGAACTATGGAAGCTGATTAGACTTAGCCCCTGACATCAGAGAACTCAGAGCCCACTGGTGCAGTTTTCCTATTGTAGAGTGCAGCAAACTAGAGGTATCAGACCAAGAACCTATGACCTAATTAATTTGGGCCATTGGTTTCCAAAATGTCCTGAACCAGCAACATTATCATTCAAATATTTGTTAGAAATGCAAATTTGTTAGAAATGCAGACCCCAAAACTCAAGGGTAAGGTACACTAAAGTAATGAGCCTTCTAGGTGATCCTAATGCATTCTCAAGTTTGAGAACCACTGAGCTAAACCAACTCTCCACTGAACAGGTAGGAAAACTGATCCCCTGACCACTCTCCCTGCTCCATTTACTGAGCACTTAACATGTACCAAGTAGGCCCTTGGTGTGTATCACCTCTTGTGTTTACCTAATGGAACAGATATTGCTGCTAACCCACACAGATAAGAGATTTGGAGACAGGAGGAAAATAATGAAAATTAAAGAGATTAGAAGCAAATATTCTAAGAGATCTGGCCAGACCTCCAACACAGTTTCATTTTTTTATTCATCCTGGTTAGTCTCAGCCAGAGAAGATTGGATCTATGGGCTCCTGGAAAGTTTGAGGCAGCCTATAGTCTGGGAGATAAGGAAAAATGAGTCACAACCTAGAATAGCTCTCTAACCTTGGCTACTGCTGCTCTCTGCCTGCCTTTGGCCATCTCTACCCTTCTCACCTGTTGCTCATTGGCTGATTCCTGCCTCTCCTCAACTGCATAAGCTCTCCAAGGCAGCAGTGGGTCTCTAATATTCACATTGTATGGCCCATGCCTAGCCCAGCACTTGACATCTAATAAGTCTTCCATAAATCTTTGCTGAAAGAACAAAACTCTTTCCACAATATTTTCTACACTTTCAAATAAAACTCTTGGTAATGTATATACCATCTAGTTTGGTAATTCTACTTCTAGTAATTTACCCCAAGTAATCATGAGACACAAAGACAGATGTATAAATAAAAATGTGTGCTGCAGTGCTACAGTAGTGAAAACTGGAAATAATATATACAACAGAGCTGTGTGTGAATATTGTCAAGTTGTCCAAAACTAACAAGACAGGAAAATCTTGCCTAGAACATCAAGTGAAAACTAGTCATATATACATATCATCAAGTGAAAACTAATCATATATACATAGGTATATATGATTTTATTACTAAGAATGTAGTAGAAAAACCTGTCAGGATGGTCACTAAAATATTAATGATCTTTGGATAGTGACAACACCAGTTACTTAAATTTTCTTCAATATGCTTTTCCAATTCTTACAAATTTTCTACAACAAATTGGAAAATAAATGTCTGGGGGTCTTAAATGTGCCCAACAAGGTGAGGGAAAGGAGAAAGAACCACTGAGCTAAACCAACTCTCCACTGAACAGGTGGGAAAACTGATCCCCTGACCACTCTCCTTGCCCCATTTACTGAAATGGTCCTAGGGCCTGAGAATTGTGTCCTTGGTACCAAGAGTCACAGATATTACTTCAGCTGACCATCTTATTAGTCTGCTAGATTCTTTTTCTGTCTTACAGATTAAAAAGAAAAAATCAGGCTCAGAGGGGAAACAACTTGTCCTAGGTCACACAGCCAGTGATACTGGGCATCAACACAGGTCTAGGTGAGTCCACAGATTAGGCTCATTGAAACCTATTGCATGGACTCAGACACATCCGCTTGCAGTGGATCTTTTTTCTTGAGGCAGGGGGTGCTGGCGTTCAGACCTAGGCAATGATTTGGGGATTCTATTTTGTTTTGTTTGTTTGATACAAGGAACAGGGCTGCTAACTTGGCCTACTGGCCCTATGCATAAGAAATGGTGAGAAGGAGGGATGATTCTGCCCGTTGGTGCAGTGTTGGACATCTGATGTTTCAGTGATATGCATAGGGTCCCCATGGTGGGCAAGGCAGGGACAATTCTCAAATCATCTTTCTGTCAAGCAGAAACACTGCACTTTTGAGAAGGAGAGCAGAATTTGGCCAAGGTTGTTTGATGAGTAGGTGTGACTTCACAAGCTGCTCATGCCTTCCTCTCCTAGCCCTTCATTAGTCTCCACATCCCCTATCCTCCCCCAGAGTGAAAGCCAGGAACCACTGAGACCAAAGAATAACCTTTCAAACAAAGAAATCAATTCATCTTTAAAGACAGCATGGAATTGAGACCAGAGGAGTCTGAATGGGGGCACAGGCTCCCCCAAGTTGATCTGGGCAGGCTGTCAGGCATGTGGGGCTTCTTCATCTAAGAAAGGCACATGCCACTCTCTCCTCTCACCTGCTTGAGTTCCCAGCTCCCAGGGAAAACTGCTGAAGATGGGTTTCAAGAAGGAAAGAATTAGATCAACTTTGATTTAGTTGCTAAAGAGGCCATATACTATATATACTTTAATTCTGTCAGAAGGTACAAAGAACTAGCATCCTTCTCACCCCATCCTGCCCACCTCTGCCCTACTGTTCTCTAGTCTCATTCCTGGAAGCATGACATTCTACCTTACTTTTCTTAAGTCCTTCTCATTTGTATGTCCACAAATGAGAAACAAATCTAAAACCCACTTCCTCTCCTTCCTGTGATTTTAGACAATGTTGAATGAGAGACCCAGCAGCCCCAGGTTGTCACCTTTGTTCTGTCTCTCACTGCACATCCTTGAGCCATCATTCAACCTCCCTGAATCATGTTTTCCTCATTTGTGAAATGCGACAAAATTACTCCCCAGTTGTCATGTGGATGAAGCATGATACAAAACCTTATGAAGGATTCCAATTTTAATTTTTAATTACTGTAAAAGGCCTGTGTTGCTGGGAGAAGGAAGTGGGTCAGTGGAGTTTGGGTCACCCCTAAACCCCAAAAACCTTGCAGCTCCCCTCCTAGAAGAAAGTGGGGCTGGCTTCAATGTGAGACAGAGGACGCAGGCCTCCCCCTGGAAGCAAGCCTTTGTCTTACTGATTTCTAGGTTGGAGACCTGGGGCCTTGACAATTTTGGATTCTTTGTTACCTGCTGGTCTTGAGAACCACCCACTACATCTCTAATGTCATGGGAACCAGGTAGATAGGATGGCAGAGTTCCCTCCAAGGACAACCAAGAGCAAGGCTTGAAATAATGTCTCCTGGCCAAGGTCTGACCAGTAGACATTTACAAATGACCCTTTAGTTCCTTTTGGGTACAGGTCCCTGGGTGGCATCATTTGTCTGTTCTTGCATCCACACACCCATCTGTTTATCTTTCCCAAACTGCCTTCTGAGGCCTAGCCAGAGACAAGCCCTATCCTTGGCACAAGGCCACATGCTAAGATGAATCAGATTGGAGCCAGTGGGTGGAAGACAGAGGACACACAAGGAGGATGGCATGACAAGAACCAGGGCTCACAGTGGGAAAATGTTGGGCACTGAGGTTGAGTGTAGTAGGGTGGTAGGCCTGAGATCCCAGCTGGGGTACTGAAGGTCATAAAGAAGCAAGAAGAGATAGCACAAACAAGCAGAGTCCCTGAAGGAAGCAGGAAGTTGCAGAGAATAAGAGGGAGAGTAGGTAGCAGGGGCTCAGATATGGTTACAGGGAGAAGTCAAGCTGGCGTTTGTGGGTCTGTCAGTCTATCTTGTGCACTGTTTGATGTCACTCCTCCCCACTCCCACTTTAGGGCTCTGGTTCCACCCTGAGCTTGGGGTTTGGATTGGCAGTCCTGACCCCTATCTCTTCCAGGGCCCACAAGGCTGCTCTGCCCCAAGCACCGAGGAGAAGTGGTAGAGTGCCTAAAGTAAGAATGAACTGGGACTGAATCCTTCTCACCCTGGCTAGATGACCTTGGGCAAGTCACATCACCTTACTTCACCTCACACGCAGCCAATGCAGGCAGTACATACTATAATGGGAACTGAGGGGACTGTATCACAGAAAGGACCTAAAGCTTGGCCTAGCACCTGCAACAGCACCTGCAACAGCACCTGACAAACAGGGAACACTCCAGTTCTGGATACCTGATAGTGTAGTTTAAAAGGGACTTTCCACCCCCAGAAAACACAGGGCCTAGAATCTAGGTCTTCAGGAGTGTCAGTTCCAACTCAGGGACAAGCCTAGGGACAGATGCAGTGTGGAAGAACCATGCAGCCTCCAGCATGGGCTGTCTCTTGTCATGGTGTCCCCCATCCCAGAGTCATACACGTGGTGAAGGAGAGCAGAGCAAAGAGTCTGGTGGGAGGTGGGATGAGAGGTTTACCTCCTCCTGACCCCGCTTCTGGACCCCGGGCTCCGCGATCCTGAAGGCTGGGGGGGGGGGGGCAGGGCCGGCCTCTCTTACCCTGCTGGGGGGTGGGGGGCGGATCCCCTGGGAGCCGCTCCTCCCGCCAGCCGCCGCTTTAAGAAGCTGCTCCGCGGCAGCGAAAGGGGCCGGAGCCGCAGCCCGAGCAAGCGGACTGAGCCCAGCCGGCAGGTGCACGGCTGCGGGGACAGCAGCGGCATGACCGGCTGGGGCTACGGCCAGGACGACGGTAGGCGCAAAGCCCCGCCCGCTCCGACCCAACTGCACTCACCCCGACCCGCACGTCCAGGATGGATTCATGAGCCCACACCCGCCACGCTCCAGGATCTACCCTGTCCCTGCTCTCCTCCAGTCCCCAGAACCCGGCCCTCCTGCCTGGACCCAGCCCGGGTTCCCCAGCGCCCCGCGCAAAGTCCGCGCTGCGCTCCGGAGGGCCCCGCCGTTAGCGAGCGACTGGTGGACGAGCTCGTCCCTCCGCCGCCGCTGCCTCCGTGCAGCCCCCGACTGCCACGCTGGCTCGCTGAGCCCCGCCGCCGCACTCACGCATCCCCCGGGCGTGCGCAGCGCGTGGAGGTGGCCGGGGCAGCTGGGGGCGGTTGCGGTGGAGCGTGGTGCGCGGGTGTCTGTGCGGGGAGCGAGCGCACGGCGTGTGAACGTGGACCTCCGCGGAGCTGGGCTCCGCGTGGGCAAGGGCGCAGTGTCCTCAGGAGTTTCCCCGCGGAAATGCCTGGGCTGCGGCGCCGGCTGGTACGTGAGGGAAGGGGCGCTTGGGGGAGCACGCATGTATCTGACTACACAGAGCAGGGTGTTTGAGCAGGTCAGGTGTGAGGCGTTGGAGTCCATAGCCCACACCAGCCTTCTGGTGTGACCTGAAGCTAGTTCCTGCATCCTGCCTCAGTTTTCTTAGGATGCAGAGGGAGTGAGAAGAGGCAGGAGGTGAGCTAGACTAGACGGCTTGAGTGTGTGTATGGGACGTGTCACCTCCCTTTTGGGTACTCTTATCAAGCATCGTTAGGGTGTGGGTAAAGACTTTCTCATTTCCCAGAGATAAACGTTGAGCCTGCTAAGATCTAAGCTGTCAGGAGGGGAACCCGGCCAGGCAGGTGGGGGTGGGGAGAAGATCCTTCCAGCCCTGCTTCTCTGGGGAGAGACTTTGTGATAGTGTGTGGGAGTTCTGGGCTAGTCTGGGTGGGAGGAGGAGGTGCAGTGGACCAGAGGGAGTGAGGGGGTGCTGCAGAGTTTCTGCTGCCTCTGAAACTCCAGGAGTAAAGGAGACCCCCCAGATCTGGACATTTAAGAGCTGAAAGAAGACATTCAAAAAAAGAGACCAGCAGAGATGGACAGAGAAGGGGGAGGTTGACAGAACTCATGGAAGACCATCTTCCCCAGTCAGCTTTTTAGTGCTTCCCCCTCAAAGTCCACATCCCCCGATGCCAGCCCCTCCTGCTATTACTGCCCATCAGCTTGGAGCATCCAGTGTCCTCAAAGGCCTGCTCCATGGGCCTAGTACCCTCAGGCAGCTCCCTCTAACCCAGTCTGATCTGGATTGTCCAGTCTGGGAGCAGTGAGGAGGGAAGGAACAGAGGACAGAGGTGCCTGCACGCAGCAGTGCTCACAGGACTTCAAAAATAACCTAGTGGGGCTGGGCCATGGTTCTGAGTCATCCATAGGGGACACAGCTCTTTCGGCACCTGCTGCTGTTTTCTCAGGAAAACTTAAGAAGCCAAAAGAGGGAGAAGCACCAGCCGGCAGTAGCTCTAAAAATAGGCTGCATCTCAGGATGTTCCCCAGGGAGATGCTGAGCCTCTAGGCTGCAGATGGAGCCCCTGGGAGGCAGGTAGTGGGCGCCTGTGTGTGTATGTGTGTGTATGTGTGTGTGCAGGTGTGTGTGAGAGTGTGTGCATGAGCATGTGTCTTGCTCTGGTCCCTTTGTGCAAACTTGGGATTCCAAAAGGAGGTGTTTTTGTGTGTGGGTGCATACTCATGTATCAGATGTAGTGAGCAAGGTTATGAATGTGTGTGTGTGTGTGTGTATGTGTTTGTACACACACATGTTCTGGGCCTGACACTCTGGGCCTAGTGACCCATGTCACTGTGCACATATGAAGGTCAGTCTACAGACTTGTAGGCAGAGGCCTTGGGAGGTAGCTGGAGGCAGTACAGACACAGGCTGTGTGTTTATATTGGTACATGTGTATGTGTGCGCTTTCATGAGTGACTCCCAGTTCCTTCATTATGCTGGTTTCTACTTCATGAGGTGGTTGTGGGGAGCAAATACTTGTCCCAGAGTCAAAGTTAGGTTGATATGAATTTTTGCTATTATTATCACCAACACTAAGTTTGTCTAAGGTACAGAAAGAGACTAAATAATTGATTTTTTCTTTTCTATGACAGGGTTTTGCTATGTAGTTCAGGCTGGCTTTGTACTCACTAGGTAACCTAGGCTGGCCCCAGAACTCACAGCAATTTTTCTGCCTCTGTCTCTTGAGTTCTGGGATTATGGGCATGTGCCAACACTAAATATTTGATAGAGTCAAGTCAGAGACTTCATATATCTGCTTGGGTGTATGTTGAGGATTGAAAACCATTGCTGATCTTGTAGCTATGGAATATTCTCTTCCAGGTGGTATCTCTCTTCACCTCCTATGAGTACTGGAAGGTGAGTTCTAGGAAGACCACTTCTTAGACAAGAAAATGGAGGTTGAGATGGTACAGTAGCAGAGCTGGGATTAGAACTCCAAACTGTGCAGCTCCAAAGCAGGGGCTCACTGAAAGGATGTCAGGGAGACAGTTCCCCAAGACTTCTCTCAGCCTGAACCTCAGAGATTCTGGCTTGCCTGAGTCCTTGCTGCCTCCCTACAGGTCCCTCAAATTGGCACAAGCTGTATCCCATTGCCCAGGGAGACCGCCAATCACCCATCAACATCATATCCAACCAGGCTGTGTACTCACCAAGCCTGCAGCCGCTGGAGCTTTCCTACGAGGTCTGCACATCCCTCAGCATCACCAACAATGGCCACTCTGTCCAAGTAGACTTCAATGACAGTGATGACCGAACTGGTAAGTGGGCTTTGCTAAAGCCTGGCACATATTCCCCAAGGTTCCCTTGCTTGTCCCCATGGGCCCCTGTAGGTGGGGCCTCAGTCAGGCTGCACCATCCCCCAGTGGGTGGGAACAACTGGGCTTCCTGATAGATTTGCAGCCCTGCCTCAGACTGTCTCACCTGGAACCAAGACCACTTGGGCTTGGCTCCCATTCATTTTTTTTTTTTTTTGTACTTGGGATCAAACTCATGACCTTGCACTTGCAAGGCAGGCGCTTAAGCCACTGAGCTAAATCCCCGGCCCATTGGACTTGGCTCCCTAGCTGACCAAGAATGGCAGCATGCTGTGGTGGGGAAGGACAGCTTGGCTGAGCCTCAGTCTCCACTTGTATAAAATGAAAGTGATAAAATCACTTAGAGGTAAATGAAAAAAACAAAGTGACATTTGTAGTTCTATCACATAACACACATTTAAGAAACATTAATTCCCTTTCTTCCCATCCACAGAGTGTTGCAGATCAGCTTTGATTTTACTGCTGTTGTTGACCTGCTTTGTGCTCCAAAGCCCAGCCCTCTTTCCTGCATTATCTGGGCCAGTCTTGGCCAGGAGAGAAGGGCACTGAGATGATCTTTGTGCTGGACCCCTTGCCCACCTCTCAGATAGGCAAATAGAAGCACAGGGCAATAGGGTGTGGCAGAACATGACTGGCTCAGCTCCAAAAGTCTCCCTTTCCACCTTGCCCATGACCTCAAGTTCCCAGCCACCTTGGGCCAGAAAGAGGCCTGTGGAAACTTGCAGCAACTCCTTCAAGGTCTCTTTGCTCTAGATGAGAGTCCAGGTTCTTTCTTGATGAACTCCTAGGCAGAGGCCTTGGAAGTATTCTGCAGTGAAGGGATTTTGTCCTAATGACTAGCCTATGGGGATTTGGAGTAGGACAAGAAGGGAACCTGCTAAAGGTTCTTATGAGAGGAAGTATATGCCCCCCTAAGCACTAAAGGAAACTTAGCTCTCAAATAGAAAATCAAAAGGAAGGAAAGAAGAAAAACTAGAACTTTCATGAGGAAAGTAATTTTAGTTGCTTAGTCTTGAATTTCCTAGTAGGTTAAGAAAAAAGAGAAAATTAGATATAGTTGTGCGTATAGAAAGAAGGCAAGCAGATCCTCAGGAGAGATAGGGCATTTACTTGTGCTGACCTCTGAGAGCCTCTCAAAGCTTTGGGGAGGGGACATGGGAGTCTAGATGACTCTAGAGGAGCAATTTTCATATGGCTGTCTATTCCAGCAGCCTTTAGAGTGACCTACAGGCTTAACTCAGACAGACATCAGGAGCTTAATGAAGGTCATTGGGGTGGGGTGACTCAAGATCATGTCTTTGGATTGCATTCAGGCTTGGATGGGGCTCCCTTCCCCACTGTAATGGCAGCCAGAGGAGTCAGAGATCCATGGAAAGAATAGTGACCCATTGTGGGTCACACTGGAGGTCAAACACATAGTAAGTGCAAGTCAGTGGCAGTGCATTTCATGGTCAGCTGGAGGGAGAATCTAGGGAGCCAAGCCCAAGTGGTCTTGGGTCCAGGTGAGACAGTCTCAGGCAGGGCTGCAGATCTAGCAGGAAGCCCAGTTGTTCCCACCCACTGGGGGATGGTGCAGCCTGACTGAGGCCCCACCTAGAGGCTCCCTTTGCTATCCTCCTACCTACCATTGCCCAGGATGGGTCCTGCTTCTCTCATAGGCCTGTGCAGCAAGGAGGGGGCTCTGACCTGGCCTGGCTTGGCCTTATGGAGGGGCCCATTGGGACAAGCCCTTGCTCTAGTCACCTGTCATGGAGGGGCCTTGTGGAACTCAGCCTGGGACTGTCACCTGATCTAGGGGCTCACATTCAGGCATGGCTGGGCCCCCTTCATGCCAGATCCCTTTCAGCTGGAAATTCTATCAGTCCCAGGTGGCCTCATACATACCCCCAGCTAACCAGCTATCAAGGTGAGAAAGTCATGAAACCAGCACAAGTAGGGGCCTCCCAAGAGACCATTTACACAGGAGATGGCTCTGAGGACACTTGAGCCTGTCCCAGAGGTTATGGACCCTCAGGAGCTAGCCTCCTGCCTTAGGGCAACACCATGTGCTAGAGAAGTTCAAGGTTGTTAGAAGGCAGTGCTGCCTGGTGATTAGGGGTCTGGGCTCTGCACACAGGAGCTCTGGGTTCATACCATAGCTTGATGTGTTGCTGTGTGACCTTGAACAGATGCCTTGTTCTCTCTACACTTCAGTTTCCTCTTTTATAAATAGGAATAATAATAGAGTTTTCTCATTATGGGCTACTGTGAGGACTAAACAGATTAAACCTTCCAAGCCAGGCTTGGGTCAGGGCTCTAGAGATGGAAGGCCTGTTGTCAGTGGTTTCATGAGAAATCAGGCAAAATGGGGAAGGGGACCCAATGTGGAGAGCTGTACTGTGTCATTTCCAGATCCCTCTGTTACTTGCAGCCTGTTGAGACTTTGGTCCTGACCTGGATTAGGAGTGGTTGGTGGGGTTGACCCAAGGCCAACCAACCCAGCAGATTTTCTACATAAAAAATGTATCCCCTTCCTGGACTGCTGCCCCAGTCTTGGCATTGCCTCACCAGGCTGTGGGTCCTCCCACACCAACTGCTACACCCCCATTCTGCCCACAGTGGTGACTGGGGGTCCCCTGGAAGGGCCCTACCGCCTCAAGCAGTTCCACTTCCACTGGGGCAAGAAGCACGAGGTGGGCTCGGAGCACACAGTGGACGGCAAGTCATTCCCCAGCGAGGTGAGGGCCACCATCTGCTGCTCCGGGAAAGAATATGAGTCAGATGGTTCAGGTGCCTGGGATGGGGGTGACTGGAGAGGGTGAAGAGGAGCACATGGGCCTTTGGGAGAAACACTGGCCCCTGCCTCAGCACAGGAGCTATGTCCTGAGCAATACCACCACTGTCCTGTCTGGGTGTCCGCATCCAGGAGTTTTTGGGAAGGCCTCCCCTGACCCCTATGCTGCTGATATCCCTTCAGGAACTGAGCCTGGCATTCAAGGCTCTGCACACTCTGTCTGGCCTCATTTCCCCCTGCCCCCTTCCCCCACTGAGCTATTTGTGACAAATCTCTGTCTGTACCTGGTTCCTTCATGACTCCAAGCTTTTGCCTATGCTGTCCCCTTTGCCTGAAACGTCCTTTGCTATGGTTTCTATTTCTTAACTCTGTTTATTCTTTGGACTCAGCTGCAGGTGCCACCTCCTCAGGGAGGCATTGCACTGGATTGCTATCATTGAATTCATGTCACCAGCAGGCAGGCCCTGAGCCATGTACCTCCTTGGGGTTCCCTGGGGCTCAGGAATGGGTTGGGTTTGGAGCTTTGGGGATGCTACCTATGGCCCTTTCTCTGGAACTCCCCTAGTCCCCTGGAGGTTTGACAGCTCCCCCTCCTGCAGAGGGCAGAAATTTGTTCTGAGGGAGGAGGGAGTTGGTCCTGAATTCTCATGTGGGCCCCTGGTGACACTGACCCTGGCTGGGCCTGGCCTGTTCTTTCCCTAGCTGCATTTGGTTCACTGGAATGCCAAGAAATACAGCACCTTTGGGGAAGCGGCCTTGGCGCCAGATGGCCTGGCTGTAGTCGGCATCTTCCTGGAGGTGAGTTGGGGCAAGTGAGTCTGGGAACAAGGTATGATCCTAGATTGAGTATGCAGGGGTGCTAGGCTCACACTACCCTCTCCCTGACAGACGGGGGATGAGCACCCCAGCATGAATCGCCTGACAGATGCACTCTACATGGTTCGGTTTAAGGTGAGACTTGGTCTGCCCCTCTATTGGGAGCAACTGGGTGGGAGGAGGGAAAAGATTAGCTCACATTTGGGCTCAGCCACTCCTCCATGCTGGTGGCCAACCATGGTGCAGATCCAGGATATGGGTCAGCACCTCAGGGTCTTGCATCTGACCCTTCCACAGCTGGCTCATGGCCCAGCTGGTGCCAGCATGCAGCCTGGTGGGATATACGATGTGTAAGATCATGGGCCCATGAATGGTGCTTTGTCAGGCAGAGCTATTGAGGGAAGCCATAGGAAAAAGTGTGAACACAGCAACCAGAGACACCTAGAGGCCATAGCTTTTATGTACTAGCAAACAGGTACAGAAGGTACAACCTAGGCTGGGAAAGTGGCAGCTGGGGTCACAGACATTTGCTCACAATTTACATCAGTGAGCCAAGAAGAAACCTGAATCCTCTGATGGCAACAAGTGAGGAATCTACAGAGCTGGTGATGGTAGGAGGTCTGTGCTGACTCCCAGGTCTCCACCCTGCCCCAGGGAACCAAGGCCCAGTTCAGCTGCTTCAACCCCAAGTGCCTCCTGCCTGCCAGCCGGCACTACTGGACCTATCCAGGCTCCTTGACCACACCCCCGCTCAGTGAGAGTGTCACCTGGATTGTGCTCCGTGAACCCATCAGTATCTCTGAGAGGCAGGTGAGTCTTCCCAGAGACCCAGCTGCAGACTTATGGCCCAGCCCAGGCAGGGTGGAGTTCCTCCATCAACACTCCCATCTTTTGCTAGTAAATGTTTTGATTTTTGATTAGGAGTTAGCATGTTGTTAGTCACTAGGACCTAGATAATGGCTGGGTGGGGAGATGCCTGGAGCTGTGCCTACTATGTTGGAACTAGAATGGTGCATGCACTGCTATGCCTTACTAGACAGGACTGAAACTAGAACTAGGTAAAGTGGGCTGAGGTTTAAAAGTTTAGTGAGTAAATAACTGAGCTTGGGACTATCTATCAAAGAGGAGACTGAGTGGAGAGGAATGGGGATAAGCCCCAAGGTGCAGGGGAAAAGGGGGATAGAACTGGCTGTGTAAGGGGAAGCCAGATGATGCGTTTGGGATCCAAGGACCACAGTACTCTCACCCTGCCCTGAGTGTCCCTTCTGCCTTCTCAAGATGGAGAAATTCCGGAGCCTGCTTTTCACCTCAGAGGATGATGAGAGGATCCACATGGTGAACAACTTCCGGCCACCACAGCCATTGAAGGGCCGAGTGGTCAAAGCCTCCTTCCAGGCCTGAGCTGCTCACCTGCCCAGCCAGCCACTAGGGCACCATCTTCCCAAGGGCTTCCATGTCAGCAGACACCAAACCATCTGAGGCTCCCTGCCTAAGGGGCGCTGTGGATCCCCCTTCAGCTGGCTTGCTTCTTGGCCACCTTGGAGGGTTCTTGATGAGACCTACAAGTCCTGGGTACCCTTCAACTGCCCTGGGGAACAAAAGAACAGGATATGGGCAGGGTCCAAGCCTGGAGCTGCCTCTGTTCTCCAAGACCCAAAGGCCCCTGGGAACCTCCTCTTGTCTTCCCTACTGGCAGTGGCAGTAGCCCCACCCTGAGCTCACACTGTGATGGATGAGACTGAGCTCCCCAGGGCAGGCAGCTGACACTGCCAGGAAGATGCAAGCAATAATTAGAGGTGGGCAGAGATGCCCTCTCAGCATTACCTCTTCTGCAGGCCTCCGCCATGCACGCACCTCACTGCCAGGCTATTAAAATCAGCACCCAGATTGCTGGAGGTGACGTGGCCTTTTCCCTCTAGCCACCTGCTGCCATGGGCGGGACCTGGCTACAGCTCAATATATTATCTTCCTTTGTTCCTACCCAGCCACCAAAGCCATCTACATGACAATCCATCCATGTATTAATGAATAAATTCATTTATTCATGCAACGAATACCAATTGAGTACCTATGCTATGTTAAATACTTTTTGGGGCTTTGGGGAGCCATTGGTGGGGAGTCAAGGGTACTGTGTTGAGAAGGACGGGGTACTGGGCCAGAGAGGGTTACGCAAAGGTCCAGAGGGTATGGAGGCAGAAGAAAGGAGGATGTTTTATTTAGGAAGAAATAAAATTCCAACCATTGTTCCAAAGCAGAGAGACAGGAACACAGGTTTGAGGCAGAAGGAAGAACAGATGAGAGGCTCAGAGATGACAGTTCAGTGGTTGTAGGGCCAATGCCCTGACAGAGGGTGTGGGACTCTATCCCTGGGCTCACAGGAAGCCATTAAGGGTTGATAATAGAGGAGGGGCAAAGCCAGGTGTGCATATGGGGATGATCCCTCATGGAATGTGGCAGGAAGCAAGTGGGGCTGGTGGCTCTGAGGAAGAGAACAGGGTGGTGGGCTTGGGACCTGGGATTGGATGATAGAGATTTAGGGGTATATCTCTAAAGACAGCTCTTGTCTGGTGTGAGAGAGAAGTCCAGGGTGGGTCCCCAGACAGGGAGGAGATGGCTCCTTGTGGACTGGGGACCCTGAGAGGAGCTGACTGTATTGGAGACCCGGCATTTACAGACCCTGAAAGAAAATTTAAGGAGACATAAATTCTAGGCCCCAACAATGTGCTTGCACAACTTTGAGAGTGAGTGCCTCCTTAAATTTGTCCCCTAAGTACCTTGCTTCTCTTGCTCTAGTCCCAGAGTCTGAAGAGCTCTCAAGCCAAGCTCCTATATAGTCTTAGAGACTCACTGGACATAGGGTCAGGTAGCAATGAGGGGAGGTGTAAAAGTGAGACAGTAAATATGCAAGTTTGTCTGTGAAGGTGAAGAAAGGAGCGGCTGAGTGGTGATGGGAAGATCATCAGGGTTATGTCTGAACACTCCTAAGAAAGAGGCTGAACTTCATGGCTGGGACAGGATGGTGGAGATTTGTCCACTCCTTATTTTGGCTTTGGTCACTGTACCACAAAGGAGCACCCAAACTCCATGGTACTTCTTGCCTTTAGATCTCTAGCTTTGAGCTCAAGGACATGGAGTAGGGCAACACTTACTCTGTTGAATAAGTGGGTGGAAAGCCATACCTTTCACTGCTCAGGCAAATCTGTCACTAGAGTGGGTGAGGGTGAGAGGACAGGAAAAGCAAGTCCCTACAGCAAGAACTGCTGCAGTATAAGGCCAGACATAGGCTGCTAGCCTGACAGAGAGGCTCTCTTCTTCCTCCAGGTTTCAGTAGTCAGTGAGAAGGGTGGGGAGATATCAGGAAGACACAGTTTGCTTAGTTGGGAACAGGTGGCTTTGGCAGCAAGGAAATCATGCTGACAGTGTGAACTGTCAAGGCAGGTAAAAGACCTGGGGCAGTTGGCAGTTCTTCCTCTGACAAAGAACTGTCATCACTTCCACTTCACATATGGGGATAATGAGGCTCAGAAAGGAGGCAAGTGTCCACGCAGGAGCTAAACCAGAGCCTACTATACACCATAGCACCAGGGCCCAAGGGAGGGAAAGAGGGCATGATGGTGACCACCTGGGGTGGCATAATAACTGCTGCTAGATGTGCCAGTGAACCTGTCCAGCCTCTCCTAGGGATAGTGGCACCACAGGGTTGGCACTGCAAAGAACTTGGAAAATGGAAACTGGTTTTATAATAATTATCCTGAGGCTGCCAAGAATTCTCACTCCCTAAGATGTTTCCTTTAATTCATTTCTTACATTTAAAACTATTTTAAAATCCAAAGTGGTCTCTTTATGTTACAATCATAGCCCAAGATTTGACCATATTACATTCAAATGGGAAGTCTCTGCTGGAACCGACTAGAACCCAAATGTCTCCAGCAAACCTGGCCTCATGGGACCCAGGACTGGGACTTGAATCCTCTTGCAGGGTAATAGGCTCCTGGCGATGATGCTGGGAACGTTTGAGGCATCCAACACAAGACAGGCTCTGCTTACTCCCTAGACCCCAGAAGGTCCCTTCCTGGGCAGACATGGATGCCACTGCAGACACTCAGGGAGGGCTGGGGACTGAATTCAGTGGCCACAGCATGCTGAGTCTGGACACGCTAGGGGCACAGGCTTCCCTCTAAAGAACTTCCTGGAGAACCAAGCCCTGGGCTCCAAAGCAGGTTCCTGCTTTGGGGGTGGAGAGATACTAAAGAAGTGGGTGGCTGTGAAGATTCAGTCTGTTATGGTTTCTATGTAGATGTCTCCCCAAAGTCTCACGCAGTCATAGGGATTTATTTGGGAGGTGGCTGAATCTAGAGTGTGTGATTGATTCATAGTGCAGTGTTGGAATTAAGGGTGGGTAATTGCTGGATCACTTCACTGATTGGATGGGCACTGCCCTAACCCCAGTAGACTGATAAAATATAAGGGACAGAAAGTCTTGCCTTGCTTTCTCCTTGCTTCACTGTCTTTCACTGCCATAAACAGTTGCCCTCTGTCATGCCACCTTGCCTTGGAGCCAGTTGATATGGACTGAAGCCTCTCCAAACTGTGAGCTAAATAAACCTTAACCCCTTTAACTTTGAGTGTTGGGCATTTTGTGTCAGCAATGAGAAAAGTAAGAAACAGCCCCTCCTAAAGTTCCTTCTACAGAGGACTTGCTCCTTGCTCCTAGCTCCTACAGAGGCCTAGGAATGTCCCCTATGGATTGTCTGTGGACATACCCTAAAGAGTGTTATCTGGGGTATAGTGGCAAAGTGTTGACTGAGTTGCTACCTTAAGAGGTGCCATAGCTGATGTCCAAGTGGTGGGGCTGGAGCAGGGCAGAGTTTCCTTGGCTGCAGCTAGAGCTGGCATGGGGGTGGTGAGGGAGGGAACAACAATTAACCTACCTGTCCAGTCTGGGGATCTTGAGGAGTTTCCCATATCCATGAGTCTCAGCTCTAATTCAGAGGCCACCCTCAAAAGCAAAATGTTGTTGTTTGGTCAAGGTTTAGGGAGAAGGAGAAGAGTGATGCTAGCATGGCACAATCTGACATTTGTCCCCAGCCAGAGCAGAGACCAAGGAAGGCATCACTTTTAGAGACTTATCTGTCATAAACCCTAGGGTAGACATCTCTATACATGTTCCTTAGGTTCTCTGTAAAATTGAAATGACAATATGAGGAACATTTGTAGTTAAAAATTCTCCAGTAACTGTATTAAAAATGTAAAAGTGCCCACTCCTATGATCCCAGCTACTTGGGAGGTTGAGGCAGGAGACCCACAAATTCAAGGCCACCATGGGCAACTTAGTGAGACTGTCTCGGAATAAAAAATAATAAAAAAGGCTGGGAATGTAGCTAAGCACTCTTTGGATCAATCTCCTGCTCTTAAAAAGAAGAAAAAAATGGAAATCTTTTGTTGTGGAGAAGTGAACCCAGAACCTCATGCATGCTAAGCAAGTGATAAATAAGTCATTTTAATAATGTATTTTATTAAATACAATTAGATCAGGAACATATCTATTTGAATAGGTCATCCATATAAAAATATTGATAGTTAACATTATTTTTTGTTACTAGGCTAATGAGATCCAATGTGTGCTTTGTGCTTGTGGCACATCTCCATTCAGACTAGCTATACTGTATTGCAAATGTTCAAGAGCCCTGTGTGGCCAACAGGGACTTTACTGGACGGTGCATCTCCAAATGGATGCCATTCTTTGCAGGGCCATCTGGTGATCAGGTGTCTGAGAAGGATCTTTGGCCAAGCCAGCAGCCAGGCAAAGGGATGGCAGGAAGGAGGCAAATCTGCTCCAAGCCTCTGTTCCTCTGCAAGAGCTGCCTCAAACACTTGATACCTTGATACCAAGCTGGCTCTTCTGCCAGGCTTTCCTCCTCCAGGAAACATTCCCAAACCTGCTTCACTCTAGCCCAGCTGGCCCCGCTCTGGTCACCCTGCAAGACCTTTGCTGTTCTACCAGGAAATAGGCCAAGACACTCAGCAAGGAACTGACTACAGAGGACTGTCAGGCTGTGTAGGGGGTGGTAGTGTCCATGAGAAGGATTCTGCCTGGGTTGAGGAGATGTGATTAGTCTGAGAGAGGGGTGTTCCTGGAGGAGGGCCCCAGAACAAAGTAACTGATATCCCCAGAGAGAGATGGAAGCTTCAGCAGTAGGCAACCAGACAGGGAGGAGGAAGGCCTGGCTAGCACTTACCCAGCATGTATTGTCTAAGAAAGGACAGTTGGACAGTGACACAGGGGTTCCTAGGCTTCATGGGGCCCCAGGAAGTCTAAGGCAGGGGCTAGAGGAAGAGGACTCTTCGGGAGGCTCAGGGAGCACCAGGCATCACTTTCTTCTCACATGGGTTCCAGTGCACATTCTGGCTTCCCTAATCTCCAAGCTTGCTGCCCTTTCTTGGACCCTGCAGGATGGACTCATGCCTGGGCCCTGGCAGTTTCCAGTTTGGTGGTCTGAGAATCTGGTCCAAACCCCTCCAGAAACATTCCAAGTGTTTTTGTCTTCAGGATCACTGGAGGGTGAGCAAGTGGCTCCTTAATCCTCAACACACTCCCCTCTTGGGACAGGTACTCTGAAAAAAGCCAAAATGATCCCAAGATCATCTGGGCTCCCAGAAGTCCTTCTGGCTTTCAGGAAGGAAAATTTCCTGAAAAGGGCTCTTTCTCCTCACTTTTCTTCTCTCTCACTTCTATCTCTGAGTGACAAGGTTTTGATTGCTCTGGGCCTGGGTGTCTCTAGAGGGCACCCTACTCTGTCTCTCTTGTTACCAAGGCCTCTGGGGAGCCAGAGAGTAGACTTTGCTACTGCTGCTTCTGAATGCTTCTGAAGTAACACTTTTGAACCATAAGCAGCCATGGCAGGAGCCAGCAAGCCACTGAGGGCATCCCAGGGCATTTGAGATGACATCACTTTACAGATAGAGCAGCTGAGGCTGAAGAGGGAATAGTTTGCTGAAGTGAGTTAGTAGGAGAGCTAGAATTTAGGATTCCTAGCCCAGTGCTTTTCCTTTTATTACAGGGCCTTATGTATCAGAAAGAACTGTGCCCCAGACAACTTCCTGCTTGCTGTAGAGTACCTGAAATCTTGCCATTTGAGCTTCATTGATGGCAAGGAAGACACGGTCTTCTGATGGTTACAAGTGCCCCTAGGAGGGGTATGAGTCAGTAATACCTTTTTAGGGGATGATTTTGTTGCCCCATTTTCAATCTGTTGCAAGACTTGTTCTCTAGGCCTATGTCTCCCCAAAGTCTCAGTGGGGGACCTGAAAGGTAAGACTTGAGAGAAAGCTGATTTCCCAGAAGGAGAGGTAGACTCGTGTCCAAGCTGAGGAGTGGGTGGCAGTTCTGGATCTTAGCAGTGAGTTACTCCTCTGTGCTTCTAAAAAGGGGCCATGGTGCTGGACTCCATCAGTAGGGGCTGATAATCAGAAGAGCTGCCAAGACCTCCAGACCTTTGCCCATCACTGAGAAAGAATGCTTAGACTGCATTTCCCACCAGCACCATATAATGGGGGCTCAGAGTTAAATTTAGTTGATTTATGGAAAATAAAGACATTTGATGTTTTTAACATATCCAGGTCCATGAACTATGACCCATATGATAATGAGATCTGTACTTTTGCAGAAGTCAATGCCTGAAATGATTTCTCCCTGGAGTGCAGAGCTCTAATGGTATTATTTCAGGCAGGAGCAGGTGAACCGAAAAGTTATTTTGGGGGCAGCCAAGTCTTTGAAGTTCTGGCCCTGGTGCTAAACCCAGAAGCCTGTGGTTCTGGCTGGGGCCAGCAGAAAAGACCTGGTGGTGGGGAGCCCTTTACTCCTATGTAGCTCTGGTCTTTGAGGCACAAACTTCTCATATGCATCCTTTGACCCCAGAGTAGGGGCCGGAGACCTCAGTGTTGAGCTGGCTGCTTTAAATGGTGTCAGTGGTTGTTCCAGCAACTCCTGGAGGATCTAGGTCAGTGTATCAACATCTAGCTTTACAGTCTTAAGGGTGCCTCAAGCCAGCAGTCCCTGAGGTCAGAGGCCGTGCAGGAGGGGTGTGGAAAAGTGCTAATAAGCAAGACTAAGCCAGAGAGGGCCTTAAATCAGGTATTAACAGACAAGGGCTTAACCAAGGCCTGCCTTCCTCAGCCCTTGCTGTAAGAAAGACCCTCAGAGGTGGGCTTTCAGCACCCATGGCACAGAAGACCTCACCACTGCTGGGAAATTCTGAGCTTTCTTTGTTTTTTTCCCTCTTTGCACTATAACACTCAGGAAAATTGAGCTTTTGGTTGTGGCAACAGAGATGAATGACCAGCATTTAAGGTTCTGCTACTAGAGACACAGCCTTCACCTCCCACATTTTTCTTTTCAGTACTGAGGATTGAACCCAGGGTCTTCATGCTCAGCTATCTTCTCAACATTTATTTTATTTTATTTTGAGACAAAGTCTTGCTAAATCACTAAGTTGCCCAGGCTGGACTTGAACCTCAGGCTTCTAGAGTTCTGGGATTACAGGCATGGGCCACCAATCCTGGTTACTCCTAACATATTTTTAAAAATCTTTTTTTCCTTTTATTTTTATATAATTTCAGACTTTGAAAAAGTCAAAAGTATAATACAACAAATAGCCAGTGACTAGTCAACCAGACTCTCCCTTTTCATTTCATTTGCTTTAGTGTTTTTTCTCTTTGTGTGTACGTATGCATGACTGTGTGAATGCGTGAGTGTGCGAATGCACATGCTATAGTTTTGGAACTGGAAGTTCCCCAAAGGCCCACGTGGTAAAGTCTTGGTCCCCAGGGAGCCACTGTTGGGATGTGACAGAACTTTTAAGAGGTGGAGCCAAGTGGGAGGTCGTCATGGGGATTGTGCCCTTGGAGGGATTAGTGGGATCCTAGCCCCTTCCTCTCTTTTTGCCTCCTGGCCATGAAGCAAGAAGTTTGTTCTGCCACTTATTCCTAAGTACATAAGTGTTTTTCCCCAAAACAAAAACACTGTTTTACCTAACTCATATTTTTGCTGAATGTACCAGTAGTGTCTTTATGACAGCGACGTAATCCCAGGTCATACATTGCATTCAGCTGTCAAGGGTCTTTAGGCCTTTTGTCTGGAACAAGTTTCCAATCTCACTGACTTTCCTGACATTGATAGGTTGAAGAGCAGCACTCAGGCAGCAGGATGGCCCTCACTCTGAGGTCATCTAGTGTTGTCTCACGAAAAGATTCAGATTTTCCAGTGTTCATTGAAATATTAGAAACAAATGAAAGAGTGTCATATCAAGAGGAACACGACATGGATTTTCCCCTTTGCCTGTGATGCTAGCTTTGCTTTTAATAAATTGAAGCACAACTTTTATACAGAAAACTACCTATCCTTTATGAATATTCACAACTTGAACACACCTGTATAATCTGCACCCAAATCAACAAAAGTCTATTGTCTGCACCCTAAATCTAGTCCCTCACCAAATCACTATCTCCTCAAAGTAGCCACTTTCCTGATTTCTAACAGCATAAATTACATCTGCATGATTTTGAACTTATAATAGATGAAATCATTAATTTCAAAAATCTCCTTAGTTTCTCGCTTTTTTTTGTTCATACTATGTTTGTGAGAGTCTCAGAGCCCACTTTTCATATTAATAAATGTAATGCCTTCCAATAGGACCCTGAAGTGAAGTGTAAATAAAATATAATTTTTCTATACAAAATTAAAAAAAAAACCTTATTTGCAATATCAAGTTCAGTCATATCCCATATAGTTAGATACATTTATTTAGACATAAGTAAAAGTGTATTTATAAATACAAATGGCATCATTTCTAATAAGGACAATATGCATGTCAGTATATAAATGCTGGGACACAGAAGTACTGAAAAAGTGTTAAGATCCTCCAATGTTTGTGCCCCTATTCAGAAGCTCCTTAATATAGCAGGTATCAGGAATGTGATGTCCTAGTTTTCATTTTCTTAGATTGATTTTCTTAGATTGATAACTTCTAATAAAACCTCAAACACTGTCTAAGTCTGTTTTCTGTGATTATAATAAAATTCCTGGAGGTGACTGATTTATAAAGAAAAGAGGTTTATTTTGACTGACAGTTGAGTAGGATGCCAGAGTAAAGATCCACAGCTGGCATCTGCTTGGTCTCTGGTCAGGGTTTTGTGCTGCTTCTATCCATGGTGGAAAGTGGAAGAAGTAGGCATGTGTAGAAGAGAGGACATGTGTCAGAATGAGAAGGGCCAGGTTTTCTTTAAAACAATCTGCTCTAGCCATAGCTAACCTGCTCTCACAGTAACTGCAGTAGTCATTCCATGAAGGTAGAGCTCCATGATCTAATTACCTCTTAAAGGTCTCCACATTGTCACATGCTGGAATTAAACCTTCTTGTGGATGTTGGAGGGGACGAATTCATTTTCAAACCATTGTATGCACAAAGTGCAATCTTCCCTCATTGCACATGATAACTGCATTCTTGGAAAACTTGCTATCTATTATAACTGTGCAGAAATCACTATGTTTCCCGATAAAAGGGAGCAAGATTTTAGGCTTAATGATGATAAACAGATTGCTCTCCTGTCCAAACATCCAGGTAAGATATACAAGACCCAAGCTAGACTCAGACAGTCCTCTGCTGTGTGAAACTTACCCAGAGAACTCCTAGCATCACTGGGCACTCCAAAGCAGGGGATCTCCCCAAGCAGTGACAACTTTGGTTCCCCCAAATGCTTGCAAGGATGGTACAACAAGTATAGGGAATGAGGGAGATCAGGCAGGTAGAGGAAGAAGTATCAGAAGGGGCTGGCTGGGTAGAAGGTTGGGCATCGCCAGTAGAAGGGGTGGGGCTGAAGCCAATGGGAACACGGATGGTGGGGCCACCTCACCATCAGATCAGCAGGCTGGTCTTGGAGGTGGAGGGTTAGGAAATCTTATGTGGGCCTTGCTGCCCATCAGCCAGTGTATCCTGCAGAGGATCTGCCAGGTCTTTGCTTTTCTTAGTGGTTCTAGGTCCCCAGGAAATTCTGCCCAAAAGATGGTGGGGTCACCATCATCTGTGGAGATATGGGGTCCTCCATGGGCTGAATATCCTCCAAAGTCACACACCAAAAGGTTTATCCAGTCCTCACATGTATAATTTAATATAAAAATTGTGTAAAATGATTCTCAATTGACAAGAACTATAAGGAAGATAAACACTTCTGATTCTTTCTCATGCAATCTTTTTTTTTTAATAAAATGTGAAATAATGAATTATTTTAAAGTACCATCCTTTGGTGCCTCTGAGAACATGCACTGTGCACTCGTGGGGTGACCCATCAGCGAATACAGTTTGTAGATCGGTTCATTTAAACAGATGCCAAATCTTTTGAGGCAGATACCATCCTAATTCCCATTGCAGCTGAGGCATTGACAACCGGATTGGTCAAGACACTTGCTTTAGATTACACAGGTGGGCGTCGTGGGGGCTAGGCTTCCTCTAACAGCGCCAAGTCTGAGCCTGGACTTCCTTTAGGCTCTTGAAAAGGATTTATGTGGCTTCAATATCTCTTGTTATCTTGTGGCGGGACAGTGTCAGTCCCTAGTACTAAACCAGGCTGTGCGTGTGCAGGGCTGGGACGCACTGCACTTGCTCTGGAAAGTGAGATGCTCAGGCAGTTACTGCCGTGCTTTTACATCCCCTGGTGGCCATGTGTAGAGCTGCATCTGGTGTCTGAGTGGCGCTAGTAAGGGGGGGTCTGAGCCGAACCTGGCTTTGCTGGGAGGGAAGGAAGGAAGGAAGGAAGGAAGGAAGGAAGGAAGGAAGGAAGGAAGGAAGGAAGGAAGGAAGGAAGGAAAAAAAAGGCAGGTTCCTGTCGTCAAACTACTTACCACATTTTTGCTGTTGTTTGTGCTCTTGCTTTTCTGGAGTCTTAAACTATTTCTTCCTCTGGTGGCTGTGGGCTCCAGAACTGGACCGACCAGGGCAGCTGGCCTGTATCACTGGACTGCGGGGGAGCGGCCACGGGCAGGTTTGAGGCAGTAGTGCTACTGTTTCCCAAAGATATGGAGGATAAAGGCCAACATTGCAGGTAAAGGAACAGCAAGAGCAAAGCCTGGAGGTTGGTCCATGGAACTGAACGTTAGCCTGAGAAAAAGCTGGATTAAATTCGACCTAGTCTCCAGCATAGCCTGGAGGTGGGGGTGCCCTGATTACAGTCAGATTCTAGTTCTTCAGACAGAAATAGCTCTGGAGCAAAGGAAAGCAGGACATCTCTGCCTTGTCACCCCACATTTATCCCCCCTGCCCTCATTTTACAGTCATCACACAGCTGGGGGGATGTCTGCCCCCATTACAGTCCTTGCTTTTTTACAGAAACAAGGACTGTAAATTCCGCTGAGGTTCTTTGTCCTATGCACACATTCAGTCAGTAGCAGTACCTGGGTTTGGCTGACCCATGACCTGGCCTTGTAAAACCACCACATCATGCAAGGTATGTTACTCCAAGACAAAAAAAGGCTCTTATTTCTTGGAAAAGCAGGTGAAGAGAATGGTCAAGGACCTGGTGCTTTGTAACTGACCCTCAAGGTTGCCATGTCACCCTGGTCCTCAGCAGGAAAAATACCCAGGCTAGATTCTTAGCCTTCTAGTCAGAACTGAGTTCTTCAGTTGGTAGTTTGCAGGATTTCATTGTTGCTATTGTCTAATAAAAGTTTGTTTGGCTTTCTATGAGTATGTTTGAAACCACTAACCTTGCATTTCTTATGGGGGGGGGGGTCCAGGCTCAGAAAGCATCCATGTATTGTTAGGAGGGAAAGTCTATGTTTAAGTTACAGTCTGGCTGGAAAAATCATGAGTGTATTGCGTTTTCCCTTTGACCTTGGAGATGCCCAAACTGGTCCCCCAGCCAATGGATAAAGAAGCTTTCAGAAGAATAGCTTGACTGGAAGCCAGAAAGCAGGGTTTAGACCCATTTCCTCCATTAGGCTAAAGTTTCCTGGGTATCCTGGGGAAGTTACTTCAGGTCTCTGGACTTTATTAAAAAAATGGACACACAAGCTTCTTATGAAGTACATGGGCTCTGTCAGATGTGAATAGCTTTTACAGTAAAGAAGCAGTTCTTCATAAAACATTTGGAATTGCTGCAATAAGGGGAGATGAGTTCCTTTTCTTGAAGGATTTTTTGGACTATCCATTGTGCATTATGAGTCATTTCCAGGAGTGGTGTGGCCCTTTCTTCAGAGAAGATTTTGTGAGATCGTGTCCTGCAGATTACACTTCAGGAAAGTGTGGGGAATGATATACCTGCAAGTCCTTCCTAGTCCTTGCGCAAGGTCTGGAGGAAGGACAGGCAGTCCAGGCCATAAAATCAAGTTCTTCCTTAGGCCCACAAACTGAAGGACCTTTGCCCCTGGTGTTTTCACTCTGCAGAATGTTCTCTCACTTCCTAACTTCCTTAGATCTCCACCACAGTCTGCATGAACCAAAAAAACTCAGATTTCCTTATCTAAAACAGAGTCCTCCAGTCCCCACTACCCAGGCCTGTGGAGGGCACCCTATCCTCTTCCCAGACGTCTGAGGAGCCCTGCCACAGAGCATAGCCTTTACTGACCCCCCCCCCATGTGTAGGACAGATATTATTTGATTTTTCCTATTGTGTGTTTAAAAGAAAAGTAAAAAAAAAAAATGGAAAAGCAAATGGGATTTGAAAGTTCCTACAGATTCAGTTCAGAAATGGGCATCTCTAACTGCTGGCTATTAAACACTGTTATTAAACATCTCTACAGGCAACTGGGATGCACAATGGGGAGCAATAAATCAATCACTATTGTCATAGTGCACGATCTTCTTGGTCATAATCTGTTTTCTATCTGAAATTCTGTCCTGGCCAGTTTGAACCCCAGCTTCACATCCTGCCAGATGCGAGTTGGGTGGTGGGACTGGGGAGGCCAAGATGGGGTCCCTAAGGCCTGGGGCTTTGGGGCGCTGACATGCTGCACACCATCCTTGCGCACATCCCAGACTGCCTGCAGGTCCCTTTCTTTGCGCGGAGTTGCCTAAGGGCTCACTTTGACCAGAGCCTCCCCAGGAATCCCAGGGGAAAGGACTGCTAGGCACTAGCGGTTTCCTGGAGAGCTACTGTTTCATTAGGTAGTGCAGGCTGGTATTCCCAAACGCTTGCAGAACGAGCTGACACTGTGGTTGTCCTCCGCCGGCTGGCGCCTTCTGGAGCCTAGTTTGAGTAGCAGCGGCCCCTGCTGGCAGCTTTTCCTGCAGCCCGGTGGGCCCTCCGCGGGCGGAAGCGCGCTTCTGCAGGGCTCTGATGCATCTTTCCAACTTTCTGTAGCCTGTTCCTGAAGGGGTTTTCTGACTCTTCTCTCCAAGCAGACCTTCACAAAAGGTCATGACTCATTTGCAACACTGAATACAACTTGAATGGGGTGAATACGGACGGTGGTGGCAAAGATAGGGATTATTTTGTTCCTATCCCAGATCATGGTAGCCTTGGGGGCAGCTGCTCTCTTGGCTGAGAGAGGTAGTCCTGTGTTCGGGAAAAGCCTTAAAGAAACTGAGAAACTCACATATTTTTTCCCAAAGTGCTTGCCCATTCTCCTTTACCAAAAGGCATGCATTAACCTTGATTGTGTGCGCTAGGAGCTTAACACAGCTGTTGAGAGGTTGCCTAAAAATATGCCTGTTAGCAAATCTTCAAAACTGATTTGAGGAAGGGGCTATGTCAGTCAGCTTTCTGTCACTGTGACAAAATACTTGAGAATAATTTAAATCGGGTGCAGTGGCACACGCCTGTAATCCCAGTGCTCCGGAGGCTGAGGCAGGAGGATTTGTTGCAAATTTGAGACCAGCCTGGGCTACAAAGTGAGCTCAAGGTCAGCCTAAACTGTACAGTGAGACCTTGTCTCAAAAACAAAACAAAACAAAAACTTATAAAAAGAGTAACTTAAAGAAGGAAAGATTGATTTGGATTCCTGGTCACAAAGGTTTCCATCCCAGTTAGCTAGTTCCTGAGTGAACATAGAAGCATCACAGAAGAAAAGCAAAGGAAAGCTGCTTGCCTTGCAACAGTCAAGAAACAGATAATTCCAGCACCTTGGGAAGGAAAAAGATCACAGGTTCAAGTCCTGCCTGGGAAAGTTGGTGAGATTCTATCTCAAAGAGAGAAAGAAAAAGAAAGGCAGATAGCTCAACAAAAGAGTCCTTGAGGTTGATTCCTCTCCTGAAAGGAAAAAAAAAAAGAGAGAGAAAGAAAGCCCAAGAGGAAGGCACGTGGCCCGCTCCCTGCAACTAAGTCTCACCTCCTGAGTTTCCACTGCTACCCATCAAATTATGGATTAATCCACTGAGGATTCATCTAATCACCTTTGGAAAGCTCATCAGCTGGCAACCAAGCCCCATCACACAGCCTTTGGAGGATATTTTATGTATTTACTTATTTAGTTTTTTTGAAACAGGGTCTGGCCATGTAGTTCAGACTATCTGTGAACTCCCTATCTAGTCCAGGCTGGCCTCAAACTTGTGGAGATCCTCTTGCCTTAGCTTCTGGAAAGCTAGATTACAGGCATGTGCCACTGCTCCTGGTGTGGAGGACATGTTAGATCCAAACTAGCACTGGGGCTAAGGCAGGACTTGTTCTTTTACAAAAATCCCCAGGCTGCCAGGCGTGCTGGCTCATGCCTGTAATCCCAGCACTCGGGAGGTTGAGGCAGGAGGATCATTGTGAATTCGAGACCAGCCTGGGCAACAAAGTGAGCTCAAGGCCAGCCTGAACTGCATAGCAAGACCCTGTCTCAGAAAGACAAAAATAAATAAATAGATAAATAAATAAAATAAAATCCCCAGACTTTGTTACTAGCACAAGAGCAGGGATTGGCAGTCATTCCTTCTGAAGAAAAGGACCTGTAGGGGCTCTGTGTGTGTGTGAATGTGTGTGTGTGTGTGTGTTTGTCCTCTTGTGTGTAATCAATTGGAGAAAGGACAGTGCTAGGAAAAGTCACCTGGTTGGCTAAACAATGAAGTTAAATCACTTTATTTGGGAAAAGGTTTCTGCAGTGATAACTATCTCCGGGCATAGGTATGCTGAGATCAGTAAGACTCTTTGGGTTTATTCAACTGCTCCAGGGAATCAGGACACCAAACAAACAAACAAAACCAAAACACTGCAAAGACAAATTCTTCTGCTTATTAGTGAGGCAAAGAGCAACTAAAGTTTTTACAAATTCTCCAAGATATCAGGGTGAAGGTCGCAGGTTTGATAGAAATTGGCTACCACCATCTCAGGTCTCCCTGACACAAGATCATCCTCAAATCTGGTTTTCTCCACATGCCATAGAAATTCTTGTGTCTTAGTTACTTTTCTCATCGCTGGGACACAGTAGCCAACATCTGAAAATTAAGGGAAGAGAGGTTTATTTTGGCTCATAGTTTGTAGACATTTGAGTCTAGAGTCTGGTGGCTCCACAGCAAGACAGCATGGCGGAGGGACATGTCTGAAGAGAAATAACCCATGGCTAGAGAGGGATTAGAGAGATCAAAGGAAGAGGAAGTGAGATATCTGTATATCCTTCAGGCCACACCTCCAGGGAACCCCCCCCCCCCCAAGGGTTTACCTCCCAACATTCTATTTAGGTATAAACTCATCAATAGATTAGTCCTCTGATGAGTATCATACTTTGCCTCCATGACCAACAACCTCCCAAAAGCCCCACCTATGAGCTCGTGAGGCTTGGAGGGGGGACATTTAGATTTAAATCATAACATCTTGTCTCTGTAGCTAAGGAATCAGGAGACTTTGCCAGAATCATCCAAAAGACCAATCTCCCTACTCCAGTCATGCTCTTATCTCTTTTTAAAATGCAAGTTTTTTTTTCTGATTTTACAAGTTTGTTGAAGAAAATTTGTAATGTACACCTTTGCCTCCTTTAGGATAAATGGAAAGTTATGGAATTAGTCAATGAGAGCTGTGCTTCAATTTACATTCTCACCCACTGAGTTGGAATGGCTGCCCACCAACATTACATATTTCAGTCATGACTTAATCTTTGCTAGATTGACTGACAAATGTCAGTAGCTGAGGGCTGGAGATGTGGTTCAGTGGTAGAGTGTTTGCTTGGCATGAATGAGTTCCTAGTTCTAGCACCACAAGAAAAAATAAATTCATAGGTCACTTTAATTCCCTTTTTTCTTGTTTAAGTAAGGCTCAATAGTTTCGCATATTTTCTCCATTACCACCAGTTGAGTTGTACTTTCCCTTTCTCAAAAGAAGATAAATTACTCCCCACCCCCCCCCCCATCAAACTAGGACACTGCACTTGTCACATAGGTGCTTATGCTGCTGAGCTATATCCCCAGTCCTTTTTCTTTCTTATAAGAGCTTGAGATAAGGAAGACAAGATGGGTAACTTGGACTGGGCATCATATATAACTAGATTGCTGAGAGTTTGTGTTCATTTGTTTGTTTGTTTGTTTTAGATAGAATCTCTCTATGTAGCCCAGAGTAGTCTTGAACTTATTTTGTAGCCCAGGTTGAGTTCAAATTTGTGAGCTTCCTCAGCTTCCTGAGTGCTGGGATGATAGTGTTCAACACCACAAAGGACTGGTTATAGCTTGTAAGTGAAAGCTCTGGTGATCACACTATTCTCAAGGGTGCATTTGTTCTTTGGAAGTGGCGAGTATGTGGTAACTTGAAAAATATCTGTGGTTTCAAAAATAGTAGAGTATGTAATTTTTCTCAAGAAAGCAGTAGGGGTCATCTCTATCCCCAGGGTCATCTCAGGGCCAATCACATTGTCTGGACAGATGCTCGCAGATGGAGCAATTAAACTCAGTAGGCTTTGTCCTGAAGAACTGAATGTTAACTTATAACATCAAATGAACTCTTAGTGCAAACAAAACAAAACAAAGCAAAACAAAAACAACCAAAAGCCCAAACTAAACCCATAAACAAAACAGTATCCGTTCTAGTTCTCTCACATCTATTTATTAAGAGGTGTTTTGTCGTGTTTTGTGTTTGTGGTACTGGGAATTGAATTCAGATCCTTGACCATACCAAGTACTCCACTGCTGAACTACACCCCAATCCTTTTGATATAGGTGAATGAAATGCCCAACCTACTATGTCTGAGAGTTTGTATTCTCTAAAATCGAAGAATGAATTTTAGGAACAACAGAGGTGAAGAGTAGCATCTATTTATTGAGAGAAGGCTTCTGTCTGAAGAGAGACACAAGAGGGTCCCGAGTGGATTGCCCCTGACTCTGTTTTTTCCAGGAACTTTTATGGAATAGAACCATGAGATTAAATGGCTCAAAGGTGGGGAAAATGGGAATTTGCAAAATGGGCTAAAATGATCCAGATTTAATCTCTAAAGATTATACTTAAGGGTGTGCTTGCATTTGTTTTGAGATCTGGCCCGCAGCAAGAGGTGTGTGTCTCCTCCAAGGTTATCAGACATCTGGTCCTCTGTGCCAGCTTCCTCGAGGGCCTAGCCCTGTCTAACTGCCTATAATATTTCTAACTGGCTCAGCTGCCTGTAACACTTTTGATTGTATTTTATTTTTTCGAAATAGGGTCTTGCAGTGTTGTTCAGACTGGCCTCAAATTTAGGATCCTCCTGCCTCGGTCTCCTAAATATCTGGAATTACAGTCTGTGCCAATACATCTGGTTAGAGTTATTTTTAGTGTGGGTCTGAAACAGGTCCCCTCAATGTCCAGGAAGAGAGATTTTCAAATCCTGACCTAGAACTTCCGGAAAGGGCGAAGGGTGAATGGCAGTATAAATATCATCAGGGCAGGTCTAACAGAAGCATTTTACTGCTGGAGTGTCCTTGGGTCCAGGTCGGCTGGCAAGGCTCCCCAGGTAAGACAGTGTGTCTTCCTTCTAGAAGATCACATTCTTAGGACTCCAAGGAGCCTTTTCTGCTTATTTCATATTTCTGCGCTTCCAAGGAAGGATTCCATTTGACTTACACAGAAGGGTTCTATTAAAATAACCACGGTTGGAATCTAACAAAGTCTCTGCTGGGAGTATCTTAGAAGGGAGGCAGGAAATGTCTAATGTTCTGGTTCTCTGCCTTTACTGACCTACTAACTGCTAATGAGCTGTGGTACTTGTAAGCGATGGGCCAATTAATCATAAATTCAAGGAAGTGATTGGCTGGGAGCCAATGAAGACTTTAGAGCAGGAACTTTAGTCTTTAGTATATGTGCTGGCGAAGGGAGCACAGGATTGAGTTTTTGAAGGGTTGTTTTGGCTGCTTTGTAAAGGAAAGTTTGGTTAGGACCAAGTGGAAGTTGATTGTCAGGTGAGGGATGAGGAATAGGAACACTAAGGAGATATTTAGGAGGCTAGGTTGACAGGATTGGACAACTGACAAGAGAGGAGGTATCAAGGTGACTTGGCCTCTGCATGCGTACTGGGAATTGAACTCAGGACCTTCCCACTGAGCTACATTTCCCAGGCACCCCCTCCCCGCCCTTTTTGATTTTGAATTGTGAGAAAAGGTCGCATTTTGCTAAATTGGCCAGACTGCAGTGGAATTTGCAGTCCTCCTTCAGTCTCCCAGTCTTCTGGGATTACAGGCAAGCACAACCACACCAGACTCCAAGTTTTTTGATTTGGATCTTTGGTCAGATGGTGAGGCCATTCTGTGTAACGGAAGGGGAGGAGGAAGCGCAGGTTTGGCGGGAAAATTAGTTCAGAAGTTATTCTTGAGTACCTATGGGACCTCAAAGGGTGTGGCACTTAGCAGAGGGATCTGCAGTCGTTGACTCCACAAATGGACAACAAGCCGTAATGCAGTCACAGTAAGGAACTGGAGCGGCTTTCGTTTAGGGGTGCCTAAGGTGGGTGGTAGTCAATTAGCCACGTGACTGCTTGGTCCGGAGCAGCTGCATTCACTGTCAGAAACTGGGTTGCTCCGATGGTGGGGGTGTTGGCTCCGCCCAGTCCCGCCTCTTGCGTCCTCCTTTTCTCTTTATCCATTGATCAATACCCCAGTCGGTCAAGGGCCTGCCTCCGCATATGAGCCAATCAGCGATGATAGGAGGGCGCTTTCCTCTGAAGCTTGTTCTTGAATAGGGGCCTTGCAAGGGGAAGTGAGACGCTGGTGGTTGTGGCTGGTGCGCAGCCGCGAAACCAAGGCTCAGAACTGTTAGCTGCGGTGCAAGCTGGTAAGAAGGCGGCGAGGGTCCGAGGTAAAGAAGGAAACGAGCCAGGTATGTGGATGCCACTTTCTCCGCCTGGCCTCGCCAGCGCTTGGCTGTCCCCCCGCGCGCCGCACTGGCTCAGGTGATGGGGCGGAGATGAGGTGAGGCGAGAGGGCGGGACATGCGGGACCCACGGCCTCTGTCACCTCACTGGCTCGCACGCGCCACGTGGGTCCGAGGACTGGCGGAGGACGCGGCTGAATACCGGGGAGCCCGCGTAGTAGTTGCTCTATCCTTGAACACGCCCTGAGTTCAGCGCCCCTACGGAATTCCCGTCTTTTTCAACCTGGGAGGCCGAGGCTCAGAGACTCCAAGCCGGTGTCTCGGGAACACCTGGCTGGGACGCGGCAGCGCGGGGGTCTGGGGGAAGTCGGATTAGCAGACTTTGGAGCTCAAGCGCTCATTTAGAAGGCCGTGGTCCGAGACTTGAAATTCAGACCTGTTTGTGTTGTCTGGGGTCCGGGCTGAGGCAGATGGCCTCGAGTCGTGCCGCTAACGTTCCAGTGTCTAACCCTCGGCGTCCCTGACCGACCTCCTGCCCCAAATTCAGCGGGGAGGGCAGAGGTAGGACTGTCCTTGGTGCTGGGAGCTCTCGCGATCCCAGTAGGCAAATTAGGGTAGGATTGATAAATTTCAAAACTTGTGGGAAACGTCCCACGTCCCAGATTCTGGAGAAGAGCTAATTATATTTTTGTATTGGGAATCGAACTCAGGACTTCACGCTTGCCAGGCAGATGTTGTACTGCTGAACTATATCCCCAGCCCAGAGGCTACTTATAACAGGACAATCTTTTTCCTTTCCTTTCTTTCATTTTTGTCCAAAGAAAACTTCTAAAAGATGATAGTGAAGTTACTAGAAAACTTTCCTTCATGCCATTGTAGAAGTAGCTATAAAAGGCCGGGTGTGGTGGCTCACGCCTGTAATCCCAGCACTCAAGAGGCTGAGGCAGGAGGATCCTTGAGAGGTTGAGACCAGCCTGGGGCTACAAAGTGAGCTCAAGGCCAGCCTGAACTGCATAGCAAGACCCTGTCTCAAAAAGAAAAAAGAAAATTAGCTGTAAAGCTTTTGTAGATTAGGTTGGCAATATGAATCTACAACTTCTGACTTACAGATTTTGCATTTGGGAAGTGTGTAGGTTAAATCTAAACAAGGAAAAGGTTGTTGCACAAGGCCATGCAGTTTGGTGTCTTATAAAGAGCTGGTTGGGGAAAGGACCTTTAAATCTCCAGCAATAGAAAATAAATAAGTAAATTGTGATTGTTTATGCAGAAAATGATATATTACATATCCTATAAATGTATTTATCGTAAAAAACAGGAAAGCCAGATTCAAAGTTGTAGATACAATATAAAAATATGTAGAGAATGGAGAACTATACATGTAATGACTTTTTTTTCAAGCAGAAGATCACATTTCATTAAATCCTCACAAAACCTTATAAGACTGGTATTATGCTCATCCTACCAGTGCATAGCTGGAGTTTAGACTGGGGCAGCAGTATATATGGTAGACAGCCAGTGTCACACCTAGTGTACCACTGGTCATTTGAAAATATCACATTTAGCCAATGTTTGCTGCCCGATTTAGCCCTGTTGTTTGCCAGGTACAGGAGTGGATACTGAAGAGCTATTGGTAAGGAAGCTACAGTTCCTAAATTCAGAGCTTGTGGGCTAGTGGGAAATTAGGTGAATACTTGTAGTTTGATGGAGAAATTGTGAACATAGGAGAAAGAGAAAAAACTCGGGGAAGAGAGGAAAATGGGGTCCTTGGTCAGCTAGATGAAAAGCATAAAGCCCTCAGTGACTCTGTAAGAGCAGAATGTATAAACATAGTTTTCCAAAATTTCTGGAATGTGTTTGTGTGATATAGTGAGAAATAAGGCTACTTACATTTTAAGATTTTTTTTTTTTTTGTCTTTTTGAGACAGGGTCTCACTATGCTGTTTAGGCTGGCCTTGAGAGCTCACTTTGTAGCCCAGACTGGTCTCGAACTCACAATGATCGTCTTGCCTCAGCCTCCTGAGTGCTGGGATTACAGGTGTGAGCCACCACGGTTGGCTTTACATTTTAATCTTCTAAGTTGTTTAAATCACTTTGTTCCAGATATTAGCAAATGTCTCAGAAGTCAGTATTTTTGAAAAATTAAATTTTGAAGCTTTCTTAAACTCTTTAATTTTCAGGTTTAACAAATCCTCACTTGTTGGCATAGTTTCAGAATGTCAAGTACTGTGTCTTACTGGATCTCAACTTCTGCAAGGAGCTGCATTGCCACCTTACATGGTAGCAGACGCTTGTACTCAAGGTGTATCTCAAAAAGGAATCCATCCAAATGGAGGCCCCTTTCCTGGGCATCACCTGCCCAACAAAACAGTTCACCATGTGGTACCTTCACTCTGCAGAAAGCCTACAGACACACATCAACAGAGGAAGAGGATTTCCACCTGCAACTCAGCCCCGAGCAGGTAAATGAAGTGCTTCGGGCTGGTGAGTCAACCCATAAGATTCTTGACTTGGACAGTAGAGTCCCAAATTCTGTGTTGCGGTTTGAAAGCAACCAGTTGGCTGCAAATTCCCCAGTAGAAGACCGTCGAGGAGTAGCCTCCTGCCTGCAGACCAGTGGACTGATGTTTGGTGTCTTTGATGGACATGGTGGTCATGCATGTGCACAAGCAGTGAGCGAGAGGCTCTTCTACTACGTGGCAGTGTCCCTGATGTCCCACCAGACCCTGGAGCAGATGGAGGGAGCTATGGAAAATATGAAGCCCCTGTTGCCTATCCTGCAGTGGCTCAAGCACCCAGGCGACAGTATCTACAAGGATATCACTTCTGTGCATCTTGACCACCTCCGTGTATATTGGCAGGAATTGCTTGACCTGCACATGGAAATGGGACTAAGCATTGAGGAAGCATTGATGTACTCTTTCCAGAGACTGGATTCTGATATCTCACTGGAAGTCCAGGCTCCCTTGGAAGATGAGGCAACAAAGAATCTGTCACTCCAGGTTGCTTTTTCTGGAGCAACAGCTTGTGTGGCTCATGTCAATGGAGTTCACTTGCATGTAGCAAATGCTGGTGATTGCCGGGCTATCCTTGGTGTCCAGGGGGACAATGGCATGTGGTCTTGTCTACCTCTTACGCATGACCACAATGCCTGGAATGAGGCTGAGCTCTCTCGGCTTAAGACGGAACACCCTGAGACAGAGGACAGAACAATCATCATAGATGACAGGCTGCTGGGTGTCCTAATGCCCTGCAGGGCCTTTGGAGATGTCCAGCTGAAGTGGAGTAAAGAGTTGCAGCGCAGTGTCCTAGAGAGGGGCTTTGATACCGAGGCTCTCAACATTTACCAGTTCACCCCCCCACACTACTATACTCCACCCTACCTAACTGCCAAGCCTGAGATTACATACCACAGGCTAAGGCCCCAGGATAAGTTCCTTGTGCTAGCTTCAGATGGACTGTGGGACATGTTAGGGAATGAAGATGTGGTAAGGCTGGTAGTGGGGTATCTGTCTGAGGCAGGTCGCCATAAGCCAGACCTGGCCCAAAGACCTACCAACCTGGGACTCATGCAGAGTCTACTACTGCAGAGGAAAGCTAGTGGGCTACATGCAGCTGACCAAAATGCAGCCACACATCTGATCAGACATGCCATTGGAAGCAATGAATATGGGGAAATGGAGCCAGAGCGGTTGGCAGCAATGCTGACATTACCAGAGGACTTGGCAAGGATGTACAGGGATGATATCACTGTCACTGTAGTGTATTTTAACTCAGAGACAATTGACGCATATTACAAGGGGGATTAGGAGTGAGCTATGAAACTTGGCTGTTAAAGGGACAGGCAGATAGATATAACTTGCTGAATAATTGACTAGCAGGAGAAGAAAACAAAACAGCCTACATTTAAAAGCAGTAATAGTGACTTTACGTCCCTGTGTGTACTGGTCAACTTTTTAGTACAGGAAGGAGAATATAAGTCTGTTGAATTGGCTTATGCTCATATAGCCTAAGTCCTTTATAAAAACACTTGAGCTCTGTCACCTGAAGTTTTTAAAGTAAATTTAATAATGATCCTAAGAATAAAGAACTTCAGGATGTTCTGAGGTCCAACTGCAAAAATCTGCAAATCTGATAATTCCAAATTCACAATCATGCATTTGTAGATCATGAAGTTTTATTTTGCTTTGTTATTTTAATTACTAAGACCTAGGTTTACAAAGCGTACTGCAGGACAGTTTTCTATGCAACATTTTAAACTTTTTTGTGAATATTCTTGTGAAGACATTCTGTAATAGTGCATTCTAGGTCTGTTTTAGTTCATTTAAAAACTGAATCATGACAAACAAAAAACAAAGACTAAACTAAAAAAGCTGGGCTTGGTGGCACATGCCTGTAATCTGAGCACTCAGGAGGCTGAGGCAGGAGGATCATTGTGAGTTCGAGACCAGCCTGGGCTACAAAGTGAGCTCAAGGTCAGCCTGAACTGCATAGTGAGACCCTGTCTCAAAAAGACCAAAAAAAAAAAAAAAAAACTGAATCCTTGGGTTGGAGATGTAGCTCAGTGGTAGAGGGCTTTCCTAGCCTGTGTAAGACCCTGGGTTTGATCCCCAGCATCACAAAACCAAATAAACTGAACCCTGAAATTTGCAAACTGGCCTCCTATAAGCATGTTTGGGACAACTTGTTTTTCAACTGAGAGTGAGAAGGTCTAGGCCTCTGGTCCAGCGAATTTACTTATACAACATTTGGCCCCTCCACTGAGTCCCATACAACTTTGAGCCATTCCAGGGGGAAATTTATGTCTACTTCTTAACTCCTGGCCTTTCTTGTATTAATAAAATACCCATTCTCCATTCCATCTTAGCCCCTGGGAGGTTATTCATTGTGTTTTTTTTAAACCTTTCTGATTATATCTCAAACATTCTTCTATGATTTCCTTCTGATGTAACATTTTTATCTCTGCTGTCTTATCCAACCTTAACCTGAAGCTGCTAACAATGTAATGGTTGTATCCAAGTCCTGTACCTACTCCTTCTTCAAATGGTTGCAGGAAAGGAAACAGTGTGATCACATGTAGTTACCATGACATTTAGGCAGAACAGACTTCAGTGGTTTATGGATTTAAGATTCAGCCTGAACCTGGAGAGGTGAAAACTTGAGGGATCTAAGGAGGACAGCCAGTAGCTGAGGTTCTGTCTGGTGAGACTTATCAGATGGGACACCTGCCTGTGACTGGTAAATTGCCATTGCTACGCCTCAGGAATTAGACCATATTTCGTATGGGAGTTGAGGCAAAAATAAAAACCTAACTTGTAATGTTTTCCATGGGCTCCAGAGTTTTTGTATTTACTTAAAAATTAACCCACATGGATCCTTTTAGGGGACGAATTTTCTCACAAATGGCTATGGCATTTGAACAACAGGAAATGTGTCCCAAAATGGAAACACAAATATAATCCCCAAACCCACAGATTAGTTTCCTGTGCCAAATCAAGCATAATTCTTCAGTATAATTGAACTACATTAGTTGATTTCCTCTCACCTCCTCATACCATCCACTGGTAAGAAAAAAAAAGCAAATAACTATGTTTGGCTTCCTTATTTTTATCTGTCCCAGACGAAATTCAATCAAGCATTGGGATATGTCCGTCTTGGGGAGATTTCTTTGTACATTTTCCAGTTTACCTGTTTAATGGTGTGGCTTCATTTAAGAAATTTCTGTTTTGGAGCTGGGTGTGGTGGCACAGGCCTATAATCCCAGCACTCTGGTATTGAGACTGGGGCAGATAGATTTCAAGTTTGAGGCCAGCCTGGGCTACATAACAAGACCCTGTATCAAACAACAAACTGAACTTGGGTGCTTAAATAAACTGTGGTCCATTTATTCTGAAATCATTACTATTCCTTCTGATTTCTTAGAATTTACTTAGAATGTGAGTCACTACCATTCTCTTAAAAGTTTAGCATAAAAGTTTGCTGCTGAAACTGAGGGACTCTTCTTGACCGACATTTTCTGTCTTTCTTTTCATGCCACCTAAATTGGAGTACCCTTAGTGCCTGGCATCGGTCATAAATGGATAAAATTCAGTAACTTATGCAGCAACTGAGAGAACAGTCTTTCCACCTGTGTCTGCAAGCATATCTGTGTTTTTTCTCTGCTGAATAGATCCTACTGCTTTCTAGTTGGTATGTTGAGAAAGAAAAAAGGCTCATTTATTGTCGGCCTCTTTTTCTGCATGGACGCTCAGCTGGTCTCTTGAATGCCCCAGGGAATATTGCCTTCTAGTTAAATTCCAGCTGTCTTTTTCTGACCACGGCTCTTGTCAGTGGCCTTCCTGATGCACATGGGCTACTGCTCAGGATGCTGCAATTATAAAGAAGCTTAGTGGTCTTTGTCAGATCTTCCAAAGCATTCGCCATTACTTTTATATAGTGATTTCAACTTTGAGACTTCTTAAATTGAGTTTTTAAAATGAGATTGTCCACTTAATATAGTACACATAACTTTTGAAGTAAGTGTGATTTGATACTTAAAATTAGTATTTATGATTTTAGTTAAGAAATGTTGATAATATTGGCATAATTTAGATATTGTTTTATACATAAGTAATTCAGCGCTGGTATTCTAGATGGTATTCTAATTTTGAATTGTTATCAAGTTGCTGAGTTTCAGCTTTTGGAGATGTTTGTAACATAAAAGCTAATTTATTATAATTAAAACATAAGTTTGAACTATGTTAATATGGAAACATTTTTCCCAGTACATGTGGCCTAAAAGATCTCTAGTATTAGGCACAATGGGTAAATTTTGATTGGGACATAATCGAGTTGGGATCCTCTCTCTCTCTCTCTCTCTCTCTATCTATCTATATATATATTTTTTGGTACTGGGGATCAAACTTACAACCTCACACTTGCCAGGCAGGCGCTTGTGCCACTGAGCTATATCCCCAGCCCTGGGATCTTTTAAAGACAAGTGAAATATAAACAACTTGAGAGCCTGTTAAATAAGAATGTAATTATGTGGAGCAAACTATATACATAAATGAAAATATATTCAGAATGAGTCTGGCTTAACTCTTGTCTGTCAGACTTGTCTTCGTTTGACAGCTTTGGGAAAACATTAACTTCCCAGGTTGACTAGAACATCCTCTAACTAGCCATCCTAGTTTCATTGTAAAGTGGTTCATTTGTCTCTGAAAGGTGACTCTTGTACAAAATACACTGAGTAGTACCCTTGGAGCTAGAGATCCAGGCTGGTGTCAGAGCTAGTGACGCAAACTGCCACATGTGTGACCTAAGGGGAATGTGTGTTTGGGCTGCTGCATAACCAACCCTGAGCCAACCAGGGTTCTGTCCTTGCCTTCTTGGGCACCTACTGTCTAACTTGCCTTCTGGAAAATACTTATCAAGCATTTTCTTGGAATAATTATTAACTGTGTTCTTTAATAATTACTGACATTTGTATTTTAACTGCATACCAGTGTTCATAATTGGCACTGATTTTATGTTAGAGATATTTAAAACTTGTAAATAAAAGAGATGAAATGAAATTTGGTTTTCTTTGGTTTGAATACTAATTTTTCTAGCCTTTAGGGGACTAGGTTGGGCCAGCTTTTGTTTCACCCCATTTATCTGGTCAAGGAAGAGTTTAAGAGGGCACTCAAAAGAGAAGATAATGCCCTACAAATTTTGGGGGGCTGCTAAGCACACAGGAAACCCTCATTTATGTTAACCATGTGTGTGAGGACCTTGGAAGAAGGAAAAGGAAGTGAAGGCTTTGGACGTGAGGGTCCCCACACACTCAGAGCCAAGGCCTGCTGGGATTTCACATTGTTTAAATGAACTTTTAAACTCCACTTGTAAAACCAGCATTTGTGTCAATAGTAAATGCAGAGCCAGCTTTGGGCAAAAGGTCTTGAAATGTACCTTAGTAGAACTGAAAATTCCACTCTAGCCACACCCAATAGTCAGTCTCATTGTACATTGAGGGAATAGCTCAGTATAAGGACTGTGGCAGTGTTTGTTTTTTAATGGAGACCTGACCTAATAAGGAAATGAATAATAAGTCAATGTAAAAACCCTGGGTTTAATCCTGGAACCAAAAAAAAATCACTAAGGCTTTAGTGTAATCTGGGGTGGTTAGGCTAGGCCTCAAGATGGAGTTTTTTTTATTAGCATATAATTGCATATATTTATCGGGTACAATGAAGCTTCAGTATATATATACATTGTATAGTGTATAAATAGGGGTATTAACATATTCATTTCCTTAATCTTTGATCATTTTTTGAGCAAATGGTGAGGAAATGAGAAGGGGAGTGTTATGAGTCTAATAATAACAGAAGAAGCTGCCCCCCCTCTTTTGTAATGTGACTCAGGTTGTGAGCTCAGAATTGGGTTGAAAATTTGCCCATGACACTATGGTAGGGCTGGGATTTGAAATAAATTGACAGCATTGTCCCGGTATTGGGCTTTCAGAAAAGGGGAACAGTGTACTGAAAACCTCTTTTTGCATGCTTTTGGTCCATTGTCAAGGGGCTGGAGAGGAGAGGTTGGTGGTGATGAAAGAAAACTAAAAAGTGCTTTTTGGGGGTCATTGCTGAGAATAAAGAGTTCGGTTAACTCTTGATATTGCTTTGGCTGTTAGGCAGGCTGCATATACTTGCATATTCCAGTGTTTCATCATTTTAAAACATGATAAAATTGAGAGAACATAAGAAAATTAAAATTTAAAAAGAGACAGTTTGGGCTTTTTAATCAGATAGGGGAAAATTAAGCCTATAGGTTTATTTCATCTTTTACCCTTACAATTTTTGTTTACATTTTATTTGATGATACTAAATGGCCTTAAATGGTCCCCAGCCTGGTTACTGTATGAATTGTGAATGACTAGCCCTTCAAGTGGCTCTCTCTGGGGACAAGTGAACCTGTACTGACCTCTATCAGTGTCTTTGCCTCTTTGGACCCTGACCTTATCTGCTTTTTTGAAGCATATCTAGGTCTGGAAAATGGCCTGCTGCCAAGATAATAAGGCAAGGTAGTCTGTGGGGGGATGGATGCTCTGCAGCTTTTACTATCCATCTCAGATTTGCCCTGCTTAACCAGGATTTTGAAAAGCCCTCACCTGGCCAAACCCATTCTCCTGCAGCAGATAAACACAAGGAATGTTTACCTGGAGCTGTTCTGTCCAGCCTGGGCAAAGCATGCATGACCCAGAGCAAATCATGCCTGTCTTAGTGTCTTAGTTACTTTTCTCTTGTTGCTGGGACAAAATACCTGACACCCAAAATGAAAGAAGGAAAGGTTTATTATTAGCTCACTGTTCGTGGAGGTTTCAGTCCATAATCAGCTGGCTCCAAGGCAGGGTAGTATGACACAGGGGCAATATTTCAAGGTAGCAGCCAGCAAAACAGCCAGAGAAAAAGTGAGGAAGAGCAAGGTTCTTTTTCTCCCTTATATTGTACACAGCTCCCGCCCCCCACCCCGGTAGGTGTAGCACTCCCAAAACCTAGCACAGGATGAGGATATTATTTACAAAGTAAGGACCTTGGCTTTCTGTTGAGTCTCTCAGTTAAATTTCTTAACTTCTCAAGTTGACACAATGTATCAACCAAAACAAAGAGTGACCCTACCCACCAAGGGGCTGACCCACCTACCACAGTACTGACCACAACACTGACCCTGAACTGGGTTGGGGGAGCAGACCAGAGAAAGGGATGCGTGTATTGAAGCTCAGCACTGAGTCCAGTCTAGCATGTGGTGACAGGGATCCTGGGGCATCATGGAGGCAGATGGGAGAGTTACAGGGCAGTTACAGGGAAGGTGGCAGGCAGCTAGCCAGATGTGGTTGGGTAGGCAAGGGAGGGCCCTCAAGGGATCTCAGGGCATGGGAAAATGATAAAGACCATCTAGTGGCCCCAGGAAAAGCTGGAACAGGGCTTGCTCTTCATCAACCTGGGTTAGGGTGGGGCAGAGTGGAGAGTTCTGTGTTAACCCTGCAAGTACCCGGTAGTGTTGCTACCAGGCCTGTTAGGCACCTATCTTTGTGGACCTCCTCTTTTTTTTTTTTCTTTTTTTGTCTTTTTGAGACGGTCTCGCTATGCAGTTTAGGCTGGACTTGAGCTCACTTTGTAGCCCAGGCTGGTCTTGAACTCTCAACAATCCTCCTGCCTCAGCCTCCCGAGTGCTGGGATTACAAGGGTGAGCCACCACATCCGGCTCAAATTTCCTCAGCCAGATTTTTTTTTTTTTTTGAGGCTGTGGACCTCCTCTTTACCTTCATGCTCTAACCTCATGGGCTGATTGAAAAGTGCATGAGGAAGAATGAAAGGACAGGTGAATGGATGGGCAATTAAGGGAGTAGATGAAGCACCAAAATACAGGGAGTTCAGATTTTTAGGAGGAAAACTGAAAAGTGGTGTGAAAGCAAAAAGTATCTGGAACCTGGTCAAGATCCCCAATTTCTTGTATGAAAGGTACAGTGAAAAGATGAAATAAGAAACAGACAAATTTAGTAATGCATGACAGGAGAGTTGGGAGGTCAATGCCTCAGGATAGGCAGAGATAAAGACAGTCTGAGATAGCCACTGTTTATTGAGTGTTTACAATAATCAGTCCTAGGGGGCAGCAGTGATCTTATATCAATAAGATCTTATGCTGATGAGGATCATGTAGGATGACCTAGAGGGCAGAGGTGACCTTATGCTAATGAAGATCTTTATGTTGAAGAGGACAGTGGGAGGAGATGGCAAGTTAAAGAGGAATTTGTCCTTTCCCTAAAGTGAATTCCATTTTTTTTTTTTTTTTGGTACTCATGACCTGGAGCTTGCCAGGCAGGTGCTTATACACTGAGCTAAATCCTGAGCCCTGTGAATCCCTATTTTTACTACTACTTGGTTCTTAAGAAACCAGGACGTCCTTGGCTGATGCAATCTTGTTGTGGGGCATCACAGTATCACAGGACCATTGAGGCCTCCTCTGTGACTGGAGGTACATGGAATTATGTTCCCACACACACAGCTGTCATGGCAAAGCACTAGGCCTTCAACAAGCCCTAATCACAATTTAATTATGAAACTATTTTCCCCAACTATTATACAGAATGGCCCTCAACAAAAACGAAGTGAGGAAAGTTGTCAAAGAGGGATCAGTGCCTGAAACCATGGATATGGATAGATAGAAACAATTAACTAAAAAAGAATCACTCTGAGAGTGGCAAGGGCCCATTTTATACTCTGGACACAAGACAGGCCTGGATGGAAGGTAGAGGTAGGGACATTGGTCCTGTGAGAAGAGGGTGACCCTATAACTGGAACAAAGCAATGCAGTAGGTGGGGAAATGGGGTGTGTCTTCAACAAATTATCAAGTACCTAGGCTTGTGGGAAGGAAATGTGTCCATGTTCACTTAGAGAGTCAGGAGGTTTACTGACCTTGATCTAGACCTTGGCATGGAGGAATAGAGAAGTTGGGCATCTTCTGAGTTCCAACAGGTGCTGTGGTCACTAAGTCCTGAGAGTGGCATGATGAGGACATTAAGTCCATCTTGCTAAGCCCTTTGCTGGGGGGCAAAGTGAGTGAGGTAGTGTGAGAGGCTGCCTCTTGGTGTCGCCATTAGGCCATGCTATTCTCAGCCTCACCTAGTGAGGGAGGAGTGTGTTGGTGAGAAGAGAAAGCCCTGAGGCCTATTTTTGGCTGAGTGGGGTCTCCCTGGGGCTGCACACTGCAGCAGCCTTCAGGAAGCTTTCAGGACTCTGCACACATTTGGGGATGAGAACAAGGTAGAGTGGGAGAAGGACCCTGTCTTGTGGTCACACAGCCCTGCTTTGGGGGAAGGGGCTGCTGGAGACTCAGGCTGTGCCAGAGCCAGTGGTTGGCTGTAGGTGTTAAGAAAGTGGCTGTCACCTTAACCAGTTTCCCCCAGTATAACTGTTTTCTCTTGTGGGCTGACCTACACCTCAGACTCCATCCTTGAAATTGTACTCCTTGAGCCAGTTCCCACACCCACCCTCCCAGCAGCCCCAGGGTCCATTCCCTCCTGCCCATCTCCTATTGCAGCTTTAACAATAATGCAAACCATCTTTATCCTCCCCGTCCCCAAAGGACAGCTGTGTCCCTGTCAGTGCTCCCATCATACAGCAGTGAAATCTGACTAAGTTACTCCTCTACTCAAAACCCTTTCGTGGGGGAGAGCTCAGACTTGCCTTCCTACAGTGGCCTACCCAACATCCTCCAGTCCTTTGTGGGCCTAACAGTCACACAAAGTTCCATGTTCTTAGACTGTACCAGGCCTTCAGCCTTGCTATTCCCTCTGACAGGAATGCTTGCCACCCCACTCTTCACCTCTTTGTAGATTTGCTGAACATCATTTGGCTTGGGAAGACTTCCTGATTGACTTTCTACGTCTTTTTCTGTTCTCATTTCACTGGATGCTTCTCACATTTCCTAAAGCGTCTCCTCTCTATCTGACGGTTTGTGCAGTCAGCACCAGAGTCCTGGTCTGACTCTCCTCTGGGTCCCCAGGAAACATACCAGGCATTCAGCATACACATTTAAAATATTAGGGGCTGTGTGGGAAAGTAGCTTAGCGTAGAGCATTTGCCTAACATATATGAAGCTCTAGGTTCAATCTCCAGCCATGCTAATTAAAAAAAAATATTAAGAGAAAACGAAGAGGTCTCAGTCCTTTTATATAACATTCACTTCTTTTAAAAATTGGATCCCTAGTCACTCCTGGGATTCAGCCTGTAATCTTCCACTGGTAGTTTTAAGGATGGTGACCAATTCTTTTCTTTCTTTCTTTCTCTTTCTTTCTTTCTTTTTTTTTTTTTTTTTGTCCTGGGGATCTAACTCATGATCTGGTGCTTGCCAGGCAGGCGCTTGTGCCACTGAGCTAAATCTCTGGCCCCCATGACCAATTCTTTGACACTATTCCTATGAAGCAGTGAGATCTAATTTTCCTCCTCTTGAATCTCAATCTGGGTTGACCTTAAGGACTTGCTTGCAACAAAGAGAACACAACAAAAGTGATACTAAGGTTGACAGAGTTAAAGTATGACAAAGCCTTGATAACTAGTGAATCTATTTTTTTTTTTTTCAGTACCAGGAATCAAACTCATGGCCTTGTGCTTGCCAGGCAGGCGCAGTGCGGCTGAGCCATATCCCTAGCCCTGGTGAATCTAATAGATGATCCAAGTAGCTTTGTTATACTATCTATTCTACTTTTGTGTATTTTGGAAATTTAATGTTTTTTTTTATGGGAATTGAATCCCAGGCTGCACACATATGTACGCTGTCACTGAGCTACATCCTCAGCCCCCTCACCTTTTTTTCCAGTTCTAGAGATTGAGTCAAGGCTTTTTCACTGAGCTACATCTGTTTTCATTTGTTTTGTTTTTGTTCTTTTAGAAATTTGAGATAAGATCCTGCGAAGTCTCTAACTTACCCAGGCCAGGCTGGAACTTGCAATCTCCCTGCATTAGCTTCTCAGACCTGGAACTTTTTCAACCAACAAAAATGTTTCATGCAGGTATGGTGGTGCACGCTTGTGATCCCAGTATTCAGGAGGCTGAGGTAGGAGTATTGCCATGTGTTTGAGGCCAGCCTGCATTATTTAGTGAGGTTGAGTCCAGCCTGAACTACATAGCAAGACCCTATCTCTAAAATACCCCCAAAACAAACAAACAAAAAAAACCCAAAACAAAAAACAAACTAACCCAAAACAAAACCAAAAGTCTCCCCTCCAAAGTCTTCAGTGACAACCTCTCATCCTTGGCCCCCACCACCCTCTACCACTGCCAAAGAATCAAAAAAAAAAAAATTCTTAGTTCCTTGCTAATGTGCAGGGCCAAGTGTGAGCTGACCATGTCCATTCCACCTCCCATTTCTTCCATCCTGTGGCAGCTACGCTGGTCTGCTTTCAGCCAGGAAAGGGACACAGCAGAGGGTTGACTTGTGATAATTTAAGATAATAAACTAGGCCATGTTTATGAGCATATACCCTGGCCAGGTGCTATACCGTACAATTCACAGGTATTATTTAACCCTCATATGATCCTCTAAGTAAGTATTACTAACCCACTCTACAGATGAAGAAACTGACCCTGGACAAATGGTGTGCCTGTGTCACAAAACTGGTAAGTACAGGGGTAAGTTTTAAACCCGAGGGACTGACTCCAAAGCTTCTGCTTAGCACTCATGCAAACCTGTTGAATATTTATCCATTTGATTAGAAGGGCAGGATCTGCCCCCTCCCCAAAGGCCTGGCAGCAGTTTAGGAAGGAGTGAGCTGTTAGTCTACAGAGCATTGTAGAAAACATTGTGGGGAGCACTTGGTAAGATATCAATTACATAGAATCAGAGGGGTCCCATCCTGTGGCTGAGAACTCAGCCTGTGCCTGGGATGGTGACTTTGTGGACACAACTTCATCATGGGTCAGGGGAGACCCTGTGTATGCTATTTCTCTGTGTTCCTGGCCAGTCTGGCCTTTGGTTCTGATTGGAAGCCAGGGACAAGCAGAACCTAGGGGGCACCTGCCTCCAGCAGGCAGGAGGGGCCAGGAGATCCCTTCAGTGGTCTGCAGTCCCCCTTCCTGTCCTCACTCCTTTGCCTTGCATTCCCAGAACTTCTCAGAGGCACAGTGAGGCCTGTCCTCCCACTGAACACCTGTGAGACAGCCACCCTGTGAATTTATTTCCAAGGGAGAGACAGGGAAGGAGGGTGGGCCTGACAACTACACCAGGGGATTTGAACAAAAATGGTCATGGCACTGGTGTTTGTAAGAAAGAGAAGCTGTATGTGATTGACATGTCCTCCTCTAGGCCTGGACACAGAGATTCTGGTGCATTCATCCTGGCAGACTTTAAAAGTGATTGTGAAAAGAAAACAGAATGGTGGCGGACCTTTACAGTTTGACAGGAAACTGTTATTTGTAAATATTGTAAGTAGGAGTGATCAACAGAATGTACAGTGTGACCCCCCAAGTTGTAATCCCTCCCCCAGCCCTCACACACTCCTCCACCAGTTCCCTCGTGACTTACCCCATTGGCCCAGTCGGTTGGTGGGTGGGGGAGGGGAGCACAACTATCTTGGGAAGGGGATGAGATCACCCAAAGGCTGGCTGATTTAGAACCGGGTCACTTTTTCCACCCATATGGTTCTCAGAGACTTCTGCACTGGCTCATAAATTTAGGTGCCAGCCTCAGGGAGGAGGGGGTTCTGTGCCTTCCTCAGCATAAAGATGATGGCCTGGCTCCATAGAGTGCAGAGTAGAACTGAATTTTTGAGATAGAGTGGCAGAGTGGGATTGGGGCATCGCAGGGTCCAGCTGGGACTCAACAATATCTTTCCTCTCAGCAGTCTGGGTGTCCTGTCACTCCCCAGGGACTGGTATATGTGTAGGAATGCCCTGGAGGACAGCCACCCTGTGAAGAGCAGAGCTGGGCTTGCTGGTGGTGCCTCTAACACCTGGTGTGTCTTGGGATCCAATCAGCCAGCTGTTCCTCCCCCAGAGGTCTCCCCCTGTTTCTGGCCAAAACCTTGCTGGGTTTAGTTGTAGAGGGAAGAGATCTGGGCAAAGAAAGGATTATGTTCCATCGCAGGTCAGTTTGGTTCTTTATCCCCTTATCTTGTGCCCTGAGCTCAGTGTCCCTCAGGCCATCTCAAACCAGGGCACCCCTACCTCAGGGGAAAATGCAGTGTGTGCCAGTCCCTGAACTCAGCCACATTTCTGAGCCTTTTCCCAGGCATTTGTCCCAAACAGCTCCTCCACCAGCTGCCTTTGTCAACTGTACCCCAAGTCAGGTACCATTCGTCCCCAAGTCAGTGTCTATAATACCAGATTTTTTTTTTTTTTGTATTTTTGAGATAGGGTCTCCTTATGCAGCTCAGGCCGGCTTTGAGCTCACTTTGTAGCTCAGGCTGGTCTTGAACTCCCAACAATCCTCCTGCCTCGGCCTCCTGAATGCTGAGATTACAGGTGTGTACCACCACGCCTGGTTTATCATATCAGTTTGTTCATGTGACTTCATCTGAGACCAAGGGCTGGGTCCAGGAAAAATTCTAAAATGTGTTGGATAAATAAAAGGGAAGAATCCTAGAAGAGATAAGGGAACAGGAGAAGACTGACTGTGTGCTTGACACTGTTCTATGCCAGGACCTCAAGGGGAGCCAGGAGCCTCAGATCCTTCAGACCTCACAGCACACAATAAGAAAATGTGGCATAGCGCACTAAGGCCTGGGTTTGGTGGGTGGGGAGCAGAAGCTGGGTAGAACTGGATTGAGCTGGAATGTCCTGTCATAGCCTGGGCCCCAGGCAACAGAGCCATGTGTGGAATTCTCCAGTTGGAAGCCACCGTTCCTGGAAAATCCCCACAAACTTTTAGAAATGTGCTTTTGTGCCTGACTGGGCTGCCTCACAATTAGAGAAGGGGCTTCTCTGCATCTGAGCACCTTAGCCCGAGGCCTTTGACATCTCTGGACATCTAGTTTTGGGCTCTGAGATAGCTAAAGTGGTGATTTACACATCTATTAGACACCACCTGTCCACTTCATCTAATTTTCTCTATCGTCTGAGAAGGAAGCTGACTCTCAGATGTCAAATGGTTTGCCCAAGATGATATAGCTGAGTCAGGATTGGAACCTACCTATCAAGGATTAGGCAGCACATGGTTCTAATCCTCCAACCCCATTCAGGATTCTCAAAAGGGCAGGGAGCCTGCAGGCTGAGGATGCCACTTCCAGCTCAGTCCCACTTGACTGAGGCCTGGCCTGGCCCTGTTCCTGTCACTCTCAGAATAACCCAGGCAGTTCTGGGCATGGATTGCAAGCCATCACCTGGGAACTATTTTTGTCCTTCGGGAAACAAGGAAGTCTCACCTTGTTCAGTAACCACTTGGGGCAAGGGTGTAATATGTGACCCCCCCACAACGCCAGCTGACCTTGCTGCCCTGCTGGGAAATGACCCTGACTGTGCTGAGGAAGGCTTGGCTTAGACACATTACCTTTCTTCCCTTGTCCCAGAATCTGGTTCTTGATATCACATCCCTCTTCTTGGTAGCCCACACCTCCAAATACATGCACATTATGGCCAGGAAGCAGCGACTTTTTTCATTTGTTCTGATAATCCATCAAGTCTTATGCACAAGCCAGAAAACTCTTTCTCATATGTTGCTGTGCAATAAGCCCATTTCTTCAGGTTCAAGTTCTAAAACCCAGGTTCAGGGGCCATTTGAAGATTTAATATTTAGAACTTCACTTTCAGAATCTGGGGTCTTGAAATTCTGTGGGATAGTGGCTGATGGCATTTGAGGAGTTGGCAGAAATGATGAACATAATCATATGTATTCTGAAAGGTATCATGGATTTCCAAGGCCATCTGTAGATCATGTATCCCAAAGGTCATCTGGAGGTGCAGCCCAAGGTACAAACAGGGCACCCTAGCTAACTTTGGGCTTCTAACTGCTGAAACTAGGTCGGGGAAAGATGGAGGGAGAATCAGCAGCATAAGAGACATGCTCAGTAAAAAGGCTAGAAGCGAATCTGATTTTTAAAAAGTTACTAAAACAACAAAACTACCAGGTATTTAGCTCAGTGGCATAAGTGCCTGCCTGGCAAGTGCAAGGTCATGAGTTCAATCCCTGGTACAAAAAAGAAAAAAAGAAGATGCAGTAAAACAACAAAACCAAGAATGACAATGGCTGTAATGAATAACATGATAGTTGCATTTTTGTTTTTATTTTCAGGTTAGGGCTCAAACTCATGGACCCAAGAACACTAGATAAATGCTCAACTACTGAACCACCCTTACAGCCCACATAGTATATTTTTTGAGGGCCAATTATGTGCCAGTTTCTGTTCCAAAATCAGAGCTTTGTTTGTCTTTTCTCAGTTGATCCCACAACCTACTGTTTTCTGGGTGAGAGGATGGGCTGTGGTCTACAGGATGAACCCCTGAATTGTGGCTGGTTTTAATCAGTTCTGCAGCTTCCCTAAGGTGAATAGATGAACCCTTAAGCCCCATACACAGGGATGTTGTACTGTCCTTGCCAGCAGTGCTGGGCACAAGAGGGCAGGGCTGGTCCCTTGGGGATGCCTTTGGAGAGCCAGCCAGGCCCATGGAGCTGAGCTGGGCCCCACTTGGTCCAACTCCTCTAGGCGCTGGGGCTTGAAATAGCAGCTGCTCAAGAGCTGACAATCAAAGGGCAGCTAAAAAAAGGACCCTCAGTCTGGGCTGTGTCGCACACGGCTCACAGGGCCTATTTTGGGGGAGAGGGTGCCGACGTGCCAATGGAAAATCCATGAGCTGGGAGTCTCCAAGGTGGGGACCCTAGACTCCCACCCCTGAGTGTGTGCACGCATACACGTGCACACACACACATACAAGTTGCAGCCCTTAACTCACCTTCTTGGCCCTTGGACATTTTCCCCTATGACAGTGTGGGACAGGGATGAGAAAATAGAAGCTCAGGGAAGAGAAGTGAATTACCTGAGGTCACTTATCTAGGAGTGGGCAGGACCATGGCCAGACTGGGGTTCTTTGGTCCCCAGTCTGGAGCTCTTCCCAGGAGGCAGCTTTCACTGCAGAAGCCAACAAACACATTGCCCTTGGACAGTCAAAGGCTAAGAGATGGGAACAATGGTAGTATTCTGTGTTGGAGTGGGTAGGAATGGAAGAGGACATGTGGGGAGAAATCCCACGAGAAGCCCCCATGTCACCCATCTGGTATGGCTGTAGGAGAGACAACTGGAGTAGGGCCTCATAAGCAGTGATCCCAGCCCCCACCCCACTGGGTGACCACTTCTTGCTGGCCCTGTCTGAGCCCCAGAAGCTGGCAGCTCTTGCCAAATTTCCAGAGAATGTGTTAGATAAGGGGCCAGTGCTCGTGACTCTCTCCCATCCTGCCACTATCTCTGACCCTATTGCCATGGCCCAGTGGGTAAGAATAGCAGCAGCCATGGCGAGTGGGAACACACAAGGCCATCACAACTTGAGACAACACAGCAACACCCTCAAGAAGACAGACATGGTTCTCAGATGGAGGAGGGTGAGCCTCAGGATTTTCCTCCCTGCTGGTGCCAACCCTGCCTGGCTCCCTGTTGTCCTAGGCACTAAGTCCCAGCACATGGAATGGTACAGAGCAAACTCAGTGCTGCCTCTGGTGTCTCTGGGGAGAGATCTGGCGAGATCTGTCCTCCACGGAGAGGCTATGGGACCTGGAGTTGATGCTGTCCCCCTCTAGGTTCACAAGCTGGACACGGCACCACAACCACTCCCTGAAGCAAGAGAGGCAGCCAGCTGAGGCCTCTCCCAGGGGTAGAGCCCCTCACTGTCCTGAACATCCTGGCCTGGCCTGGCAGCTGGATGCCCCTGAGAACACTAACTGTGGTCAGTGGGGATATGGATGGGGTGGTCCCTATGTCCTATGTGTTAGTGGCTCAGTGACCACAGGGTGGAAGGGGGAAAGTTGAGCTGATTTCCCTGCACAAGGCTGAGACACTCCTACAAGTATGTGAGAGTAGCCACGTCACTCTGAGGGAAGAGGCTGTTGTCATGGAACCCATGGTGAGCGTCACTGTGATGCTCGAATTGGGGAGATCTAAGGAGCTTTGTCTCGATGTTCCTGAGTCACTATGACACCTGGAAATAATCATGGGAACTGAGTCTCTAGTCCCTATGTTAGTAGCCCCTGCAGCTCTCACCGGCTGACTCACCATAGAGATGGAGGCTCAGCCCCACTTCCCTTCCACCACTCCTGATCCCTTGCTGTCCTCATTTCCCTCCTCATGTGACTCTTCCCCTTGACCCCTCAGCTGGCCTCCTGTCTCCCATGTCACCCATGCAGCCCAGGACCTGAGGAGGAGATCAGGGATGCTAGGGAAGGAAAGGAACATTGGTCTGAGGCAAACTCCTTGCACATTCACACACATCGTGACACACTCTGACACTGTACAGATGAGATGGGAGCACATGCTTGCACACCCACATACATGTGCACATGCACATGATTTGTAGAGTGACAGGGATGCTGCCAAGGGGTACCCCAACACTTGTTCTGCCAGTGGGCCTCTCCCACCACTACTGCATCCTCAGTATCCTTCCACATTTCTGAGGGAAACATGTCATCCCACACCAGAGGAAGAACTTCTGCCCTGAGGCCCAATCTGGAGTCCTGGGTTAGATATAGGTGGGTAGGATTGGGAAGTCTTTAGGGGTCCCAAGATGGTTTTTTTCCTTTAGGGGTAAGTGCCAGCCTAACCTCTGGGCCTCTTGCTTTAAGAGCTCTACCGTTGAGGCTGGAAAAAGTTTAAAAATATCCTCATGTTTACATTCTTTCCAAACTCTCTTCCCAGTCCTCAGGGCTGGGTCCCTTTGATCTGGCTCTGTGCCTCTGGAAGGGGCCTGGGACAGGGGAAGTATGAGCCCCCCACTGGAGCCTACCCCACCACCCCCACTCCCTGCTCCAACCCAGTCAGAGCCTGTGAGATCTGGTACATCACAGTACCAGCGAACCTAGGGTCTGGAAAGGAGCCCAGACCAGGAGTATGTATTACCCTGAGGCACCAGCCAGGCCAGGTGGGGACTGGAACTAAGGTCTTTCTCTATAATGCTTCTCAACAGCCTGGGCCTCACGGGACTTCTATGGAGCACGTGCATGGGTATGACTACAGGCATTTGGGACATGCCCTCTAACAGCTTGTGGACAAGGGAAAGATACATTGAGCTCCTGTGGTGTGCCTGGCACTTTGCTAGATGTATTTTATAAGGATTATCTCATGTCATTCTCCCATCAACTCCATGAAGTGAGATCCCTTTTATCAACAAGTAAACTAAGGTTCAGGGAGGTGAAAGAATTTATTTGGGAACACACAGCAACGAGGAGGTAGGGCCGTAAATCACATGTTCTTCTACCTGTACTGTGGAACTCGTTACCCACCCACCCCCAATCACACTTTGCTCTGTTAGGTCTAGGCCCTGTCTGCAGTGTGAGACTGCCTCACTAGTGGGAATCCCCTTTAGTGATCACTGACCCAGTGCTAATATGTTTCTCTCACCTTCACCTTCCTCTTTAGAATGGAGCTAAGGATCACAGGAAAGGTTTATGTCCAAAGTTCCTTAAGAAAATGGAGCCCTTGACCCTGTGATCAGCCCTAGCAATGATATAACCATGGAGTGTCATGGTGTCTGAAAGCTCAAGAATGAAGCTCTCAAACTAGAGCAGGTGCCATAATCCGCCCTGGTAACTTGCTGTTTCTCTTTCCTTAATTCCTCATTTACTCACCAATTATCCAGCTACTCTCCACTCATCTACCTACCCACCCATCTTCCCATCCATCATCATCCTCACCTACCCAGCCACTCATCCATTCATCTACCATCCACCCAGAAAAAGACCCAGAAAGCAGGAGGTTCTAGATCAGGCATCACATCTCACTGACTGCACAAACCTGGGGATGTCTTTCCATCTCTTTGTGATTCACTATCCTACTTTTACCAGAAAGATCTGGTCAGGGTGATCCTTAAGGCCCTTCAGGGAGATCTGGGGGACCAACTAATGGTTATGGAAACTTTTAGAGAGGTAATATGGACCTACAGTGCATGCCTACCTCCATACAATTCTGCTTTGTGCTCTCACTCCAAGACTCTCAGCTATAGCCTTTTACTTCCCTGACCTTCAAGATCTTTCACTGGAAAATGGAGTCAAAAATTCACCTTAGTAGGTATACCCTCCAAAGAGTTTTCTGCTCTGAAGACTTCCAATTGGGTACAGACCAAGTAGAGGATCCTGGGAAAGGAAACTGTTTGGACTGGGGTGGTCAGCAGAGTCTGTAGTTGGGAGTGGAGTCCCTGAGCCCAGAGTTCATCTACAAGCTCCCCCCAGCCAACCAGTGTGCCTGCCCTGGCTCACTCAGCTAGGCTTGGCCCCCATCCCATAGAATCTGCCAGCAGTAGAGAGATTATCTCCTAAAAATAGGGCTGGGCCCCACCACGGTTGTTTTTCTCCCTTCCCCGTGACTTGCCATTATCAGCTCTGGATGCTTGGGACAGCAGATCCCACCCTGACTCCCCAAAGACTGTAAGGAAGAGACTATGTGGAACCAGCTTGTGTCTAGAGTCAATCAAAGGGCAGAGACTGGAGGTCAATCTGGAGATGTGGTCAGGTTCAGCAGTCCACCAGGGCTATGGCTTAATTTTGGTTCAGAAGTAGGGGTTCACCAGGGACAGGGACAGCTTCAAGGAAAGGCACAGGGGCTCCTGTCCATTTGAGTAACTCCTCTCCCCTGACTTTCTGCAAGATGTCTCAATTGAAACCCAGAAGTGCCTTGAGCATCACTGGGGCTGAAGGATTCATTCTCTGGCTTCATTTCTCCTGACCTTCCCTTTCAGGGCCCTCAAGGTTCCTGTGCAGGTGCCTCCTGAGACTGAGGGGTCTCTTTCCACTCCTGGGTGGAGGTGATTTCCACACAGGGACACAGTGTGCTCACATACAAGGAGCAGACATGTATTTAGAAGATTATGCACTGCCTTAGAAAAGCTAGTGGCCTGAAAATACAGGACACTCCTGCGCAGTTAATACAGTCAGGGTTTGTTGATGGTGGTTGCTGGACACCTAAGGAAATGACCCACCTTGCTTTGGCCCCAAGATCTCACCAGCACCCCATATGATGTGCCATATTATTTCTTACAGGGGACCCCAGGCTTTTCCTCAAGTCCCTAGACTCATTCTGTGCAGCAGGAGATAGTGAGGGCACACAGAGCAGGTGTGTGCATTCACACAGGCATGTGCACACTCACATGGATACTCATACATGAGCACAGTAATTGTTTAGGGCCCAGCCCAGCTCTCTAAGGTTTATTATTGGACATTGAGCTGCCATTTAGAGTACTCTCATGGGTATCCATAAAGTCAGAGTTTCCCTAGGAAGGTGGAGAGGTTTTTACTCTGTCTAGGACCCCATTGTATCTTGGGTACTGGTTCTTTCCCAGTGGATTCAGTTAGAATCAAGTCCAAACTCCCTTCTGGGGCTGCCTGGATCACTCAGATGGCCACCTTCAGGGGCATGCTGTCTGCTGGTTGGTCCTTCTTCCTCGCCAGGGCCAAGTGTGTGAAGATGAGGATGAGGAAGAAGCCTAAGGGGTCCAAGAGGGATGGATCAGCTCTCATAAGGGGCCCCAGGGGTTTGCCTATCACTAGGGATTCTCTGCCACTAGTGTTGGTTTAATAAAAAAGTGAAATTTCCTAACAACGTCTCTGAGGCTGGCTGGGTATGACTTCTGTTGCCTGGAGAAGTCTAGCGCTTGGCTTTCTCAGCCCTCACCACACCAAGGCCATCCCAACACACTCCAGCCTCCCAAGTCCCCTTTTCTGGGGGACATTTTGGATGAAGTTCATCTGAGAGCCAGTGACTTGTTCCCACAGACCTTCAAGAGAAATGCACAGCATAGCGTTGTGGTAGAATCAGCAAAGAAAACTAGTGAGGGAAGAATTTAGTGGACCAGAGGAAAAAAAGGTATAGAGGGTGTAGCATGGGTGGAAGGAATTAGTCTGGAAAGAACTGGACTCTGCTACATCCTGGCTGTGTAACCTTAGACAAGTCACTAAATCTCTCTAAGGCATAGTGACTTCATCTGCAAAATAGAGATGCCAGAATCTAACTCACAGGGTGTGGAGAGAGAGCACTCCACATGGTAATCCATGTAACGTGCCCGGCATAGGGCCTGACACACAGCCAATGCATGATGATGTAATGGTAAATGCTGGTCCTGGTGATGGTGATGGCTAATGACACCAGGTGACAAGAGCATAATGACTGTGAGAGTTAGGGGGTTCCTTTTCCAACACAGGGGAACCTTTTATTTGGAGAGTACGGCTCCAACCCACCCATTACCCTCCCTGATATAGAATCCCAGCCTCCATTACCTATTGCTGCCAGGGTGCCCACGAGGGTGCCCATGGCCATCAGCTTCGTGGGCATGCCCTTCATGTGGCCCACCTTGCGCATGCATTCCCCCTCCACATTGCAGCGACACACAATCACTGGGGAAGAGGAAGGTGACAGCAGTGGGGGAGGGCTCCCCTGCTTCTTGGAGCCCCCTGTCTTGCCAGCTGGCTGCTATGTACTTTTGTGCACACACCTGTGCATGTGTGTGTGTGTGTGTGTGTGTGTGTGTGTGTGTGTGTGAAGGTGCGTACTCCTTTGTACAGATGCTACACAGAGGCATGTGGGCCTGGCAGCAGTTGTACAGGTATGCAATGACAGTGTGAGGGCCCCTGATGTATATACCTACCCTACCCTCTGCACCCTGGTAGCTCTCTCAGCATCTGAAGATGCCAACTTGGCTGTATCTGAACTCCAGCCTCACCTTGGACCAGGAGCTGCCATGTCTGGACATTGTGGCTGACAACCACAGGGACTTCATGTTCACCTGGTTCTACCCAATGCAGGGCCAGGGTGAGGTAGGCATGGGAACCTGTCGGGTTGCAGACAATGTTTATGGTCACTAGTATAGACTGGCACCCTGGAGGTTGTTCCTTCTAGGCCCAGCCCCAACCCCTCTCACTTCCCAGAGACCCTGGCACCCCATCTTGGCCACAGCATTTCACCTCCCACTACATACCATTGAGAGGCTGGAGGCGCCAATCCCGCTGCACCGTAGGGTTGGGGCCAAGGGCAAAGGTATAGGGACCAGGCACGCTGGTGAGGTCAGGATCCTCACTGAGTCCACTGACAACTACACCATAGTCCTGGCGGGGTGTGCAGAGGTATCGGGCAGGCATAGGTGCCAGAGTCAGAGCTGGGGCAGGAGAGGCGTTCAGGAAGTGGACCACTAGGGCAGCAGAGGTGCTCAGTCTTGGCTCATCTGTGATGTTGAGGATAAGGGTGAGCTGGGGACTCTTGGGGGTGGTCTATCCCCCACAGCCTATCAGTCTCACCTGCCTCCTCCCTGCGTCCCTCCATCACCCCCTCTATTATTCTGTCACTACCCCCATGCCAGTCTCTTTCTGTCAGTAGGCTTCATCCCTTCAGTATCTGAACAGATGTCAAGCCCACCTGTGCCTTTTCAGATGCCCCACCTGCCTTCACACCATCCCCCTCTGCTGACACAAAGTGACAGTGCCCTGACCATGGAGAGGCACATCCCTGCTGGTCTATCCTGGGCCTCCCAACATACCATCCCTGGGGCCAGCTGTTCACAGCTATCAGAGAGCTGCTTATCATCTTCCTCACCTGGCCTCAGTGCCCCATTCGGGTCATGTTCCTGAACTTGCCCTAGATGCAGACCCTGGCTCTCCTTCTGTCTTCCCAATCCAGCTCTGTCTGTCCTCAGCTGTTCACTGAAGCTAACACCTCAAGAAGTTCTCCAGGGGTAGCAGACAGTTGGGGGATTTCAAGTGTCAAGGTAGCAGCGTGGTTGGAGAGGAGAAGCAGAGGCCAGGCCTGCACATCTGAGTAGACCCATTCTTAGTGAGGGACACTGAACTGGAATCCTTCTCTCTCTCTCTCTTGCCTGGGGTTGGGTGGTTGCCAGCAAAGGTCCCAGGGAGGAAGCTCAGTCTTGGCCATCTGTCAGTCCATTTAAGCTTTGCATATGGAATGACTTCCATTTGTATTTCTAGTGCTTCCCTCCACTGTTGCCTGGTCATACCTGTGTCCTGGGCTTCCACAAGCACTGTGTATGTGTCCCCGGGCTGGGCACCCTGCAGGGACTGAGCCGTGTGTACCTTCCCAGAGACTTCCTCAATGCAGAGCCAGCCCTCTGAGTCATTGACTAGGGAGAACCTGAGGTCCACAGAAAGGGGTGGGTTTGAAAGGCACTGGAAATATGTGTGAGATCTTGCCCAGAAACTTCCAAGATGATGTGATCTGCTCAAGTTCCACATTCTCTGTGACTTTGGGGACAGCTGCTTTACCAGGGTGTCTAGTCTCTCTCCTCAGCTTCAATACTTACTGGGTAGTAGGGGGGTTGGATAATGGATACTTTGGGTGGGGGCCCTCTAAGTCATGGGCTGATGTCCAGACCAGGTCAGAGTCTGGGAAGAGCCTTGCCTGTCCTGCAATCTGGGTGGGAAGTGGAGGGAGGCCCAGTCCTTCCTCCAGGTGAGGATGTATAATACGAATTACCATAAGGCCTAAACACCACCTCCTACCATGCCTACCCAGTTCATCCAGCCATGATCCCCACCCCAAACCCAAGAGTCAAACCTTGACACTAGTCATGGTTGGAGCCTATGATAGATCATATGAATCTCCTTTGAGGTCCTAGAATCACCTCTGGGAAGCAGGGGAGAACCAGCCCAGATAAGGGCTCACCTTAGAGTTCTGTTCATGGATTCCAAGGGCTGGATAGTCAGCAGAAGAGAGCCTGCTGGCGTATTGATTGGGATACTGGCTTCATAGCTCTCCTGGTCCAACTTAGGGGGTGGTATAACCCTCTCCACTAGCACAGTCACTGTAGCTGTGGCTTCAGGGCCTGGGCCTGGGCCCACCAGTTCCTCCACATTTCGAACTACCACCACCACCTTGTGGTGGGGAGCTGCCTCATAGCTGAGGTTCTAGAACCAACAAAACCTGGATCACTGTGTAGGTCGGGGGATAGCACAGCTGTGCATGAATATGTGCCTGTTTGCCCCTTTCCTACCCGTCCAGACCCTTACCTTGTGGAGTCTGAGTTGAACATGACCAGAGTCTGGCTCCCAATCCAGTGCAAATATCCCTTCCTTATCTCCTGCCTCAATGGCAAACTCCATGAGGCGGAAGGCAGGTTTAAGGTCAGCATCAGTGGCCATGAGTGTGGTCACCACAGTACCAGGGTCCACATCCTCAGGGAGGCTTATAGGACCAATCTGGAGAGATATCGAGGGGGCAGTGAACCCCACCAGTGGTTTTCCCAGGGTTTCTCCCTAATTTTGCTTACCTGGGAGGTGGTGAACTCAGGGGCATGGTCATTGATGTCAGTGATCATGATTGCGACCTCACACGAGCTGCTAAGGCCTGAAGCAGGGGAGGACTTGTGGTGAGGTTGAGGTAGGAACAGAGGGTACAGGGGCTCAGGTCACCATCAAGGGACTTACCTTCCTCTGCTCCTGCTAGGTCAGTAGCCAGTACCTGAAGCAAGATGTCCTGGCCAGCTTGGAGGAGAGCAGTCCCCAGGGTCACACTGCCTGAAGTAGGGTCCAGCTCAAAGGCTCTCCCTTCAGCCCCTTCCTTGGGCTCAGGGCTCAGGAGCTGATACACAACATGAGAATTGGGAGAACCGGGGGCATCTGCATCCTCTGCCAACAGCTGAGTCACTTCAGTGCCTGCAAGACAATAGGTGGGATCAGAGCCTTACCCCTCACCCACTCCTTTTTTATGCTTAACTGAACTTCGTGTGTGTGTGTGTGTGTGTGTGTTTCTGTGTGTGTGTGTTTCTAGGTGTGTGTGTGTGCGTATGTGCTGAAGGACATTGAGATGGCAGCCTGAAACTAGAGCCCCACCCCAGAGAAGCAAGATGGATAGTTCATAGGGATTCCACCCTTTCCACACTTCTAATAAAACCCATAGCCTACCTGGGGGGCTGAGCTCAGGGATGCTGATCAAGGGACCACGTGGTGGGCAGACAGGTGCATTGTCATTTTCATCCATCACCACCACATGAAACTCCAGGGGTTCTGCATAGTCCTCACCATGGGAATTCTGAGCCCGCACCAGGAGTAGGTACTGTATTGGGTGGGGGTGGGTTGGGTTGGGGTTCAGGTCAGGACTAAGTGCATCCATCCTGCCTGGGTCTAGCTATCCATGTGGTGACCAGCTTCAGCTCTTTTTTTCCGTCTTTACAGCTCCAGCTCTTCTGGGCTCTCTTCTACTGCCTTAGCACCTGTGGGAGATGTGACATCTCCCAAAGATAATCAGACAGTGATTAACACCCTTTAGCCTCCCTTCTCCTTCCCTCTCACCTCACCTCAGCCTGAGCCTCTCGGTCCAGCTCCATGGTCACATAGAGTTTCCCTTCTGCGTCCACATCAAAAGGTCCAGGGGGGTGGCTCTCCAGGTGATAGTGCACATTTCCCCCACTCCAGTGTACCTGGGGAGAGGACACAGAATGGCCAAGGTCAGGAACAATCCATGCCAGTCCTGTGTCCCAACAGTTTGGGGCACTTGTCATTGTAGTAACTCTATGCTAGTCTTGCCTTGGCCTAAGCCTCAGCCCAAAGTGCCTGATTGACCAGATTATTTTCTTTTCCATCCTCTCAGGCTGGGCCTGACCCCAAGGGATTCCTAGAGAAGGCCTGAGACATTCCTGCATTGGGTGACAATCCCCACGGCAGCAAGAGGAGGCAGCTGTTCTCCCTGAGAAAACTCGAGAGGTCAGAACACAGAGCTACACCTGTCAAAGATGGCAGGCAAGGGACTGAGGGCTTGGTCTCAGAGCCTTAAAAATCTCACTCCACTGTAGGAAGTGGTGGGAAGTATGCAGGAGGAGTCGGGGTCAAGTTGGGTCCCAGACCCATCTCCCAAACACTCATGAGACTCAAGTCCAGCTGCTCCATCCATAGGGCTGCATCAATCACTGATAGCCACTTACTCACCTGGGCAATGGGGTGTGGGTACAGGACTTTGAGATTCTCTGCCAGGTGGATAGGCTCTAGGGATGCCCAGGTGTTTTGTACTATGGAGATCTCTATGGTGGCTGTGGCCTGGTGGCCTGAGGCCTGGTCACCCATGTCCTTGACCTGTACCAATAGTTGATACGGCCCCTCTGGGGCATGGTCAAGACTCGTGTTCCCTAGAAGAGATCAGATGGATGCCTGAGCATTGGACCAGGGATCAAGTACCAGGCAGTCCTTCTCAGTGAGAACCAAACACAAAATTAAGCATACGGCAGGTGTTCAGGAGGCTTTCTTGGTCAAATGATTAGAGGGCTTTTAGAACCATCATGAGTATCCAATGATGATGTAACAATTTAAATTACTCACTGTTAATATGAAAGTGTACAATTTCACTTTCATATTAACAGTGAGAAATGGATGGACTGGAGGAGGAGTAGATGAATAGCCACTATGGGGAAGTGAGTAGGTGGGAGATAATTCACTGAGGGAATGAATCATTGATTAGGTGGATAGATAGGGGTGTGGGTGTGCAGGTGGATGAAGACAGTGTGGATGAATGAGTATATATTAGGCAAGTGGGTTGCATGGTGGTTGGAGATAAATGGGTGACAGGGTAATTGGCTGGGTTGACACATGATTCACATTACCATTCATCCCCAGCTCATGCCTCTGGTCCACACTCACAGTGGCAGGTCTCTCCTTCCATCAGTCCTGAGATCTTCAGACTCCAGATCCTCAGGTCATTCCTCTCTGGTCTCCAGAATGTGGAGCCAAAGTACTCCATTGACCCTATTTCCTATCTCTCTGTGCATGGTCAAGGCATGACCTTTGCCTTGCTGCTCTTCCCTCCTTCACCTCCAACTCCAACTCATCCATCCCTTACAGCTCAGGGGTTCCCTCATCCAGCATTCTCTGACATTCACATCTAGTTCAGGCTCACCCTCAGGACTGAGGGCCAGAGCCCCCAGCCGAGGCTCTAGCTGGAACACATCTGATGATGATTGGGCTGGGCTCTGGTTCAGGATGTGGAATCGAAGATCTGAGTTGGCTGTGCCTGGAGCATCTCCATCCAAAGCCTCAAGGAAGAAGAAGGGAACACCTGAAGTGTTTAAGGAAAGGTAAACTTAAGGGATGGCAGGGGAGAGAGGTTCCTATGCCTCCCCTATTTCTTCCTGATTCTTCCATAACAATCATTGTATCAGGCCTGAAGGTGAACTACAGATTTTCAACACACTTCGCAGGAGGGCAAACTGAAGCTAAGAGTAAACGGATCCCTCAGTGGTGTGGGGAGGATTGGACAGAGATGAGAGAGAGAAGCTTAGACCCTGTCTGCCTTGTCCTTGTGTCTCTTTACTCTGCTGTCCCATCAAGGCCGACCTGACCTTGCTGCATGCAAGATGACTTCTCTGGTCACTCACCAGGCCTGGTGCGCTGGCTGAGCCGAGCGCTGTAGATGGCCTGGGAAAACTGGGGCACCTGATCATTCTCATCCTTCACATGCACAGTCACAGGCTGTGGACCCCACAAGACATTTCCATCTCCAATCTCCAGGGTAACCTGGAAAGAAGGGGAGTCAGTGCTTGGCCATGCCTTTCCTGCTCTATCCTTTACCTCACCCAACCATACCTGTAACTTGTATTCTGCCTGTTCCTCCCGGTCCAGGGCACTGGTCACCACAAGGAAGCCAGAGTCTAGGTCCACAGCAAAGGGGCTCTTAGCAGTCATCTCTGAGTCCCCTGACAGCACAATCTGGCCTTCAGCCTTCTCAGGGGGCAGTGGCAGCTAAAGGATGAGAACAAAGGTAAAAGAGGCGGGCTCCAGGCCTCAAGAATGTCCCTTTCATGTAATAGTCTCATTTTATGTGTGGGAAAACTGAGTCTCAGAGAAGGCTGACACTTACATGAGGTCACACAGTCAGTGACTGAGATTCAAAGTCAAAACATTTTGCCTTGCACCTGATGCTCTCCATACTTCCTGCCCTTCTTTCTAAAGTTGGAGCTCCCCACCATTTCATTCTTTAACTGAATCTCCTACTCTCATCTAAGTAACATTATAACATATACGCTCCTGAAGGGAGGGCTCAAAAGGGAGCTGGATAAGACAGAGGAGTGGGAGGCTGAGGCAAGAGGATCATTGCGAGTTCGAGACCAGCCTGGGCTACAAAGTAGATTCAGGGCCAGCCTGAGCTACATAGTGAGAACCTGCTGGAGGTCGGGAAGCAGGACTTTGTGAGGAAGGGTAGCTTACCCAGCTCTCAGGCTCACCTTGATCAGGTACAAAGGGAAATTTCCACCGTAGTTCTCAGGGACTTCCACAGACAGCTCTGCAGGCTGGGCCTCAGGGAAAGCCTGTAGGGAATTCTCACCTTGTTCCTGATAGCCATACCTCAGGTCATCCTGAGGTGTTTTTGACCTCCTGATTCCACAATGAACCCATAGCCCTGGTTCTGAACCCACGTCCCCACACTCCTCTCATGGTCATGGTAATTGGTCCAGGCAGAGTTAGGATCAAGGGCACTGATCCCTCAGGCCGGGACCTGAAGAAGGGCCCACTCACCTGGGGAATAGAGAAGCAAAGCAGCCAAAGCCAGGCAGGGACCATGGTCAGGATTGGCCTAAGGGACATGGCCATGAGGATCCGGCCCAGATGGGTGGGAAGATTTCCATCCCACCCACACAGACAAAAAAAATCTTGCTACTGGTTAGCCCCACTTCCTCCCCTAAGGCCCTGTAACTCCATGTTATCTGCAAGGAAGTGTCCAGATCCTCCGCCTGAACCAGCAAGGACCCAGGCCCAGCCACTCAGCTACTTGGCTCTTGCTCCCACAATGACCTTCATGGGAGTTTTACCTCCCTTTGTCTCTTTCCCACCAGAGCTTCTAGATCTCAAAGTCATAATTTTCCAGCAGCCTCTCAAATTGCAAAAGTTTGAGGCTGGAAAGCTGACTCTGAGAGTCCCTTCCTGTAACTGCCTCATGTTGCAAGTAAGGCCTGAAGGGCAGAGCCTGGGCAAGGTCACAGAGGACTTGACAGGAAGGTTCCTCCTGGAAGAGGGAACCTGTGGCTTGAGGACTGTCTTGCTTCCCACTGCCACCCTCCAGACATGGAGTGCCTTCAGAGAAGAAGCTCTGCCAGTATCATGGCATTTTCCAATACTCATCATGTAGCGCAGCACTAGGAGTGTAGGTACTATCGCAGGTTGGGTCCTTGGGGATTCTTCTCTGACAATGAACAAAGGGGAGGGCAGGGCACTGTTCCCCCTCAAGCCCACCCAACTTTGGCCTGGTCTACACTGCTGTGCTCCCAGCCCCTCACCCACTGGTGTCAAAGGCTGCTCCTTGGGTCCAGCTGCCAGGAGAGAGGACTCCTTCTCCAGGGAGATCTGGTCTGGCTGGGCTGGGTGTAGAAGGGCAAGGCGGACACTTGAGCAGGTAGGCAGTCCAACTGCGCTTGCTCAAAAATCATCCCTGGGCCCACACAGCAAGCCTGGCTCCGCCTAGCCCCCCAGGTTACTCATTGACTTTGGGAAGCTGGGAGCTGCTCAGCATCCGTGACTGCCAGCCCCAGGAGGTGGGCAGATCATTGGCCTGGCACCCTGACACAGACCAGTGGGCATAGAAGTGGCCATTTCCTGTGGCTCCAAACTCAGTCCTGCTTTCCCCCTGTGTACTGGCATCTGTAGCTGCACCTTTGTACACTCTGTTCCTTTTCCTTGGATTGCCCTTCCCAGCTCTGCTGTGGTGTGGTAAGTACCTACTCATATTTCAGCTTTCAGCTCAAATAGTTCCTTCTCTAGGAAAGTGCCTTGTACTCACAGCTCAGGGGTGTCCTCTGGGAATGACCATCCCATGCTCTGTGCTGCCTTTATCATTTTGCACAGGACATCAGCCAGTTTCCCATACATTAGACAGGGAGCCCTTCCAGGACAAGACTTGAGGACCTAACCACGAGTTGGCCCTCACCGTGCCTAGCAGCTCCAGACAGGCTTGGGGAGCTCAGACAAGGACTGGAGTTTGCATCAGGGTGGATGAACAGTGCATGACCTGGGTATTGGATTTTAGACCATGTGCGGGACTGAGGCTTGGGGAGAGAAACCTTGGTATGCTCCTTAGCCCCCGCCAAGTCTTCACACTGGCCCCCAGGTACTGACAGGACTGGGGCAATGGACTGTCTCATGCCTCCGAGAAAGAATGAGAAGACTGAGCCAGTTCAGGTGACCTTGAGGGAGTACAGGGCTGATTAGGGCACTTCCACCAGGAAGGCTGCCAAGCAGACTTAGGAGAAACTTCTGGGGCCTGGGAGTCTGAAATGATGGGGGATGGTGGGAAGGTGCTCCCATTGCTCCCTGTCCTTAGAGCTCCCTGTGGACTTTTCTGGCATCTCTGCACTGAGTATATGATTATTGCCTCTCAGGGTGGAAGCTGGGCTGGGACTTCTCAGCTGCCTCAGTACTGTCATGAGCTAAATGCCCGTCCAGGGGTCACTCAGTTACTCAGTTACTCAGTGCTGTGTGGAATCTGTGCCGTGAAGCGGTCTCACATGTGTTGAGCTCCACGAGGCACCTGGCACAGCTCTGAGCATATACCTTTATTACCCTACCCACTCTTCTCTGAAGGGTCACTGTCCCCATGTCACATACTGGGGCACAGAGAGGCTACATAGTTTGCCCGCGATCACACAGTCAATAACCAACAGAGCCAGGAAAGCCTTGGTTTTTCTTCAGGCCAGGGGACACTAACTCTTCTGAGGAAACCATGCCCCAAATATGTGTCAAAGTGTTTTGGTGGTTGTGGTGGGGTGCAGGGAGTGGCAGCAGTTTTGAGAAGTTAATACTTCTTTGGGCACGTGGATGATTCTCAGAGGCTCCTGCTTCTCTCTCACATACAGAGAAGCAGCCCACAAAACACCTGTTTTTTTTGGGGGGGGGGCAGTACAGGGAATTGAACCCAGGACCTTTGTATACCTAAGCCCTTTTAAATTCTTTTACTCTGAGATAGAATGTTGCTAAGTGCCTAAGCTGGAGTCAAACTTGATCCTCCTGCTTCAGCCTCCCAGAATGCTGGGATTAATCATGCTCAGCTCAAACCTCTTCTTGAACAAGCTGTATTCAGGGCTCTAACCAAGTCTTGAGGCTACTAGAGGTCTGTAAAATGAATAAATGGAAGTAATGAAGAAATGTGTGGGTCCTGGTTCTCAGAATCTGTCATCTATCTTGCTCAAGGTTGCCTCCAGGCTTTGGAGACAAGCAGATCTTTACACCAGTCCCCAGTTCTCACCCATCACCAAATGCGAAGGGTTGTTTCCCAAACCACGCACAGAAGTCCTCCTTATCCATGGGGATACATTACAATACCTCTGCTGGATGCCTGAGACCAAGGTTTTAGTACTAAACCCTAGATGTACTATGTTTTGGCCTGTACATAACTACCCACGATAAACGTTTATCTTTTTACTTACAGAAAGCACTTTGCGAGATATCTGAATTGCCAACCTCACCACTCTTGCACTTCAGGGGTTATACTTAAGTAAAATAAAGGTTATTTGTTTACTAGCACTGTGACACCAGGATAGTTGATCTTAAATGGCTTCCAGGTGACCAAAAAGTAAGGAGCATATACAATGGGGATCGGCTTGACAAAGAGTGATTCACATCCTGCATGGGACAGAGCTCAGTGGTTCAAGATTTCATCTTGCTATTCAGGTCATGCCATTTGAAACTTAGGAACTATTTATTTCTGAGATTTTCCATTGAATATTTTCAGACTGCAGTCAATGAAGGGTAACATAAACTACATGAAGTGAACCTGTATATAAGGAGGATTGTAGGTAAACTCAAGAATAGTGAGGGAGCCATGGATGACTGAGGAAACATTCATAAGCGCATAGACACATGTCTTGACACAAATACTGCATCTCTCATTCCAGGCAGAGAGGGCTCTGGGGAGTTGTTCTTGCTAAAATCAAATTACCCTATGGTAGCCTGGCTCCTCAACAACAGTGAGGGCCCCTTTAGTACCCCAACTTTAGCCAGGAGGTGGAAGAATCATCTAGAGTCAAGAATGTCTGAGCATACCTCTCTCATCTCCATGCTTAACAAACCAACCAGTGCCTTCTCCCACCCAGGTCCCTGAGTCTCCCCACCCTAGCTGATTCCTGGGCCCTTAGGCAGGAACAAAGCAGAAATGTCAGCTTGCAGAACCAGACTCTTGGCTGTGAGACCTAAGCCAAGGCATGCTTACATGGGCAGCCTCAGTTTTCCTTTATCTACAGTGGGTTGATAGATCTCTGAATGAGTTAGGCAAAGCCAAACTCAGTGCAGAACAATGATCTGGATACCTTGAGCCTTGAGGGGTTTGCATATTCTGCCCCTTTGAGTCCTCCAACCATGCTCCACCCCCTGTCCCCACCCCATCTATCCCCTCAGTCTAGCTGGCTAGACTGCCAAGTACTAGAATTAGATCATGAAGGCCTCATCAGGTTCCCACCAGAGTGGGGCAGAGAGCACAGTATTTCCCAGCTTCAGAAATCCTTTCTGTTCTTGAAGCCCTCAGACAAGAGGAAACAATCAACAAGCCTGACATGTCAAGAAATAGTCTTTATTAAAAAAATCTGTATGTAAACAAATAGCAAGTGCACTGAACAGCCTTCCTCCAGGTTCCAGGGCATGCACAGTTGGGTGTAGAGGAAAGCAGTCTCCATGCACAGGTTTGCCCCATAAGCTGGGCCCTGGCTGCTGCTAGGATGCACATGGGCCTGCATATGCATCCCTGGGGGCCCAGCCCTCACTGGCCACTGAGAGTTGCCTCCCTGTGCATCACTATCTGTCCATGACCATTAGGAAGGGGAGGCCAGTGGGCAGTTCCAAGGGGTGCAGATGCTCAGCCAGTCCTGAGGCACCGAGGGTGGTTGGCTGGACCAGCCCACCAACCCATTCATCCCTCTGCCTACCACAGGGAGAGGTCTTAGAGAACTGACAGGTCGTGGCAGGACTTGGACTTGGCACGAAAGGCCATCTTGCGGCTGTTGCGTGCTACCATGCGGCCCAGGAAGCGCTTTGCCTTCTTGCCAAGGCTCTCCCGCCGCTGGGTACCAGCTTGCCGCCGGGCATTGGCCTCTTTGCTGTCCCTGCGCAGGCGTATCTGCCGCACAACACCTTCAAACAGTGCCTGGACGTTGTGGTGTAACGCAGCTGACGTCTCGATGAACTTGCAGTCAAAGACCACGGCGCAGGCCCGGCCCTCTGGTGTGGTGGAGACAGGCACACAAGTAAACAAAGGGTGGCAAGGTGGGGTGCCCATTCAAACCCTGGCCATCCCCTGGTAACTATCACTCAGGAATCCTTGAATAAGGCAAGGGGGATCCCTGGGCCCTCCTCAGAAACACAAAGATCGAAGCTCCTGTATTGAAGATCCCTGGCATTGCTGGGTTACTCCAAAGGGTGAATGTGCCTGTGTGTTAGGAGTTCCCAAAATGGTGGTGCACAAAAAGGAATTCATTTATTTATCTGAAATTCAATACTTAATAAAAGTACTATAGTAGTCGACCAAGAAAAATGAAAACCATTTTGGACTGTTTAGTGTCTTACGATTTAGCTATCTTATGCTAAATGATTCAGTGGACTGAGGGGAGGGGCAATATCACCAAGGCACTGGCAGGTTCCTCTGAGGGGATCAGTGCTGGGGGCCGCAGAGGATGATGCACAGCTGGGTGTAGAGGAAAGCAGTCTCCACGCACAGGTTTGCCCCACAAGCTGGGCCCTGGCTGCTGCTAGGATGCCCTTCCCCGAGCCCATGAGGGAAGGGTCAGTCTTCTTCTGAGACTGACTTCAGCCTGGAACCAGGCTCTTCTGACCTGATTCTCCATACTCTCTCCCACCACTCAACCCCTACCTGTTGGGTCAGGGCCAAAGGGCCAGGGTAGGAGGACTCTAAGATGACTCAGCCCTCCCAGCAGGCCTACTTCTTTCTCCAGGCCTTTGGGAGGGACAGCAGTGCTCTCTCTGCCTTTCTTCCTCTTCAAGTTTTTTTCCTTAATATTTTTAGCCACTGATGATCTCCAGGGACTCAGGCTGAGCCAAGACTGACTGAACTGCCACCCAGCTGGGACCTCCCTTCCTTTGCTGACCTGCTGCCCACTCACCATCCACAGAAACTTCACGGGAGCGCACCAGATCGCTCTTATTGCCCACAAGGATGATGGGGACATCATCTGTCTGCCGTGCCCGCCGCAGCTGGACCCGAAGTTCTGAAGCCTTCTCGAAGCTGGCCTTGTCAGTGACTGAGTATACAATGACATATGCATCCCCCATGGCCATGCAGTGGCCAGGCAACCATCGGCTTCCGTCCTGCAGAGCACACACAAATGCACAAACCTACCCAGCAATCCTTGTGCCCCTGCCATGAACCTGTCACTCCTGGCAGGATCCCCTCCTCCAATTCTCTCCTCTTACTCTGACTCTAGATCCCAGTTCTTACCGGCTCCCAAATGTCATAGACCATGAGTGATGCTTCTTCTCCATCCACCATGATGGAGCGGTCATATGTGTGCCCTAGGCAAGAGGCCAGGAAACAGGTTACTGACTGGCTGTCAAAAGCCTCCACAGCTCCTTTTCTTATCCTGGTTATACCCTCCCAATCTTTCTCAGAGCCCCATGGGGTCCATAAATGTACCCTTTTGCTTGCAGGTGGATACTATAGGCAACGGAAGGGACAATGCTGGGCCTGGGGGATGCAGGGCATGGTATACCCAAGCTTCCCACATGTCCTCAAGATAGCAATCTCCTAAGGGTCCACTCCAGTGCTCCCTGCTGCTGGCCCCAAGGTGACTATCACAGTGTCCTGAGTTAGAACAGTGACTGCCACAACCCTTGGAGGGCCTTGACCACCTAGGGCTCCGCTCCTGGAAACTCCCTCTGGTTCTGCCAACTCCAGCAGAGAGCCATGTCTAGTCTCTATGCCATAGAGCAGTCAGAGCCAAGCCTTGGGTCTTCTCTTCTGGGCATTTCTCCCATACCAAGGGCTGGTATGTGGGGTATAGGGGTGGCGCCCCGTTTCCTTTAGTTTTCCCATCTTGAAGTGGGAAGGCAGAGACACAATTTTGAAAGTGCCTTTAGAATACCACGGTGTTGGCCCGTTTAGTCCAGTTCCTAGCCTCATCGCAGTCCTTTCCTTTGTTCCTGATAATCCTGGGATTCCCTCTCCCCTGAACAGCCTATCCCCTCACCTGCAGCCTCTGCTTCAGGGCCGTCCTCTACACCACCGAAGATGCGCGCCAGAGCGCTCTTGCCCACGCCAGCGGCCCCCAGAAGCAGCACTTTGTATACGCTTTCGTCGGAGTCGCTGCCCCCCGAACTGAGGGAGTCGGAGGAGCCCTCTGCCCATTCCAGCCTTGGACCCTGGGTCGCGGTGCCGGAGCCAGCCACACCTGCAGCCCGGGCGCCCGGAGTCAGCGCCGCCTGCAGGTCGCGATCGTCCACCGGCATGCTGCGGCGGTGCATCGGGGGCGCCGCGCCCCAAGGGGTGCTGCCTCGACGGCGCTCGCGCTCCTTGCCCGCGCCCCGGCTCCCTCCTGCCCCGCTGCTGCCACCGCCGTTCAGGGTCATCGCGTCCGATCTTCAGTCTGAGGGACCAGAAACACGGATGGATGGCCGCGTAAGCCACAGGAGGGAGGGACGGGCGGAAACCCACCACCAGCCACAGGGTCTTTGCACCCTAATCTGTGCCCTCTGGGCCGGGCTCATTTATCCACCCACGGTGCGGCCCACCCCTCTCCATCTGAACACTCACCCACTCGCACACGGGCACCTTCAGGACCAGGTCCTGGACTCTGATGTAGCCCACGGAAGGTTCAGATACAATCAAATCTCGAATCCGGGTTCCGACAGGCGGATCTTGGCTGGTGCTGCAGCGGCTACCTTTCTTCTCCGCAGCTTCCTCGGTGGGCTGTGGGTCCCGGGCTCCAGAGCCGCTTATTTAAACCTCTGCCCGCCCCCGCCCCCGCCCCCCTCCCCGCCCCCGGTCCACGCCGCTGCGGGGGCTGACGTGTCCGCCCTCCCTCCCCCGCCCCGCGGGAATCCCCCACCTCCTCCTAGGACCTTGAGCTGGCGGACACCACCCGCTCCACCCCGCCGCGTGCCAGGGGCGGGGCAGGTAGCCAGCGACCCAGACAGGAGTGTAAAAGAGGGGAGAAGAAGAGGAGAGGGCGTGCGATGCGATGCGGGGGTGGGGTGGGGAGACTCGAGGAGAAGGCAGGCAGAGGGTAAACTGGATCAGTCAAATCTAATTCCTCCCCTCTTGAGGAATTAGATTTGGCCCTTTAAGAGCAAATTCTCTGTACCAGTCCTGGACTCTTGCCCAAGCAAGCAAACCGTTGGACTGTCCGAAGATGCACCCTTCTAGGCACATGACACCCACTCCCCACAGGCCCAGATCCAAACAAGAATTTAGGGGTCCTAAACTGGCATTTGTGGTCTCAACACCAAGTCCTTCTCACTCTCACTCTCCTGGGGACTTGAAGATGCTCCCTAATGAAATTGCTTTTCAGGTGAGAGTTGGTGTCAACTATGAACCCCCGGAGGCCGTCAGAAGCTGTTGGGAAGAGGGCTTGAATTCTGGGGAGGTAACATAGGCCCAGAGAAGAGAGAAGATGAATGCGCTCTCCACCCCACCTCCTGGTACCCTCCAAGCAGCTGCCAGCAACTCTACTAAAAATATCTGCCCCTGACCTGGCCCTGGTCATTCTGCTCCTGGGTTGGAGGTTGTCCAGAATTGGGGAATCCAGGCAGCCAGTGTAGGGTGCCAGCAGGAGCCAGTCACTTCAGTCTGCAAACTTTCTTTGCTCCCTAACCCTGAGCTCATGTCCCACCAGAAGAGGCATAAATACAGTGTGGTGGTCTTAGTCAACACAGATACCATACTCTGTCCAGAGCTCACTTTCCCTTAGACCTAATGTTGGGTCTAGAGGCACAAAGGGAAGGAGAGGTAATGGGGGGCTTTGGTGTCTAGTCCCAGCTCTGCCTCCAGCCCACTGAGTTTTGCCCATCTCCCAGCTTCAGTGTGCTGAGTGATAAATTGAACATCATGGCCTCCTATTCTATCCTTACTCATCTCTGGGGTGTGTGAGGGTTGAGAGTGGACAGGCTATGGAGTAGTCTGCAATAGGGACTTGCTATCAGACTCTGATGTTTGACTGTGATCAATGTGGTAGGGGTTGGAGGACACCCATTTGGTGCCCAGGTAACATCACAGATGGATGGACCCTAGTGGGCTGTTGCAGGTTGTCATGGAAACCTGGGCCAGATTCTGGCTGCTATGTCAGTTTCCTTGGCAACACCAAAGAAGGCCTTGAATTGAAAAGGGTCTAACTAGATAAGGTTAGGGAGTTCACTCAGGACAATCCATGCTGGCCTTGGTTTCCTAAATGAGGGATTGTGGGAAAAGAGAGGTATGGGCCCAGCTCCTGTCAGGACAGAAATCTCAAGAGCCAGCACAACCCAAGCTGGCCTTGGTTTCCTGGATGAGAGATTGTGGGAAAAGGGAGGTATGGGCCCAGCTCCTGTCAGGACAGAAGTCTCAAGAGCCAGCACAGCACTTTAGCGTCAAGAACCCTGGCTATTTATGCCAAGCCCCCCTCCCTCTTCCTCCTGCCTGCCCAGCACACACTGTGTTCTGAAAAGAGCCCCTCAATGTTTAGCACAGTGTCTGGCAGAGTGTGAGTTTGTGGGTAGCTGTGGCCCTTCCCAGCAGGAGGCCATGCTGGGGAACCAGCTGGCTTTCCCCTCTGGTAATCTGAGCTCTTGACCTCAGCAGTTATGTCTTCATTGCCAGGGGAACTGCATCTACACAGGGCTACTCAGACCCCAGGAATTCTGGTGGCTGCAACAGGTCGGAGACACTCAACACAAGGCTGGGTATGGCCAGGGCCCCCAGGATCCAACATTTGGGCATGACCTTGAGACACCCCCTCTCCCATTTCCTAGCCCTCCCAGCTCTCTGGGATGAACTTGGCTGTTGAGAAGGAAAAAACAGACTGGAATCAGAACCAGGACCTTCTGTTCTTTTCTAGCTATGTTTCATTTCTGTCCATTTATCCTGGCTGAGTCCATTTCCTTTTGTGGAGACCAGGACTAATGTCTTCCTGGAGGTTGTTCTGAGACATAAAATAACATGAAATGCAGAGATAAGGTAGTTGACTCTAGTCTGGCACATGGTGATATTTCAGCAAGAATATTTCTACTATCACCTTTAGTTGGATGGGGAAGACTGAGTGAATCTGAGGGCCCTCTCTTGCTTCTGCTCCATTCTTTTCAGGATAGTAGTGTGCCCAGGAAAAGGGAAAAGATCTTAGGAATAATGCAGATAATTCTCCCCTGTCCTCCATACTCCTCTCTTCTCTGTGGGATTCTACATTCTCTTTCCTCCTTTAGGTAACAAAATGCTGCAGAAGGAACTTAGTGGGGCTTCCATGGTCCTACCCCTTCTTGTACCACAGCCCTTATGCCCCAGGGCCTCTGCTCTGTTTCAAGGCTTTAGTCATTCATTCCACTGATACAGAGTACCTACTGTGTGTCTGGCCCTTGTGTTGCTGATAGGATGATGAGTGAAAATAGACATGGCTGGGCACATTCATAAGTATTGTCTAATCCCTGGATCAGTCTTTCTAGCTATGGTTTGTTGTTCCCATTTTGTAGTCAGAGTAATCAAGGCCTGAGGGGTCATGGTTAGAAACAGCAGACAGAAATACCTAGCGAGGGTTTCAGAGACCTTACGCTTTGCCACCTCTTTATATCCCTGTGTCCTCACATAGCAGCTGGGGTTCCAGAAAGTTCCTTGGCAGTGGTTCAGTGTGCACAGGTGGTGTCCTGCAGGCAACCAGCAGCCAGGCACAGATGAGTCAATACTGCAAGTGGACTATTTGAAATACCAGTAGTGGCATGAGCAGGCTGGTGTCCCTTAACCACTGTGGCCAGAGGAATGACTCAGAAACACCTGTCTCCCTTATGACCCCACACCCAGCTAGACACAGACACCACAGCCACTACACAGATGGGGGTCTCTCAGGGCAGAGGTTCATGTGTAGTGAGGCCTACAGTGTGGGAAGGCTTCTGGGGACCTGATCATCCTGGGCAGTCACCCTCCTTCTCTGGAGCACTCAGCTCCTTCATCTGTGGAAATGGGGGATCTAATGACTGGAAGGTCATCTGCAACTGGCCTGGGCCGTTTTACAAACAGAGCAGTCTCAAAGAGACTGACAGGGTTCTTCAGGATCCTTTTAGCACAGAAAGCTTTAGCAGTACCCTGACCTGGGGACCAGATTAGGGGATCAGTTTGTTCTGCACTACCAACATCAGGATAAGCTGGCATCACAGTCTATTCATGAGTATTACAGGATACATATGATCTGGGCAAAAAACCTCTCCAAGTTTGAACTCATTCTGGCCTCTAGACCAATCTTTAATTTACAGGAAACACAGAGGACAAAGAATAAATCAGCTTGTAAGGCTTCTTCTGGGCAACTCACCTGGTTTTTTCAAAAAAAGTCAATGTCCTAGCCAGGCATGGTGGCCCATACTTGTAATCCTCAGGAGGCTGAGGCAGGAGGATCACTGTGAGTTCAAGACCAGCTTGGGCTACAAAGTGAGCTCAAGGCCAGCCTGAACTGCATAGTGAGACCCTATCTCAAAAAGACCAAAAAATAAAATAAAATAAAGTCATTTCCAAAAATGCAGTGATGCCTGATATTGGGGCACGTCTGTACTCCCAGCACACAGGAAGTTAAGGTAGGAGGAGGATCTTTGCAAGTTCAAGGCCAGCCTGAACTACAGAGACACCAGTCTGACCTACTAGTGAGATCCTCTCAGGAAACCAAAACAAAAGTGGTACTATAAATTAGATCTGGAAATGTCCCTCTAAGGCCCAAGGGTTAAAAGCTTGATCCCCTGAATGGCACTACTGGGAGGTAGAACCTTTAAAAGCTGGGGCCTATTGGGAAGTCTTCAGGTTGTTGGAAGGGTGCCAGTCCTTTTTTCTTACTCTCTTTTGCTACTTGATCATAAGGTGAGTGTGTTTGCTCTTCCATGCCCTCTCCATCATGATCAGTCATAGGTCCAAAAGCAATGGGGCCAACCATGGACTGAAACCTTCACAACTGGGAGCCAAAATAAATCTGATCTCTAAATTGATTATCTTTGGTATTTGGTATAGTGAGGAAAAGCTGAGACAATTATAGAAGCTAAAGACAGATAACAACCAAATGCAATACAGGACAAACCTTGAGTGGAACCTGATTTAAAAAATGAGCTATTACTAAAAATGCCTTTTGGGGGAAATTCATATATGGCTGGATATGAGTTGAGGAACTGCTCATTTTTTGGGAGAAGCAGGTACAAGTATTGTAGTTTTACTAACTTATCTAACACAGATGTAGGACACAATACTTAAAAAAGGGTCATGTCTCTACAGGTTACTCTCCAATATACAGTATTCATATTTATACACACATATGAATAAGGCCAGTGTTTTAAAAGGTCAGTACTGAAATATAGTGGTAGACTGCTCAGTATACACATATATTTATGTACTACTTTCAAAACTTTTTGTATACTTGCAACTTTTCCTAATCAAAACACTGGGAAAAATTTTAAAAATTAATGAAACCACAATACACTTTCCTGCATACCACAACCATCTTCTTCCAAATCCCAGTGACTCCACCAAGATGAAAGATGCAAGATACACCAGGAAATGAATATAAATTAAGGGTTTATTACAAAAAAAAAAAAGTTAGTTCCTCATTGTCAGTGATTCAAGAAAACAAGGCTCTGAGCTCCAGGTGAAGCTAAGGTTAGGACACTGGTGCGTGGTGAAGGTCAAATCCAGGCTCAGGAACGGGCTGACAGGCACTGATTCACAACTTCCAGCAGGTGGGTATTCTCCAAAGCAGCTGCCACTCGCTCCTTATCTGCAAGCTGTTTGTTCACTAAGTGGGAAGAAAGAGTATGAAAGGCAGAATTAAAGTCAGACTCTGGCCAGGTTGCTAACCAATCCCATTTCTATGCCTTAGTATACTATGTCCTACCAATAAGGCTCTCCTATTTCCTTCTGTTGATCCCAAGCCTTGATTAGCCTATACCGACTATCTGAGCCCCTATCTCTCATGCCTTCTTAACCACCCTCTCCCACCTGGCTGCTCATGTCTGCTTCTAGTATTACTGAAGCCTGACACATTGGACCTGTGTACTAGGGGAGTATAAGACGGGAGTACATGGAAAGCAGAAGACTTGAGTCAGGCCACGTTTGGTCTACGCTACCACCTTCACTGAAGAGTCTCTGGCAATTTCACTTACCTAGTCCTTAACATTAACCCTGTCTTATAGGCACCACAATCTACTCATGGGTATTACAGGATACATATGTTGTCAGGTTTTTTTTTTTTTGGTACAGGGATCGAACTCAGGACCACTTAAGCCACTGAGCTAAATCCCCAGCCCTACAGGATACATATCATACTAGGCAAAAATCCTCCTCAAATTTGAACTCAAAGCACTGTAGCAAGGGGGAAGCCTCAAGACAATTTAAGACCGTAGGATTTCACTGATGCCATCAGCTCACACTTACCTGCATGTTCCGAGGCGTGGGTCCCTGGAGTAATGTGCACATCCATCTGGGAGGAAGAGAATCTAAGCCTGAGCATCCATTCACCTACCTTTTGCTCCCTCCCCCGCAGGTCCCAGGGCACCACCTCTAACTGATACCTCCTTCTACTCACACCTCTGGACTAGCTCTTCCATTACACCCCAAAGTCACCCACTGCCACTCCAATTCTATCCAAATCACAGGCTATCCTTGACCCAAATCCATCTACAACTCCTTACTTCCTTTCCTGCCACACTCACTACTTTTTTGCACTTTCCAGTCATTACTTTTATTCTTGTCACATCAAATTGGAAAGTTTCCTCCATTTGATTTCTGCTAGTTGCAATACTTCTAGACCTCACCCTGATGTTGTTGCTCTATCTTATGTCTCAGTACCAGACCCTTACACTTGTATCACCCTTACAGCTCAACTTCAACTGACCTTGAAACGCTGGGGAAGGGAGCGCAGAAGCTTGACTTTGATGGACAGGCCAATAAGAGTGGCCATGCTGCAGTGTGGAATTGTGGGTGTAAAGGCCACGGCCACCGTGCTGTCTGGGTCACTAACCTGGTGATGGTGAGAGAGAGATATTAGGGGACCATGGTCAACTCCAACCCTAAAAGTCTTTTCTTTGTTGCTTTGGGCAAATGGTCTATCCTATAAGAGCTTTTGTTTCAATATTCATAAAATGGGCACATGAATCTTCCTCCGAAGATCCTTCTAGGTGTCCGTGAGCTCCACTTCACGTACAATGGAGTCTAACTGTCCCGAACAAGTTGCTCTTGTCACTGAAAGTAACTCACCTGAACCCTAACTTGCTCTACTACGTTCAATTCTTCTAGCGTCAGTGGATGCTCCGGGTCATTGATGCAGCGAATCAGATGTGTCAAGTAAAGGAAAAAGGACTTCACGTTTTTCCCTACTCAGAACCCTTGGCCAGGGATGAATGGGACACTCCTCCTCTAACGGCTGGATCTCACAGCTCTTTCCCAAAGATCCGCAAACCCGCCCCCCGCAGCGGCGGATATCGAAGATCTCGCGCGCGTCTATGATGTCCGGAACCTGCTCGTCTTCCTCGCCCGCCGTCACAGGCCGCTCCCCCGAACGCTCGTAGATGAGCGGGTTAGCGTTCTCCAGGAGGCCACCGCCCACCCCGCCACCACCTCCAACCCCACCTCCACCTCTGCCGAGGCCCACCATCCCGAAAACACTGTGGACCCCAGTTTGCATATACTTCCGCTTCAACCCGCTTGCGTCCTGGGAACAGGAAGAGGCGTGGCGTGGCTACGGGGTCCTGCGAGGCACATCCAGCGCTTCCTGCGCTCAGGCGCGAGTTTGATAGAACCGCTGGTTTTGGCATGCAGACCCCTTGCGTTCAGAACAATGAGAAGGAACCCTGCGACACTGAGCCACGTGAGCCCATTGGAAACTGTGATATAGAGACCAAGGACAGTTGTCCTGGAACACTTAAGAGCAATCCGAGGTTGAGCCCCACACCCATTTCTCCAGGAGGTTAGGCAGAGCTCGAGCTCAGGTGCCCAGGCTGACTTCCCTCTATCAGGGCAGGATTTTCCATATTTAGAATTTTAATGATTTCCTGCCTGCCCAGTAGAACCATAGTTACGGGAATTACCTGCCAGGAACGAGATTTGGGATCTGGCAGGTACTTGTTAGGTGAATCAGTGACAGTGAAGTCGACCTCGACTGGAGAGAGGACTGTGAAACCCTTCCCAGACCCTGCCTGAGTGAGTAATTAAGAAGAGCCAAGCCGGGCGTGGTGGCGCATTCCTGTAATCCCAGCACTCGGGAGGCTGAGGCAGGAGGATCGTTGCAAGTTCGAGACCAGCCTGGGCTACAGAGTGAGCCCAAGGTCAGCCTGAACTGCATAGTGAGACCCTGTCTCAAAAAGACAAAAAAAAAAAAAAAAGCTGCACATTCACGCATTCACGTATGCATTTCAAAAGTAGAGCAGGTAATGAGTATGGAAGGACCGGCACTCTCTCAGACCATGGACTATAAAGGAGGACGGACCTGTGAAATGGGGGCCAGTAAAATGAGTCAGCCCTGAGTCCCAGTCCAGAAAGCAAGGAGGAGCTATCAGGATGAAGGGCGTAGTCACAACTCCCCTGCCCTTGTTCAAGCCCTTCCATTCTCCCAAACCCAAATTTGATTCCCTCTCCATCTTTGGGGATCCACATCCCAAAGCTCTCCAGGCAGCACTCCTGGGGTCTCCAGTTACCGCCTCTTACTCCCTCCTCTTGACCCTCAACACTCTCTTCCAGCCTGTGACTGCAAAGACTATAGGCATAGTGGTTTCAGTTTTGAGAAGAGGGGTTTATGGCAGCTCACAAGGACTGTAGAAGAAGAGAGATACCTCTGAGGAGGTCAAAGAGAGCCACAGGGAGGGACCGTGGCCATGCTCCACCTCTGGTTCCTGGCTCCCTGGATCTCTGTCTACCTCATGTGCATTATTCTCCAACATCCACCTTACCCTACCCACTCCACGCCCTGCCTACTTGCTGCCAGGTTCAAACTCCACCCAGGGCCAGCCCATTCTTCTGTTTCTTGATGAAATACAGCTCACTGCATAGCAGAACAGAAACTGGCCTGCAAACAGACATGCAGCTGGACAAGTTCCCTGCCTGGCTGAACTCTGTGGTCTCTGGGCTCCTGCTTCTCTTCATCTGCAGCCAAGGTGAGATTCCTGTAGTGGGTGATAAGGACTGGGGTCTCATTTGCAAACTGCAGCAGTAGAACCTGACTTGATGGATGTGAAGTTCCAGGGAGGGAAGTGTTGATGGAGATGACAGACTATAGTGTGGGAATCCAGGGCCCACTGAACACCCCAAACCTGGCAAGTGCCCAACCTGAGTCTTGGGAGAATAGAAAGGGTTAGAACTAAGGATATCCAATACTTTAGAGGAAGCAAGTATGAGACCTATGGGGATTATCGGGTAGGCAGGTCAGAAGCCTCCTGAGAGGGAATTGGAATTCTGGACATTTTAGCCCTGTATGTGTAGCTGTTGTGATAGCTGATCCTGGCCCTCAGGTGTAAGAACAATGACAGTAATAGCTTCCTGATGCTATTGGGTTCTAAGCATGATACCACCTTTGCTAGAGAAGTACCCTGAAATCCTGAAATCATATCCCGACGCTGAACTGCGAGAGGTCTGGGTTCCTTTCACTCCATGTCTCAACCTAGGGCAACAGCATAGCATGGTTTCCAGGGCAAAGGTGATGTGCTCTGTGCCTGCCAGATATTCTCCAGGCTCTTATCAATTGCTGATACCAGTATGGCTCCATGTGCAGGGTGTGTTTGCAGCTCTTGACCCTCTCACTCAAAGCCTCCTAGTGTGGGAGCTGACATTCTCCCTTCCCCTTCTCTAGTCCAGTCTGCTCAGGAGGAGCCATCGCTCACCCCTCAAGGCACACTCTGCTAGACTTATTTTCTTACCTGCTAATGACCAGGCTCTTGGTGGGTACCACGACTTCTAGGCAGGAAGACTGGCTGAATCTCTTTGATGGTTCCTCTTTAAACATTCTCTTGGCTTGAATTTATGTTCAGTATCATAAGTGGGTACAAGAGTTTTGGTCTACATCACTCTTACCAACTGAGACCTGCTGGCTCCTCCAAAGAGAACATCAAGGTCACAGGATTTTGCATGCTTTGCCCAGGACTCTACCTAAGAATAGATGTGTGTACCCAGTATCCCAACAGGGACATTGCAGCAGGTTTTGTCTTGTGCTGTAACAAACATCAGACATCAGTGTCTGGTGTCCACAGTGAACAGAGATCTCATCTGGAAAGTATCTGTGTGGCATATTACCAGGGAGAAGAGTATACCTTTAGAATTGGAAAAATGTTGTTAAACTACCCTGTCTCCTGTCTAGGAGTGGCTGCCCAGTCCTTAACTGCTTCATGTGTCACCAGACATGCTTATCCATGTGGACCTGATGAGGGATGGGAGTATTAGCGCTCCAGAATGTTTTGGGATTTTTTTTTCCTTATGAAATCTGGACTTCTTAGGCAGAGCCTGAGACCATAGGAGGGAGGTGCCACCTGGTGGAGATGACAGCTGCAGGGGAGCATGCATGATACCTCCCCATGTGACTGACACTTCCCTACAGCCTGAAGCACAGAGAATCAAGGGTGATTGATTGGTGCCCAACACTGAGTGGGCCTCTTGTCAGATAGAGAGGAGAGTTAATGAACACTATGTGTCCATCATCCATTTTCAACAATTAATAGGCATTTGGACATCCTAGTTTTATCTAGACTGTTAAATGATAATTAATTGCTTCCTTCTCTGCAGACCTCAGCCAGAAGCAGGCTAGGCTTATGATTTGGTCACATATGCATCTCTTTCTCATAGCTTTCCTCACCATATCCCTCTTTGCATGCAGGTGTAGAGAAATACTTTCTTTTTTTTAATTTTGAAGATAGTAGAAATACAACAGAACAAGACAGAACAAAGCCAACTGAGACAGTGCAGTGAACTTGGTACAGAACTTCACAGCAGGTTACTGGGATAACAGTAATAGGTACCATAGTGTATCTCATTATCTTCATAATAGTTGTTTAGACAATTAGGTATGGCAAAATCAAACCAAAGACAACATTATATAATCAATCGAAAGAGAATATTGAATAGAGTAAAGCAATTAATCATAATGAAGCAAAACTGAAAACAACACTTACTTTCAAAGAAGATAGAGGAGACCCCCCATATTTGCTATATTGTATACAGTTATCCTGCCAAGAAATGCTCAGACAATAGCAAATACAGCTCCTATAGATAGAATGTAGTGGAAATGTGCAACTACGTAATAGGTGTCAGGTAAGACAATGTCTAATGAAGAATTTGCTAACACGATTCCTGTTATTTGTCCCCAGTTGCTAACAGGAGAGGGTGGGGGTGGGATGTTTGATTCCAAGCCTGCGTACCAGTAAGCTCACAGGAGAAACTACTGGGTCTCCTCCTGGCTCATGGCTGAGGAAGGCGCTTACCAAGAGGGTGGGCGAATTGCTTCTTTGTGCAGCCTCCTGGGTTCCACTATGGTTGTGGCCAGATCTTGGGCCGCTCTCTGGTTCTCCTCTTGGCTTACACCAGAGGAAGGTGCTTACCAAGAGGGCGGGCGAATTGCTTCTTTGTGCAGCCTCCTGGGTTCCACTTTGGCCGTGGCTGGATCTCGGGGGCTGCTCTCTTAGAAATGCTTTATTTATGTCATGCCACCTTAGGCAAGAGATCTTTGAGGATGGGAGATTTTTTCATTGATTCCTACAGTCTCCCAGTACCATATACAATCTGGCAGGGTTAATGCAGAGGAAACTTTCCCCTATAGCTGCATGAGAACCTTTACTGGAAGGTCCAAGGCTGAATGATGATGTGATACCCCAAGATTCTGTTGGGTAATCTTGGGTGATCTTGGGTAATCTTGAGTAATCTGTCTGGTAGTGTGGGAGGAGAGTGTAATAGCCAGGATATGTCTGAAGCAAATGTTTTGCATATCAGGCTCCCTGACAAAGCTGAGCTGAGGGTGGCAAGGAGGTGACCATAATCATAGTGTGGAAGTCAACTAATTGTGTAGAACCAACTATGATGTGCATCTCTGTCCACAGCCCAGGACTCTGCCAGCCCCATCCGGACCACAAACACAGGGCAAGTGCGGGGCAGCCTTGTCCATGTGAAGGGCACTGATGCAGGGGTCCACACCTTCCTGGGAATTCCCTTTGCCAAACCACCTGTAGGACCTTTGCGGTTTGCACCTCCTGAAGCCCCTGAGCCCTGGAGTGGTGTAAAGGATGGGACCTCTCACCCTGCTATGTAAGCTTTCTGCGGAACTGGGGAAGTTCAGGCCCTTGGGAGAGTTTGGGTGCTCTGAGCTCAAGGCCAGGCTGCAGTGGTTCTGTAATCTTAAGTCTTATGGCTAGTTTTCCTCTACACTGGGCAGGGGGATTCCTACTATAAGCATGCTAGGCTCCAGAGGGTAGAGGAAATATGTTAGATACTTGGCTCAGGGCTTGGGAACCTAGTGTTATTAGCTCCAGGTGCTGCAGAGAGGGTCAGAGACACATTTCTTTCTAGCTTTGGGTTGTGCCACATGTTCTGTGACATTGAGAAGGTCTCTGGAAGAGATTCAAGTTAATCTGTGAATCTTGTAAGAACCTTTGACCCAGCAGCAGATGCAGCTGATCTCTCAGAAGGACAGTAGTGGTAATCCCTTAGAAACTCTACTCTCTGTAGTTACTGTGCCAACTGACAGGGCAAGGGACCACTGTCTGGTTCTGCCTTGGAATAACTGTTGCCATTGTCACCAGGTGTCTGCAAGATACTCACTTCAGTATTTCAGGGGGTATGAAGTTATTTAATGTGACTGCACCGCCTATCCCCATGTCTGAGGACTGCTTGTACCTCAACATCTACACACCTGCCCATGCCCATGAGGGATCTAGCCTGCCTGTGAGTGTCAAGCCGTGGTCAGCTTGGGTGTGGGAGGACATTTCTTCTTCAAGATTAGAAGGTGGCTAAAGATGTGACTAGGTGATAGACATTTGCCTATCAACCACAAAGTTCAAGGCCATGCACCACAAAATCAAACCAAACTGAATGAAAATAAGATAAGAATGGACATGGTTAGCCTGGTTTTGTTGCAGTGTGGACCCTGCTGTGAAACCTGCTATGGAGGCAAGGGAGGGCTTCTCAGCCAGATTGGGTAACTAATCCCTAGGTTTTATAGCCCCAATTGGTACCAGAGACTGGAGGTCTTGGTGCCCAAGAGCTCTACTTTGAAATCACCTAAGAACCCTGCTGTGGTTTATCTGTTGGTCCAATGAAATAACATTTTTATTAGTATTTAGGTAGGATAGTATTGGAAATACCCCGCCCCTTTTTTCCATTGCCAAGGGGTCTGAGAGTAATAGATCCAGGCTTGGAGCACTTGACCCAAAGTAAGAAAGTACTGGTCTACCTGACTGACTTTGGGTCTGTCACCCATGCCTCAGGTATGTGATCTTACTAGGGTCCTCTGTGGTAGTTTCATAGAGGCTAAGTAGTGAATAGTGTATGAGGAGACCAGATGGTGTCTGGGCTGGGCAAAAGTTACATGGCACTTGTCTTAATTTCCCCAGGTAATGGTATGGATCCATGGTGGTGGTCTGGTTGTAGGCATGGCTTCCATGTATGATGGATCCATACTGGCAGCTTCTGAGGATGTGGTGGTGGTCATTATTCAATACCGTGTAGGTCTCCTGGGCTTCTTTAGGTAAGCCTGGGGCTGGGCTGGAAATAAGGCTGAACAGAGAAAGGACAGGCCTGTAATTACTGTCTCTGCCATTTTTCAGCACTGGAGACCAGCACGCCACTGGAAACTGGGGCTATCTAGACCAAGTGGCGGCCCTACGCTGGGTTCAGCAGAACATTGCTCACTTCGGAGGCAACCCTGACCGTGTCACCATTTTTGGCGAGTCAGCAGGTGGCATAAGTGTGTCCTCACATGTCTTGTCTCCCATGTCCCGAGGACTCTTCCATGGTGCCATCATGGAGAGTGGGGTGGCTGTGGTGCCTAGCTTTATCTCCAGCTCATCTGAAGCTGTCTCCACAGTGAGTACCCTCAACCAGCCCTGCTCAGGACTTGTCTTTCTTCCCTCACCTTTAGAGCCTCTGGTGCACTGTTATTCAGTGGGAACAATGAGGATAGTTGAGGTGCCTCAGGAACTGCTCCCTTCCTAGGAATTGCTGACATCCTCAAGAGTGAAAATTTATATACCTCTGCCTCTAAGAACCTGAGTATGTTCTGTGGTTAGCAAAATAAACTCATGAGGCACCAACTATGGAACCATGGAAACAACTGTGATGGCCCCACTGGCTGAGACTTCTGACCAGCAGGGAAGAGAGGAGAGTTTCATACAGACAGCAATTTGTACAGGGCATTTTGTGAAATTGGGGTTTACCTGTATCTACCTGAGTTCTCTTCCTGCTTGGAAGGAAGAGCCAGTCCCTGCCTGAACTAATTTCAGATGGTGGCCAACATGTCTGGCTGTGGGATTGTTGACTCAGAGGCCATGGTGAGATGCCTACGTGGCAAGAGTGAAGAGGAGATTCTGGCCATTACAAAGGTTGGCTGTTCTCAGATGTGGGTGAGGTGGTGATATTGTTTGAGAGCATGCGTCCCTTTTACTCTGTACTAATAGTCACATATGCATGGGTTGCTGTCCATGCAGACCAGTATGGGAAATGTGCATAAAGATGTGCTAAGTCAAGGGTGGGATTCCTGGGATGGATATGAGTATCCTGAAGTGAGTTAAAAGGGGCTAAAAGCAAGGCATTGGACATTGGAAAATATCTGAGACCTGACTTTGATCCCTGACCTTGAATACTCCATCAGAACTTCATGAGCATTCCTGCTGTAGTAGATGGAAACTTTCTGCCCAGGCACCCCCAGGAGCTCCTGGCCTCTGCTGACTTTCAGCCTGTCCCCAGCATCATTGGTGTCAACAATGATGAGTATGGCTGGATCATCTCCTTGGTAAGGCCCAGTTCCAAGCCCTCAGTACTTTGGGATGTGCATTTTGTTTGTAGGGGTCTTCTGGGTTACCAGGTACATGCTGATCCCACTCAGCTCTATACTATTCCTCCATTATCCAGGTTCTTGGTTCTGCTGACAACCTGAAGAACATGAATAGAGAGACCCTGCAGGCTGTTCTTCAGAGCATGCTAACACAGTTGGTGAGGCTTATGTGTGCCTACCCCAAGGATATGACACACCCAGATTCATGCCCATGCAGCTGTCTCATCAAACAAAAGCTGAACTATGTATTTAGTTGTAGGGAGAGGTCACCCCAGGAATTGCCCATTTCTTACAATCCCAAGTCCATGGCCCATTAGCTGTTTTCCCACCCTAAGCTCCCTTCCACACCCAGGAACCTGCCTAACCTGTCTCTCTATGATGTGCCTGAGCTAGATGTTGCCTGCTGAGTTTGGTGACCTGTTGATGGAAGAGTACACGGGGGATAATGAGGACCCCCAGATGCTTCAAGTCCAGTTTCGTGAGATAATGGGAGACTCTATGTTTGTGATTCCTGCACTCAAAGTAGCACATTTTCACCGTGAGTACATCTGTAACTGAGGTCTCACTTCCTAAGCAGAAGCTTAGCTCTGTGGAATCCAGGTCTGGCCCTATATTTTATTGAGCTTCTAGTGCCAAGCACTTGATGTTCCTCATCTCAGTAAATCTTTGTGGTTAAATCTCAAGCAAAAAAGAGTTATTCTGGAGAGTGACAGTTACTGATTTCAAAATATACTACAAACCCATAGTATCTGTAATAGCTAAACTATTGTGATATAGCCTAAGTGTCCATCAACAGATGAACGGATAATGAAAATGTGTGTATACAATAGAATATTACTCCGTCATAAAGTAGAAAGAACTCACATCATTTGCAAGAAAATGGGTGGTACTGCAATTCTTATGTTAAGTAAAATGAGCCATACACAGAATGTAACATATCACATATTTTCTACAAAGGAGAAATATGGAGGAAAAAGAGAGGTGACATAAAAGTAGGAAAACTAGTAAAGAACAGGAGGGAAATCAGGGGAGGGAGGAAGAAGGAGGAAAAGTGGGAATGAGGGAGAATGATCACTATGTTGTATACATGTACAAATATGACAAAATGAAACCCATTAGTTGGTTTACCTAATATGCACTAAAAATTGTTTTCCTACCTGATGTAAGAGACAGATGTATTTCTCATTACACAAATGGAGAAAATGATGAGACTGACAGGCAGTGAGTTGCCCAACTACTCAACTGGGAAGTTCAAGGCTGTGGCTTATCCAAGATCCCTCCCATTGTTCCTCCTGCAGCCTGGGGCTTCTTATCAAACGGTTCGCTTAAGTGTTTCATCAGCAAGGGTGAGGCAGAAGCTCCAGTTAAGAGGTCACTAAGTCACAGCTGTCCACATCTTCAGGTTCCCGTGGCACTGTCTACTTCTATGAATTCCAGCATCCTCTCAACTTTCTCAAAAACATCAGGCCATCCTACGTGAAGTCTGACCATGGTGATGAGGTTCCCTTTGTCTTTGGATGCTTCTTGTGGGGTAGCCAAGGTGAGTTGTCTTGACATCCAGGCTTTAGCTGGGTCCCTGAGTTGTGACTTTACCCATAGTCCAGATGAGGAAGTTGAGGCCCAGAGAGGTCAGAATCAGTGTCCACTATTTTACACATCAAGAGACTGTGCTGGGATTAGAATCCAAGCCCTTGAACTCCACTCAGTGGTTCCCTCCTCCAACTGTCCTCATCTTGACTGTGTTATCCAGCATGGGTGAGGCAAGAGGGACTGTCTCAAAGCATATATTTTTTTTTTAGCGACTTATCAGAGTCAAAGAAGAAGGGGCTTTCTGGGCCCACATTAGGCCCTGGGTCAATTCAAATAGAGACTGAGATGAAAAAGTTTGGGCAAGGGGAGGGCGTGGCTGTAAGGTAAGTAGAGGAGAAGACTGGACCTAATCTATCGCTGAGTGATGAGATTGGTACATGAATGTGCAGCAGGGTGAGTGTGATGGACCTTTGTCCTTCTCCCTGCAGCTCACTTCACTGAGGAGGAGGAGCTACTAAACAGGAAGGTGATGAAGTATTGGGCCAACTTTGCACGGAATGGGTGAGAGGATGCCCCCCTACCTCAGTCTTTACATGGTGTGTAACCCCATCAGGTGCACCTCTTATCTGTAGGGACTTTGTTAGCATATGTTTGTCCTTAAATCACACATTGACTCCGTCGCAAAATCAAGAATTGTGTGGACACAGAGAGGGTCCTTGCCAGTACAGATCACTCATCCCTCTCCCAGTGACCTGTGTAATGGGCCATAGTGCTGTGGTTCAGTCACAGCCTGCTTCTAAGAGAGAGGGGGCAAAACAGGATCAGTAGCCCTGTCTCACATGGAGGGGACACTAGTGGGATGTCCTTGTTCTCTATACTAGGAAAAGTTGCCCTTATTTCAGTACTTGTCAGCTTATCTGCTGGTCCTGATACAATCAGGGCACTCAGGAGAGACTCAGCAGGACCCAGACTGACCTCTTACCCTCTGTTGGGGGTGTGTGTCCACAGAAACCCCAACGGTGAGGGCCTGCCCCACTGGCCTTCACTAGACCACGAGGAGCTGTACCTGCAGCTGGACATTCAGCCTGCTGTGGGCCATGCCCTGAAGGCCTCCAGGCTGAAGTTCTGGACACAGACCCTGCCCCGGAAGATCCAGGAGCTAGAGGAGGCTGAGGAGGAGCACACAGAGCTGTAACTCCCTGTGTGTGGGAGGGAAGGATGGGCGTAAGTGCAGAGAGGGTCTGCCTATGGTGACACACACCCACACACTCGCACAGCCATTTATCCATTCTTCATCCATCCATTCAGCCTTCACTCATGAAGAATCCCTTGCATAATGTTGCCAAGACTATCTTGTGTCCCCTCTGATTAGGCACTCATTATATCCCCCACTGTTATGGTTTGTATCTAGATGTCTCTCTAAAGCCTTATGTGGTCATAGCTGGTGTTTTCCAAAGATGACTGGATCTAGGGTATGTGATGCTGGTATTGATTCATGGTATGATGATGCTAGGATTAAGGGTGCCCCATCTGGGTGTGAATAATACCTGCCATGAGAGTGGGTAGCCTGGGTAGGATATAAGGGACAGAAAGAAGGCTTGCTGCTGTCACTTGTCACTTCTGCTGCTGAGCTTGCTGCTTTCTGCCTTCTACCTGCCATGAACTATTTCTCTTCTGTGATTCCCCTCTGCCGTGACAACTTGCCTTGGAACCAGTCAACTACGGGCCAAAACCTGTATACACTGTGAGCCAAAATAATCTTTCCTCCTCTAACTTTGGGTGTTGGGTATTTTGTGTCAGCAACAAGAAAAGTAAATAAGACACCCAGGGAGCCGTGGATGGTAAGTCCCAATGGACATCCACTTTCCTCCCTACCACACTGGATCTGGACCTCTTTTCCTTATCTTACTGTATCTTCATGCTTCTACTTTTTGTTTTGCCAGCCCCCATCCTTGCCTGAAATAAGAGTGATGCCCAAGAATGTTATCTGCACCTTGGTGTCAAAATTCTTTTTACCTCTCAATGATTCCATCTATGCTCATATCTATATAGGCCAACAGAAAGACAGATTATACAAACCTAGGTTCTTTGTATGTTCAGGATGCCATAAAACAGTATCATAAGCTGGGTAGCTTCTAAACAGCAGAGATTTGTTTACAGATCAGGAGACTAAGAAGTGGGCAACAGTATACTAGCAGATTTGGCTTGTTCTCTGGCTCATAGATGGTACCTTCTCACTGTGGTCACACTTGGTAGAAGGGGTAAACAATAGCCCTCATGACCTTATTACCTCTTAAGGGCTCCACCTATTCAACCTCAAATTAGAAATTAGGTTTCACCTTATAAATTTGGGGGATGTCACAAGATTGAAAGAGCATACCTAGAGTTCCCCAAGGTTGCCAACTACTGAAAATGTCTCTATTCATCCTACCCATATTAAATATCACCTATCATTAACTTTTCAAACAACTCAACCACTCATCTGTCCAGAGAAGTTACAGGCTGTTTTTGTGAGAGTCAGGACTAGTAATGCCCACCTGCCCTTGGAGCCCAGGCCAATTACGAGTGGTTCAGGAGAGCCAGCCAGGTCCTCAGTGGGTGGTCTCTTGAAGTTTACCAATTTTCTTGGTTTCGGCAGACAATGTTAGGGCCACATATACATGATCATTGCAGACCAGCAAAAAGGTTTCTGCAAAATATTTTAGAAGTGGTATTGGAAGGTCCACACATATATAGCTGAGAAAATTCCATTCCCCTGGCTCCCTGATGGACTCTACATTCAGGCAGGTATTCTCCTATCTTTGAGAATTTCCCTTGAATCCTCCTTACTATGTGTTTCCTACCCTTTTTGGTCATCTGTGTGACCAGTTTTCACCTCATTGTTTTTCCTAAACTATTTTTTGTCTTTTTCAATAAAAACGTGTTATGTATTTTTGTCTCATCATACAGATTTGAAAATTGTGTTCAAATTGCTTCTTTGTTGCCCCCAAATACTTTTCCTGTGTTGTTAAAATGCTGTATCCCTTGTCCCATATTCTGAGATACCCTCTCTGTCCCCAGTACTTCTGCCCCAGTAGCATTCTTTGGCCAACTTGCCATCCTAGGGCACTCTTCCCCCTTTCATCCACTGCATTTAATCTTAAATATAGTGTATTATAATTGGGGTTAAAACATGAAGATGCTCACATTACTCACCCTGCACTCCAGGTGGCTGGCAAGGACCACCTTAAGCTTGGGCTAAGACACTTGGCAGAGAGTAGAGACCTTCTTTTCAGTGAACCCTCTCTGGCACATATGGTAATACTTTCAGTATGTCCTGAAAGTGTTATTGAAGTCCTGTTGCAAACATGCCTCTGTATGTTTTCAGTTCTTTTGTTGCACAAGTTACCAAAAGAGGGTTCCTTGGGTATTTCTTAGATCTTAATAGTTACCTTATTTTAAGATCTTAATAGTTACCTCATTGTATGGTAATTTAAATAAAATTAAGTTCACCCATTTTACTTATTTGATAAATTTAGTAAATGTAGGAGACATCCAACCACTACTATATCATGTTCAAAATGTTTTATCATTGCAAAAGCTCTCCTCATGCCACTTGACAGTCATCACTGTGATCTCTGGCAACCACCTACCTGCTTTCTCTGGCTCTACTTTGCTCTTTCTATAATATATAAAGGGAATATTTTGTGACTGCCCTATCACTTAGTATGTTTTTGAGATTCAAGCTGTACTTCTTTCCTTCCACTGTGGGTGGCATTCTATCACACATGGCTACTCCCCAGGTGATACACATCTGAGTGACTTCTGTATTTTGCTGTTTTGCTATGTATTTCTGTATTTCAGAACAAAGCTGTTCTGAACACTTTCAGTCATGTCTTTGTGTGGTACATGCTTATGTGTGAGGCCCTGAGAGTGGAGGTTGTTGGTGCAGTGACAGCATGGAAACATGGCCAAGCCTGGGCTCACACTGGTGCTGTTCGTGTGTCTAGGTAACATTTGCTGGGCACCCACAGCAGAAGCAGTTTTCAGAAATCTTGTAACCAATTAAAGCATTTCCAACAACTGGAGGATAAACTGAGTGGCCATGTCTGCCTATGAAGTAGAAAATTCCTCTGACTTTTAAGGGCAGATTTGCATGAAGAAGCAGCTCATCCCCATGAGTCACATTGACCAGCAGGTTACCACAGAGGACTTCACTGTGTTTGACTATATACTGATGTGGTTGAAAGAGATTTGAACAGATGAAATAATGAAGATAACTACAAAGCTAAAATTGAACTATTTGGGAGCTGTGATCTGCAAAACCAACTAACCACTGAAGGTCCCTACTGTGTCAGTGACTCTGAGCTGCTATACCAACAGTGTGTCCGGTGCTGTGAAGACTTCCTACAGAAGGCCTGTTAGGGTTGCCAAGGTCTTACCCAACTTCCTTCTTAATCCTGTCCTCAAGCTCTAGGCCTCATGTATTGCTTTTGCTGCTTTGATGTTTTTTATCTTAAAAATAATTATGGCTTGGTGTGGTGGCATACACCTGTAATTTCAGCACTTGGGAGGTTGAGGCAAGAGGATCACTTGGGGTTTGAAGCCAGTCTGAGCTATATAATGAGTTCAAGTCAGTCTGAACTGATAACGAGCCTCTGTCTCAAAAAAAGACCAAACAACAACAACAACAACAACAAAAAACACAAGCCAAAACAACAACAACCTCAAATGAAGACATTGTAAGCACAAATCTGTTATATTTGCAGAAGAGGCATATATGGGGTACAGTAAGTGTTCTTAAACTGATTGAACCTCTCACTTGTCCCTATTTACAAAAGAGTGAAACAAGGAGATATAGAACAGCAAAATAGCTCAATGAAGTGAAAATGACTCAAAGGCTCACATCAGCCTCTGAGTACAGCAAGACCTGGATAGTCTACTCCACCTTGAGTGAGTGTGTGGCCAGTGGCCTCTGCTCTTTTGTAAATTTCTCTCTTCACAAGCCACTAAGAGAGTCATAGTAGCCCCATCTATAGAAGCTTTCCACCGACATTAAGGGTGTTTTAGCTCATGTATACTCATTGTGCACATTTGTACAGGTGTATTGTGAGAATAAGGTGATTGCTCACACTTGGGGGGACAGTTTACAGTGGTACACACATTGCCATCAGAATCCTCCCCCTTGCTTCTAGGAACACTTGTCCCATCATTCTTGCCACTTTCTGAAGCAGTTCTGGAGCTCTTCTTTCCGGAATGTCTTTAATTGCACTATTTTGGCTATGTCCATGTCTGAGTCACTTCTGAACCTTTAATTTTTAAGGTCATTTTGACTTTAAGGAAGGGGAATAACTTTCATAGTTTCAGCTCTGGCAAATGAGGTGGATGAGGATGCACGGTCCTTTTTATAAGTCTGTCCTGTTGAATGGTCTTGGCGGCAGATCCACCATTTTTGATCACGGCTTGTAAGGATATGAAGTGGGAAGGCTTCTGCAGCTGCTCTAGAGAGTAGTAGGGTATGTTCCAAATGAGGGGGAATTTTTTTTTTTTTTTTTTTGGTAGGACACGTGTGTGTGTGTGTATGTGTGTGTGTGTGTGTGTGTGTGTGTGTGTGTGTGTAGCAGTTTTGCTGAATAAGCTTTTTTTAAAAAAACATTGAGCTGGGCAAGGTAGCTCATGCCTGTAATCCCAGCACTCAGGAGGCTGAGGTAGGAGGATTGTTGTGAGTTCGAGACTAGCCTGGGTTACAAACTGAGCTCAAGTCCTGCCCGAACTGCATAGAGAGACCCTGTCTCAAAAAAGACAAAATAAACAAATAAATAAATAAAATAAAAAGATTGAGCACTCATTACTTATTTTGATCACACCTCCTATGTTTAAATTAGGAAAGAGATTGGTGAAATTTATCTTTAGCATTTTTAATGTTTGTTGGTTCTTGTCTAGTTTATTTCATTTTTAATGTTTGTTGGTTCTTGTCTTGTTTATTTCGTAAGGATGTTTGCTAGTTTGCTACAACTTGAACCACTTTCCTCTAAAAATTCAATCCAAAGAGAACAAACAATACTTGTACACAGTTGACTTTATGGACAGTTGAGTGATATGTCTGTTTTATATGCACATGTAACTCAGATGTCAAATATTAATTGGTTTAAGTGTGAAAAGTAAGTTAAAAAGTTGGAAAATTTTCTGATATGTTTGCATGCTCAAATATTGATGTTAACAATTTTAATAAACAAATATAGGTAATTTCATTGCAATCTCGAATCCATATGGATGTCAGGAAAGGGGACTTAGTCAATTATGAGTACAGCAGGCAAGAAAGAACTTTCAGGATGAAGGTACAGTCAGACCTCCCTGTCTTTGCTCAAGCTGTTGCCTTCAACTCCGTTAAAGTCCAGTCCCATTCTCTGTTTGAGGGGATCCTCTCTGCTTTTTTAGATTGTGGGTGTGTGCAAAAGACTGATATTTTTTAAAAGGTGATTTGCTCATGGATGTGCTACAGCTAACTTGCTGTTGGGAAGTGTGTGATCAGGGGAACTGAGTCACTAAGGGCATGACCCAGAAGGGTGTATCTCCTTTCAGGTACCTCTCTTCTCTCTCTACTTGTGGCCAGCTTCAAGGCCATCCAGGTCCTTCTATCATGCTGTTTCCGCATTAAGGCCAACTGAGCATGGACTGAAACTTCTGAAATTATAGGCCAAGATAAATATCTCTTTTAAGTTGTGGGTGTCAATTATTGTGGTGAGCAAAGTGACAAAAGCACTCCTATGCTCCTCAGAGCAACCCTCCCAGGTTCTCCAATTACAGTTCCTTGCTCCCTCTTCTTCACCTCTAACACTGTCCTTGGATCTAGGACTGCAAGGTCACTGGACATAGTGACTTCAGGCCTGAGTTTCAGGACAGAGTTTCTCATATCACCCTTGACCTGCAGAAACCGCATGGTGCATTTGAAGGAAACCAAAGAGGGCCAGAGCAGAGAGGAAGTGAAGAGCAGAGAGGAAGTGACCATGCCTTGCCCTGCTGGCCACTGGTTCCCAGAGACTGCCCACTCAGTGTCATTCCCTGGCAGCACCCTCTTGCCCTGCCCATCCAACACTCTGCTTACTCTCTGCCATGTCCAAACTCCAGCCTGGAAAGGCCCTGCTTGGCTGCCTGTCAGTGAATGCAGCTTACTAAGCCACAGTGCAGAAACTGGCCTGAAAGCCCATCATGACCATGGGGCTGGATGTACACTCTGGAGAACTGAAGGCACCTGCTTGTCTTCCTGTTAGGCTCTTGTGAATGTAGCAGGGACCATGCCTGGGCCTGCCAAATTGTGTAGAGGCAGAGCCTGCAACTGCCAGAGGGAAGATGACCCTCTGGAGGGAAGAGCTTGTGGAGGTGACAACAAGAAAGCATGAATCTGACTTGACATCTCCCTGCACAGAGAGGATCATGGGTGATTGAAGAGTACACAGCATGCAGGATGGTTTTTTTTCTGGGGGTAGAGAAATAAGTGAACAGATTCAAGGTGTCCATTTTCTACTTTCAACAACAGCTAGAACATGGGCAGCCTATTTTTTATCAGGATGTTCAGGTGACTTTTAATTGCTTCCTCCCTTCATGGCCCCAGCCACAAGCAAGCTGGGCATTTTACAGTCTGGACACAGATGCAAGTCTTTCTCCTCACTCTTCTCACAACACGACTCCTTAGATGGAGGGTGCTTTCTTTATGTCATGCAACCTCTGGGGCAAGAGTCCGTGAGGACGAGAGACTTTTCCATCAACTCCCATAATCCTCCTTGTGCTTCATAGAACCTGGTGGGGTTAGTGCAAAAAGCCCACTCTACCTTCACTGCTTGCAACCCTTTGCTGGATACTCCTAGGCTTGAATGACAGTGCCAAGTACCAAGGAGCCTGAGTGGGCCTGTTGGCATAGGGTGGGGACAGGCCCAGTGATGGGAAGGAACTGAATGGGAAAACCAGAAGTGTGTGAAACCAGGACTTGCACAGGCTCCCTTGACAATGCTGAGTTGAGGATGGCAAGGAGGTGGCACCTGAATAGACAGACCCAAATATAAAGTGTATTTTCCTCCTGCTAGCCTAGATCTCTGCCAGTCCTATTAGATCACGAACATCAGGCAGCTGTGGGGCAACTTCATTCACATGAAGGGCACTGATGTGAGGGTTCACATTTTCCTGGGAATGTCCTTTACCAAGCCATGAATAGAATTACCACATTTTGAGCTCCATGAAGCACCTGAACTCAGAAGTCGCGTGAGAAATAGGACCTCCCACCCTTCGAAAGCTCTCTGGGGAGCTGGATATATTCAGGATCTAGAAAGAGGTGTTTCTCTGAACTCTGGGCCAGGTTTCCAGGGTTCTTTCATCAAATGCTCACAACTAGTTTTGCTCTGCATTGGGGGGATTTGCAAAATAAGTACTGTGAGGCTCTCAGTGGGCTGAATAACATTGCCAGGCTTCATACTGAGGGCATCTAGAAAGTATGATATGCAGGTCCTGAAGAACAAAACAGAAATATGTTTCTCTCCAGATCTGAATAATGCCCAGTGTTCTCTGCTATCCGAAGTGGCATCTCTGGGAGAGGTTTGGATTGTCTGTGAACTTGTCACCCCTGCCATCAAAGCAAAATGGTATAGATCCCTGAGACAGGCAATGCCACTCCAAAGGCACGACGCCACTCATCCACCTGACCCCACTGTGACCACAGTGTCCAGCATGGATGCAGAGCAGGGGATCTCAAAGGCACCATTGTTTCTTAAATGACTTTTGAGTTTCACAAGAAGAAGTGACTTTCTGGGCCATGGACCATGCCAGGATCACTTATCCAGAGGATGGGACGAGAAAGGACAGGCTGAGCAAAGGAGGGCTTGGGTCTGGGGTTTGTGGGAGAGGAAGGGACTGGGCCTGGTCCAGGTTCAGGCTGGCGCTGGATGATGACTGTGGCGTGTGAATGAGCAGCAGGATGGGAGTTGATAAGGACCTGGGCACTTGTCTTCTTCTTCTCTGCGCTTGAACTCATTGAGGAGGAGAAGCTTCTGGGTAGGAAGATGATAAAATATTGGGCCAACTTTGCTTCAAATGGGTGCCTGTATGTTCCCTTACTGTTGTGGAATTTCTGAGAAACTGGAGACACCAGGAGGGATTTTTCAGGCAGAATTTAATGGTGTATCATCTCAGCCACTAGAAATGCTCAAAACTAGACTTGGCCCCAAACCAAGGCTGGTCTGCTCTTATAAAACTTGTGACATCAAGTAAGTAGGCATACAGGAGCCAAAGAAAGGCAGCTAGTCATATTAGCAAATAACCCTATCTTAGCCTTGAAAGAAAACTCAACCTGTGCATCTCAGGATGTTAGAATCTGTGTAGCTTGTTCATAACTCCATTTGTTAGTTTTATTGGTGCTGGTACCCAGCACTGACCTCTAAGGGAGACGATTCCTATGAGACAACTACCTGGAGCATCTCCCTTACCAATGAGAAAAGCACAAGCCCCAGTGAGAAAGTGGCCAGTTCACGATCCTGAGGGAAGTGTTGCCTGAGGAGTTGCTTGTCTGAGCTGGGAACATATTGCAGAGGGAGAAAGAGGCTAAGTTTCTCTCCAAGTTCTGCTTTATTATCTCAACTTCCTCAGAAACCATGAACATGAGGTTCTGCCCTTGTCTGTGGTGAGCTCATTAGCGTATGTGTGTCATTACTCACATGATAACATCCTCCCAACTCCAGGTCCTATGTGGACATAGATGGGAGGGACATAGCTGTGGTTCTGTCACAGCCTGTCTCTTAGAATGAGGAGAATACAGGCCCTTTCCTCCCTCTGCACTAGTGGGAGGTAATTGCTTTTTTATATCAGAAACTCCTGTCCTTATCACCACGATTTCCTTGGCCAATGTGGCTTACCTGGCGTGACCTGAAAATCAGGGTTCTGAGATCTGAACTCTGCAAGGCTCAGCCTGACTTTTCTGCTTGCTGAGATGGCACATTCATAGGAACTCCAAGGGAGGGTCTGCCCTGAGGCTTACACTAGATCACAAGGAGCTATACCTGCAGCTGTATGTCTAGCCTGTTGTGGCCATGACATTGAGGCCTCCAGGCTGAGGTTTGGGATGGAGATCCTGCTCCAAATGCTCCAGGAGCTAAAAGGAGTAAGTAGTAGCGTATAGAAGATCGGTGAGCTTGAGTGCAGATTGCCTTTGCTTGTGGTGTCACATGCCCACTGAAGCACCTCTGTTGGCTCTATGTTCACATAGCAGTTCACCCACTGTATATCTATTCATTCAGCTAACATTTGTGAAGAACCCATTGTATAATATTCATTTCTAAGAGTGACATGTGTCCCTTGTGTTAGACACACTCAGCACAGTCCCCACAAAGCTGTGGCTGGGTGAGTGCCAATGGATGCCCACTTTCTTCCATAACCCATTGGCCCTGGGCAACTCCTCCCCTCCTAACATCACCTTCTTCCTATGCTGTGTTTCTTCTTCTCCCAGCCCTCAAACTCTCCCCACTTTGAGCAAGAAGTTTTATGGAATTTTGCCCTGGTGGGTGTCAGAAACCTGTCTACATCCTTCAGAAATTCCCCCATGTTCTCAGATCTGTAGAGACTAAAAACCTCATTACCTAAACACTAGGCCCTAAGTACAGTTAGGCTACAATAATAAAAATATCATAAACTTATAAACAACAGATACTTAATCATTGTTTGGATGTTGGAAAATGCAGCTCAAAACTCCAGCAGATTTGGTGTCTAGTGAGTCTTTGTTCTGACTCATAGATGGCACAGTCTCACTGTGACCTCACTTGGTAAAAGGAACAAACAATAGCCATCATGATCTTATCATCTCCTGAGGACCCTCCTCTCTTACATCACATTGGAGTTTAGGTTTCAATATATGGATGTAGCTTACATAAGCTTGGAAGACCACAGCATTTAGAGCTTGCCAATACCAGTCACTGAGTTTGCCAGTTATTGAAAATGTTCATACCTACAGTCCCCTATTTTAAATGTCATCTATTACTAACACTTTAAAAGCCTCATCTTTATTTGTCCTAAAGTGGTAAATGGCTTTATTTTTGAGATAATCAGGACAAGGTTTGTTCTCTGGTTACCCACGAGCTGTCCAGGATGTCAGTTGTCTACAGATACTTTGTGGCTCACATTTAAATGATCATTGCCCATCTGCAAAGAGCTTTAACTGTAAGACTCTTCTTTGGGGTGGGATTGGTAGTCCAATGGTCCAGACATGTCTAGCAGAACAGATTTCTGTCCCTTGGCTCCCTTGTGAACCCTCTTTCCAATAGGTGTCCTCTTTTCTTTCAAAATTTCCCTGGAAATATTTTGATTCCTTGGGTATCTCTCACTCCTAATGGCTGTTTTGTGATTTATTTGCATCCTCAATTCATTTTTTCCTTATTTTCTGCTTCCCCCCACCAACACCCTCCACTCTCCACAGGTGTCAAAATTATGCTCAATCCACCTGTGGTGGATTGACAGTTGGTGGGCAACTTGTTACACCCAGCTAACTGGTTCGGTGTGATGCTGAACATGGATGGCCCACCTGAGGATTGTTGACAACAACATAATAAAGAAGAACCGAAGAGGAAGAAGGGTGTTGTTGGTTCTCGTGTTGCTACTGGTTCTCCTGGAGGAGCCTGCCAAAATTCTTTCCTGATATAAACATGGCTGTTCTCATTGTCAGAGGAGCATTGTTACTGAGAATGACTGCGGTTCATTTTGGGGGAGCTCTGGTCCTTAACTTTGAGCATTGCTTTCTGGCTCTGGAGGGGAAGATGTGTGCTCTTCAGTCTCCACGAGAAACTTGTCATGCTGGTTTCCTGATATGAGCTTGGCTGTTCTCATTGTTGGAGGAGCTCAAGACCTCATTGTCAATGAGGATGGCTATGGTACTTTTCAGGGGGAGCCCTGGTCCTTACTTTGAGTGCTGCTTCCTGGTTCCAGTGCAGAACCCTCAGCCTACTATTCCCTCAAAGCATTTTTTTCTCCATCTTTAAGAGGTTGAAGCCATCATCTCAGAGACCCTTGGCTCTCTCTGTGCTGTAGTGTGTGACTAGCTTGTCCTCCTGGGCACCAGTTTTCCCAGGGGGATCATCCTCTTTATTTCATGCACTACACTTAACCACAGAGCCTCTGAAACTCCGGGATGACATATGAACATCTGTCATCTTGCCTATCCTGAATGCCAGGTGGCAGACAAAAATAACATTAAGTCTGAGATAACCTGAGCTCAGAAATCAGAGGCATATACATTTTAAGATGCAAGATCTGATGCATACTGCTTCCACCATGTTCTGAAAGGGTTACTGAACTCCTGCTGTGAACATATCCCAGTATGTTTTTTAGTACAGCAGATGCACAGGGAATTTTCCCAGTACAAATTTTCAGTACACTTTTTTGGAATTTTAGGAGTCATCTAATTTTTAGAGCCTTATCATAAAATAATTTGCATACAGATAAATTTAACTACTTTAACCACCTAATTTGGTAACTTTGAAATGTATGAGACTGCTACCACCACCACATCAGGTATCAGACTGATTCTTTCACTCCAAAGACTCTCCTCATGCCCTTTACAGTCCTCACTACCATCCAGTCTGCTCCCTAGCAAACATCTGTTTTTCTGTGGCTATAGTGTGCTCTTTCTGTGCTATTATATAGGAGGCATAATTTGTAACTGGCTTTGTGACTTTACCTAATTTTTGGTATTCAAACCGTACTTCTTTCTTTTTATTCCTCCCAGGAGATGCACATGTAAGTAACTCCCAAGTCTGGTTATTTTTCATAAAACTTCTTTGAATGTTTCCAGACATATCTTTGGGTGGAGACATGCTTTTGTTTCCTTTGAGGTAAAACCTTGACAAGGAAATTGCTGAGTCATGTGAAAGTGTGTAGAACTTTTCAAGACAATGTCAAAGTCTCTTCCATAATGACTTTATCATTTTGCTTCCTCACCAGCCATATTTAATGGGGCCAGTCGTTTCACATTCTCACTAACCCTTGGACCTGCAGGTCTTAAGTCTGATTCTGTCGGATTGATTTGTAGCGAGAGTTATCTCACTGCTGACATTTCCCTGGAATTTTAGCTTGTCCTTGCTTCTTCCTCTTTGTCTCTATTTTTTTCTAGAGCACCATATAAGGTGTGATCAACAAATACATAAATCTTTTTAATAAAAATTTTGAAAATATATTACAGTGAAAGACATTGTCATTAATCCCCTTCAAAAATCTTCTCCTTTACCTTGTATATTCTTTTTTTATTTTAAAGATAATAAAATCTAACAAAACAGAATAAGTTCAGTCAAAACAAAGCAGTGAAATAGGTACAGAATTTAAAAGCAGGATAATAGAAAAACAACAATGGCTACCATAGTATATCTTTATTTGAGAAAAAAAGACTCAGCAAAGAAAAACAAAAAACAAAAGAGACAAACAAACAACAACAACAAACCCACTACAGTAACAGTATAGGTTTACAAAACAAGATGATAGAGCTCGACAATGGTTGTAATATTGCATATTGTTACCTTCAAAAGGGTTGCTTAGAATAACAGATATAGACATGTAAAATTGATCTAATCATATGAATATTAACTATTCTTTTTCAATAGCTAATACAGTTAGTTTTATAGTCATTTTAGCTATCTTACATATATATACACAAATTTATGTCTTTTCCTCTTCCCTTTCTTCTTTCCTCCTTTCCCCTATCTCAATTACATTTCTTCTTTGAGCAGTTTCTTACCCTTTCACAGTATTTAGTATAGATTTTGGATTGTATATACCTTTTCAGTTTCTTACACTAGGGAGACAATATGATATTGGCACATGTGAGTTTGATTTATTTCACTTATGAGTATGGTCTCAAGTTGTGTCCATTTACTTACAAAAGTCTTGACGCAGTCTTTCTTTATAGCTGATTAGTACTCCATTGTATAAAGCCACCACATCTTTTTTTAGCTATTCCTTGATTGATGGGCACTTGGGTTGTTTCCATGATTTGGCTATTACAAATTGTGTTGCTATAAATATGGGTGCACATATATCACTGTGGTATGATGTTTTCAGTTCTTCTGGGAAAATGCCCAGAAGTGGGATAGCTGGGTCAAGTGGAATCTCTAATCCTAGCTTTTTGAGGAGTCTCCACACTGATTTCTTTAGTGATTGCACCAGCCTACACACCCACAGAGCCCCTCCAGCATTTGTAATTGGTTGATTTCTTGATCTTGGCTATTCTTTCTGGGGTGAGATGGAATCTCAGTGTTGTTTTAATTTGTATTTCCTGAATAACCATTGATGTTGAACATTTTTCATGTATTTATTTACCATTTGTATTTCTTCATCTGAGAAGCATGTTACCACAGTATATCTTGTTATCTTCACAATAGTTGTTCATTCTATCAGATATAGCAAAATCAAACCAAAACAACACAATAAAACCAATCAAAACAGAATATTGCATAAAGCAAAACAATTAGTCAGAAAAAAACAAAACTGTGAAAAAAATATTGGATTCCAAATTAACATAGAAGGAAATCCCCCATATTTGCTATATTGCACACTATTATCCACCCTATAGATGCTCAGACCATTGGCCCCAGGCCTGCAAAGTCAACCAAACAATATAAGCTGCTTTTTGTACCTCAGTTGCTATCAACTCAGCCTGTCCTCCAAACCAGCCAACCAGCTGGTTGCTTGGTGGGGTGGAGTGGGGGTGAGAGTTGGTGATCCTCACCCTGCATACTGGTAGGCTCATGGGAAGTGCTATCTGACTTTTCTTTTCCTGGGCCCCACATGACTTGCGCAGTTTACCAGAAAGACTGGTCAGTTGGCTTCATGGTTTGCTCCTCCTAGTCCCAGCATCATCTTGTACATTCTTATCCCATTGTTCTTGCTACTGTCTCAAGCAGTTCTGGAAGTCCTCTTTCTTGAGTACTTTTTGGGCTTCCTTTCTGTCCTGAATAGATTTAGAATGTTTTGGCAATCTGTGTCATATAAAAACATTATGATGTCTTCTCATCCAATGGATATGGCATCTGGCATCTCTGGCTTTTCTCTAATGTCAGAATAACTATGAAAAGTAAATGTTTTGGATCAATTCAGGACATGGAGGCAGAGAAGACAGTACAACTAATTATAAATTTCCAACTTCTTCCCAACTGAGAAATTCTCTTGATAATCCTCTTCATTCTACATTTTTATGATTACCTTGGCCACCATCAATGTCAGGGCTTTGGTAAGATGGTGACAGAGCACATGGGGATGTTCACCCCAAGAGTGAGAGACAGCAGCTCCAGGATTAGGAAGAAGCACTGTACTGTCCTGGTGTCATGAAGGATCTTGTACAATGACCCTCAGCTTTGAGAAGCTGAGGATCTCTCAGCAACCACAGAAAAGTTATTAATTAGGTAAAGATAATTAAGGACAGCAAAAGCTTCAGTCCAGGCAAGGGCTGGGCCATAGCATGGACCAGCAAGCACTGGATATGAAACACTGATTCAACAACAGGTGGAACTCAAGATGTCCAGTTGCTATTTATGTACTGGTTGCTCCCACCTACTTGTAATAGGGGGCATCATTGCCCAGGAAAAGGCTAAGAAGAGAGGAAGTATGGAATCTGGGCTGTGGGAACCTAAGCCCATTGGAGGCTGTATGAAGAGGCCAAGCCTGGTTGAAAGCACTAGAGGTTGATCCTGTATCACTTACTCCAGAACAGAGGCAAGGCTGGTACTCCTGGAAGTTGCTCTCCTCGTTGTATCTTGGGAATATTCTCCATAGCTTGGAATCTCTCAGTTATGGACCTACCTCCTCAGAAGAACAATAGGCTCAGGAGAGCCCTGCCAGGTCCCCAGATTTGGAATCAATAGGTTAAATTATATGTTTCTCAAGTGAGTAAATGAATGTAAACTTCATTGTGGCAGAAGTGAGGCTTGGGGAAGGTACTGGATGAATGCAGATGAGTAGAGGGGGTAGATCTGTGAGAAGTGCCAGAGTCAGGTGTGATGGCACATACCAGTCGTTCCAGTGCTCTGTAAGGCTGAGGGAGGAGGATCACAAGTTTGAACCCAGCCTGGGCAACTTAGCACCTTAAGAGAACCTGTCTCACAATAAATAATAAAAAGACACCAAGAATTTAGCTCAGTACCATGGCCCTGGGTTCAATCTCCAGTACTGTAGTGGAAAATAAAGTACTGCCAGAGTTTCCAGTGTATTTGCATCAAACAATCATGACAAAATAGGGCTTGGATGTTAGAGATCTCCAGGCCAAGATTATGAGGGGAGAGAAACCTTGAAGGGAATCCAGTTGCTATGAGTCCAGTAGGCAAAGAATGAAGGGCACAGTCTTGCCTCTCTGCTTTTGTCAAGCTGTTCCCTTCAGCTACATCAAAGACAGCTCCCTGTCCACATCTCTGGGGTCCCAATAGACCCTCATAGACCTCATAAACCTCCTTAGAGAAGGGCTCTCAGGTTCTCTGATTACAATTTTTTTCTCCCTCAAGTTGACAGCTCCGGTCATGCCTATGACTGCAGAAAAAGTGGACTCAGTGACTCCAGGTTTAAAGAGAGGGTCCCTGGTTTGCTCAAAGGCATCTTTGAAAAGGCTGAAAAAGGCCAAGGCAGAAAGGAGGCAGCCATGCCCTACCTGCTGCCTCTGGCTCCCTGTGACCTCTGCCCAGTCAATGCCACTCTTCTGCAGCACCCACCTTGTGTGGCACACCCAGTGCCCCACTTCCTCCTTGCTGGGTTCAAACTCCAACCTGGGTCACACTGCAGTGAGGCTGCCTGTGGGCAAAAAAGTGTATCCCCAGCAGCACAAGACACGCAGGCAAACTGACCATGCAGCTGGACAGCCTTCCTACCCTGCTGAGCACTGTCACCTGCGGGCTCTTAATTCTTCTACCTCCAAGTCAAGGTGAGAGTCTTGCAGATGTCAGGTACTGGGGTCGCATGTACCAAAGTGCACAGAGGCAGAGCATGAGACTGCAAGGCAGTGGGAGTGAGCTTCATATCTCTCTCCTAGCACTTCTCAGCATAGCATTCCCTGCATAGAGGATGCTTTCTTTATGTCCTTCCACCTCGAGTTTGAGATCCTTGAGGATGGGAGCGAGAACTGCTAGGGAAGGAAGAGATAATGGAGGTAGCAGTTGATAGTGTGCGAAATGTATGCCACTAAATGCCCAAAACCAAGTGCCTAAGATGAACCCTGGAAGCACTGAGTGTCAGAGTTACCTAAGGACACCCAACACCAAGGAGAAGTCTGGTATGGGTATTGCTAAGGAGCAAGCACTGGCAGGACTGGAGTTTCTATCCTGAAAGAGGAGCTGGGATTTGGGACATTTCCTTCCTGGATGTATGGCTGTGGCTGTAGCTGCTCATGGCTGTGGGGTGTAACAATAATGATAGTAGCAACTTCTTGCTGCCTTCTGTCTCTGAGTGTGACACCTCCTTAACCAGAAAAATGCCCTAGCACTCTCAGAGGGAAAGTAACAGGTCTTGAGGGACATAGAAGCCCCTGGGCATCATATCCCAAAGCTAAACTGAGAGGTTACTAGATCCCTTCATTCCATGACCTTGACAAGGAACAAAGGTATGGATTTCTTTTCTTTTCTTTTTTCTTTTGTTCTTTCTTTCTTTCTTTCTTTCTCTCTTTCTTCTTTTTCTTTTGTCTTTTTGAGATAGTTCAGCCTGGCCTTAAACTCACTTTGTAGCCAGGCTGGCCTCGAACTTGCAATGATCCTCCTACCTCAGGTTCCCAAGTGCTGGGAGTATAGGTATGTGCCACCATGCCTGGCTTCATGTATTGGTTTCAAGGGTAAAGCTAATAGACTCTATCACAAACAGGTAGTCCTAGGTCCCTTATCAAGAGCTGATGCCAGGAGGGCTCTATGTGCTGTGTGTATTTGCAGCCTTTGAACTTCTGAACCAAAAGCTCTTGTGTGGGATCTGATGATCTCCCCTACCCTGGCCCAATGCAATCATTCCCAAAGGAATCCTCACTACCTTACCACCATGGCCCACCCTTCCCAGCTCCCTCCCTTATGTGCTATTGATCACGCTTTTCGAGGGTACTAGAATTTCCAGACTGGAAGATTTGTCCAATCTGACTTATGGCTCCAGTTTAAAGTGTTTGGTTGGATGTATGTTTATGTAGTATCAGTGAGGAGCCATAAGATGGCACAGGACTGGACCTATTCTTTTCTGTTTCATTTAACAACAGAACCATCAAAGACTCAAGTGTCTTCCACACTGTGCCCAAGACTGTGCCTAATAATTCTGTTGTGCATTTGTCCTTGGCTTTCACCTAAATGGTCACAAACTCAGGCCTCTCTAGTCATGGGTTTCTCCCTTCTGACATGGTAGCCACCACTACATGGAAGAGCTTCCTCTTCCATGATGCAGGCAGTGTAGATGTACCCCGTTCCCCAGCATACACACTGCAATAAACTTCATCCTGTGCTGTAACAACAATCAGACATCAATGTGTGGTAGTCACAGTGAACCACATGGACATAGAGGCCAAAAATATAAACAGAGAGAAGTACACCTTTTACTTGGAAACATGTTGTTAAACTACCCTGTCTGTTAGTGTCTGCTCTCCTGTCCTCAGTGGTACTAGGTGATATCAGATAAGTTGATCCAAGTGGATCTGATGGGGAAGGGAGCATTGGCTCCTCATGAAGTTTTGAGGTATTTAACTTTTTCATATGGAATGTGTCCAGCTATGCTGCATTCTGCAGAGGAAGAAACTGTGACAGCAGGAGGGTGGTGCCCAAGTGATGCCATTTCTTAGAGATGACAATAGCAAGGAAATTATGGGCCTGATTTGACACCTGCCTGAACTCTGAGGCCCACGGAAGAACGAGGCTGACCCAGGGGTGCACAGCTCTGGTCTGAGATAAAGAAGAGTTAGCAGATACTGTGCCCATCATCTATTTTCAACAGCTAGCAGGATTTGAACAACTGGGTTTTATCTCAACATTTCTGAGACAATCAACTTCTTCCTCCCTTTCAGCCTCATCAGACCAGGCTTTTATTGCCAGTGATGGTATCGTATCTCTCTCCTAGCTCTCCTCATCACAACACTCCCTGCATGGAGGAGGCTTTCTTTATGTCCTTCCATATCAAGTGTGAGGTCCCTGAGGATGGCAGATTTTTCAGTCAATTTCCAGTCCTTCCAGTGCCTAACCAGATTGCATGTGAAACATTTTGCTGGGAAGTTTTGGGGATGAATGTTGATTAAAAGCCCCAGTAAGTCTGAGTGGGTCTCATGGGATGTGCTGGGGCCAGGCACAGTGTCAGTACTGCTTGGATGGGGGAGATTGTGTCAGTTTGGGACATGTGTGAGTACAGTGTCTATGGATCAGGGTCCTTTGACATTGCTAATTTGAGGGGGGCAAGGAGGTAGCAACACCTGCAGTATAGGAGGGAGATGCAGCAGCAGAACCAACCCTGATGTGCATCTTTTTACCCCCAGCCCAAGATCTTGCCGGCATCATCCGGAACACAAGCACAGGACAGGTGCAAGGCAGCCTCATTCATGTGAAGGACACCAATGTGGGGGTATACACCTTCCTGGGAATTCCATTTGCCAAGCCACCAGTAGGACCACTGCGATTTGCAGCCCCTGAGGCCCCTGAACCCTGGAGTGGTGTGAGGAATGGGACCTCCTACCCTGCCATGTAAGCTCTCTGGGGAGTTGAGGAAATCACAGGCACTGAAGAGGAGTTGAGTTTTCTCAGTTCTGGTTAGTCTGGTTAGTGATTCTTAACTCCATATCCATTCTTTTTCTGCCTTGATGAATTCCCACAATGAATGTGTGAGGCTGAAGAGGATGGAGAAACTTTGACAGGTGTTGGCTGTAGGCCTAGGAGTCTAAAGATATTAGCCTCAGTTCCAGGAAAGAAGAGACGTTCCAGGAAAGAGGAACATATTTCTTCCCTGATTTGTGTTATGCTCAGTGTTCTGTGCCATTGGGGAAAAGATTCTAGGACAGACTCAAGCTGGCTCTGAGAACTTTCAAGAAATTCTGACTAAAGCACCAGGTACAGCTTATGTCTGAGGAAGATATCAGTGGTGGCTCCTTGGACACCCTACCTTCCACCCTCAGTGTAACTATTGGTGGGGCCAGGTGCCTGTGGCCAAGGAACAAGTCTATGATGTTATGAGTGGAGACTCTGGGTGGGAAGTTTCTCTAACAGTCTATTCTTAGAATGAAGTACATGTCCCTACTCTTCTTTGAAAAACAAACCTCCATTCCCTGCAACACCTGTGTGTGGGTGTCAGGGACCTGGCCTAGATCCCCAATCTCCCAAATGAATGTACAGTGAAGGCTTAAAATAAACAAGACAAGTGGTGTGATTTTAGGGCTTCTCTGCAGAGTTCAAGACTCTGGGGGCTAAGACAAGGAATGTCTCTGGGCAGCTTGTGTTTAGTTAGTTTTTAGTTTTTCAAACAAGAAAGGAGTTAGAAGGCAAAGCTAGGAAACCAAACGGACCTTGGGAGTGGTTCTAGGAATTTTCCAAGTAACAGATTATGTTAAATTAGGAAAAATATTTTAGCCTGCAACTATAGTCTTTAGTTAATTGGAGTTGGAGCCAGGTGTCTTCAGCTGTGACCTTATCTTGCCCTTTAAGGCATCTCTTTGTTCTCTGGTTGGGGGGCTATGCAGTGGTTGTGCTGCAGCCCTGCATATGTGTTCAATTTCCAGTTTCAATGGCTCCCAACATGTGGGCTCCTTCCCTGTTCTAGAACCAGACGGTTATAGACATGAATGGTGAATGTCAACACCTACTGCCAATGGTTCCCGTAGAGATGCTTAATAGTCACGATTTTCCAGCCTCAGGATGAGCAGGATCCAAGGCTCCATCAAACTTGAGGCCTCCCTGGAAGTCTGAGCTCCATCTTGGGTTCCCCTCAGTGTGTAGCCTGTGCTGATGGACTAGGCCTTGGGAGAAAGATCATGTGAATAAGACATTATAGGGAACAGGACAATGAGTGTTGGAATTAAGTCTGGACCCAGAGTCTGGTTCTGAGCCCTGAAAACCCCTTGACTAATTGCCATTTTCACCAGGTGTCTGCAAAATTCTGATACACTGAATGCACAAGTTCAGATGTTGCTAGATGCTGCTATGCCTTCCATCCCCATGTCTGAAGACTGCTTGTACCTGAACATCTATACGCCAGCCCATGCCTATGAGCTTTTAAAACTACCTGTGAGTGTCAGGCTATGGTCATCTGAGAAATGGGAAATATTTCTCCTCCAAGACTAAAAGAGAGCTGGGGATATGGATCAGTGGTATATCACCTGAGTAGTAAGTGCAGGGCTCCAAGTAAAAGATTGAACATCACACATGCACAACACACGTGAATGTATACACACATGCACAGGCACAGACACCACACACACACAACTGAAGGATAAAAAATTAGAAAGAACAGGGTCAACCTGGGTCCTCCTGCAATATAGACTCTGATGAGAAGCCCTTTCTATATGGGGTCCAGGAGAGTCTTCTCATTCATGTTGGGCATCTGACCGCTGGGATAATAGGACCCTGGCTGTTGTGAGAGGTCAGTTTTGTGCCCAGGAGAACACCTGTGGTACCCAAGAATTGTAGTTTGAGATCACCAAAGTCTTTGACCATGGTTTATACCTTGCATCTGTGAGTTTAGATAACACTTTTGTTTAACATTTAGGAGGGACAGTCAGAGGAAAGCCCTGTACTTTTCATTTTTGAGCTTACAACACTTGTGCTTTTCATTTTGGGAGGGTCTGAAAGTAATTCAGCCAGGCTTGCATCCATGAGGTAAATGGTGAAATCTGAGAGTCCTGGTCTAGTGAATTGAAAAGTTGGGACTATCACCCTTGGTCCAGATGATGAGGTCCTACTCAATTTTTGTCTATATGGGTAGCTGCACAGAGTCAAAGCAATGGATAATTTATGTGTAGCTCAGGTGAGTGTGAGCTGGGTGAGGCCCATGTGGCATTTGTCTTAATTTCTATAGGTAATGGTATGGATCCATGGTGGTGCACTAGTTCTAGGTATGGCTTCCCAATATGATGGATCCATTCTGGCAGCTTCTGAGAATGTGGTGGTGGTCACTATCCAGTATCGCCTGGGTGTCCTGGGTTTCTTCACGTGAGTAGGGTTGGAATGGGAAGTGTGGTTGAAGCATACCCAAGACCTGCCCATAATCCCTGTCCCTGCCATCTCTAGCACTGGAGATCAGCACGCCACTGGCAATTGGGGCTACCTGGACCAAGTGGCTGCCCTACGCTGGGTGCAACAGAATATTGCCCACTTTGGAGGCGACCCTGACTTTGTCACCATTTTTGGTGAGTCAGCGGGTGGAACAAGTGTGTCCTCTCTTGTCCTGTCCCCCATGTCTCGAGGACTCTTCCATGGTGCTATTATGGAAAGCGGAGTGGCTGTGCTTCCAGGCCTTTTCTCCAACTCGTCTGAGGATGTCTGCACAGTGAGTGTCTTCAACCTCCCCAGCCCAGGCTGCCTCCCTCATACTGAGAGACTCTGGTGTTCTGTTTGTTCAGTGGGGACAACAAGGAAAGTGAGGGGCCTTGAGAACTGATACCTTCCATGTATTCCTGGCTGCCCAAGGAATAGAATTCACACAGCTGCACCTCACCCAGACTGCGTACATTCTGTGTCTGGGAAACATGTACACTAGGGAACCCATTATGGGCAGAAGCATGTCAGCAGGAAGGATGACCCCTCTAGCCAGACCTGACATACAGGGTAGTTGGAACGATTTCACACGAGCAGCCTCCCACACAGGGTAGTGTGGGAAATTTGGAGGTCATTTGGACTCAACAAGTTCCTTGGATACACTCCTTTCCCTGTCCAAGAGAATGAGACAGCCCTCTCCAATCCATCTACAGAAAGTGGCCAACCTGTCTGGCTGTGGACAGGTAGACTCAGAGGCCCTGGTGAGGTGCCTGAGAGGCAAGAGTGAAGAGGAAATGCTGGATATTACCAAGGTAAGGCTGAATGTTCTCAGGTGTGGAGGAAGCGGGCTGATGGTGTGTGGGAGAGACAGTCCCTACTGCTCTGGACTAGTTGCCTTTTCTTCAAGTCTTGGAATCCTCACAGCTCTGAATGAGAAATGAGGACCTAGATGTGGTAAACCCATTGGTGGTTGTCTCAGGGAGCATAAACGTCCTGGCATGGCTTAGAAAAGAGTGAAAGTATCTCATTGGACATGAGAAAATGTGTGAGACCTGACCTTGACCATTGCCTTTTAATGCCCCTTCAGACCTTCAAGATCATTGCTGCTGTAGTAGATGGAACATTCCTGCCCAGGCATCCACAGGAGCTGCTGGCCTCTGCTGATTTTCAACCTGTCCCCAGCATCATTGGTGTCAACAATGATGAATTTGGCTGGTCCCTTCCCATGGTGAGGCTTAGTAGTCAGGGGAGTCCGATCAGGGTGCAGAGGCTCTCAGGACTACATAGATACACGTCTGTACCACATACAACTCTATACTTCATCCCTCTAACACCTAGTACCTGGGCTTCCCTGGCATTCTGAGTGGAATGAACAGAACGACTGTGGAGACTATACTGCAAAGAATTTCAGCACTGATGGTGAGGCTCCTGGGTTCCTGCTCCAATGGAGATGGCGCCCCCAGATTCCTGCCCTGGTAGCTGTCCCCACAAACAAAGGCTGAAATATGTCTGTATCTGCAGGTGGGGACATCCCTCAGCCTGATCATTTCTAACATTCCCTGTCCCAACCCAGACTCCATCTCCCCACTTTGAGCTGGCACCCATCCCTTCTTCCCTGGATCCCGACTAACTTGACTCTCCATTCTCCCCATGAGCTAGATGTTGCCTGCTAAGTTTGGTAATCTGGTGATGGAAGAATACATGGGAGACAGTGAGGACCCCCAGACCCTGAAACTTCAGTTCTTGGAGATGATGGGAGACTTCACATTTGTGAGCCCTTCGCTTCAAGTAGCATATAGTCAGCGTGAGTACACTTGTATTTGAGAACTCACTGCCTAGAGGACAGCTCAGATCCACGAGTCCAGTTCTGGTCCCTTGTCTTTATCAAGCTGCTGGTGCTAAGCAGTTGATGCCCTTTATCTCAGTAAATCGTCATATTGAAATCTGAGCAAAGAAAGAAATGCTGGAAGTGATACATTTTCTATTTCAAAATATACTATGAAACCATAGTTACAGGAATAGCATTGTATTGGACAAAAATAGACACATGGATCAGTGAAATAGAGGACACAGAGATAAACTCCATCTAACTACATCCATCTGATTCTTGAAAAAGGAGTTAAAAACATATGTTGGGAAAAAGATAGTGTCTGTAGCAAATGGTGCTGAGAAAACTGAACAGCCACAAGTAGACAATTGATATCAGGTACTTATCTCTCACTTACAAAAGTCAGCTCAAAATGGATCAAGGGTCTCAGTTTAACATCTGAAAATTTGAAACTCCTAGAATAAAGCAATTAAAGTCATAGGCCCATCCACTGGCTGAACAGGGCTCCAGTATCACAGCAAATAACAGCAAGCATCAACAAATGTGACCACATCAAATTTAAGAGCTTCTGCACAGCAAAGGAAACTATCAATGGAGTGAAGGGACTGCTTATCAAATGGGAGACAATCTTTGCAGGCTAAAGTTCCAACAGAGGATTAATATTAAGAATATAAGATGAACTCAAAAATTTTAACACCAGACATACCAGACACAAACACAGACAGAAAAAACAACCCAAACAGCCTAATCACTAAACCAAAAATGAATTAAGAAACTCTCCTCAAAAGAAATACAACTGGGCGTGGAGGTACACATTTGTAATTATAGCTCTCAGGAGGCTGAATTATATAGTGAATTCAAGGACAACCTGAGCTACATACATAGAGACCCTATCTCAAAATTCAAGAAATGAAAGATGAACTACAGATGTTCAATAAATATATGGACACCATTCAACATTTTTAGCCATCAGAGAAATGCAAATCAAGGCTACATTGAGATTCCATTTTACCTGAGTCAGAATGGTGTAACTGTCTAGTCATGGTGGCACATGCCTGTAATCCCAGTACTCTGGGAGGCTGAGGCAAGAGGATTGCAAGTTCAAACCCAGCCAGGGCAACTAAACAAGACTCTGTCTCAAAATAAAAATTAAGAAAAGTCCTGGAGATGTAATTCAGTGCAAAAGCCCTGGGTTCAATTTCTAGTATCACTAAATAAATAAATAAATAAATAGTTGCTTGGCTTATGTAGACTTGGAAAATTTGGAGGTTGAGTTGAGGAATAGGATAGACAAGAGCTCAGAGAAATGTAAGTAAATGTGGTTAAGGAGAAAATCTTTGCAGTCAGTAAAGGAATTTGTAAAGGAGTAGAAACCAGCAGGAAACCACAACTTCTTCTAGACCTGGAATTGAGACACTTGAAAAAGAATAATTTACCAATTAGGAATTAAGGAGGTGCCACTGGGGTGATAGCAATTGCTGAGCAACTGAAGACAGTGCAGGGAAGAGAAGAAGGTGATCTCAAACCTTAACTCAAAACACTTAACAACAAACAAACAGACAAAAACACAAGAACAAAACACAGAAATCCACTAACTGCTGGTAAGGATCCTGGAGAGTTGGGACCCTCATGCACCCTGTTGGTGGGAATGTGAAGTAGCATAGGTACTGTGGAAATCAGGTTCCTCAAAAAACTGAAATAGAGCTACCGCTTGACCCAGTTATATCACTCTTTGGTGATACCTGAAGGAGTTAAAATTTAATGCAGTAAAGAACATATTACCAAGAATGATATATTTGAATTAAGGGAGAGTCTAATGGTTATTTTGGGAGGGATTAATGGCAATGTTTTTTTTTCTGTTAATAAATTCTTTTTTTTTCTTTCTTTTTTTGTTTTTTAGTTTTTTGAGACAGACTCTCACTATTAGTTCAGGCGAGTTTTGAACTCACTATGTAGCCCAGGCTGGCCTTGAACTTGCAGCAATCCTTTTCCCTCAGCCTCGTGAGTGCTGGGATTATAGGAATGTACCTCCACACCCTTAAACTTCATTGTATTTTTTGATCATATCATGCAATATAGCCACAGCATACTCATTTTCATTGCTGCATTTCATAATGGCTAAGCTAAGGAAATAGCTTAGATGCCCATCAACAGATGAATGGATAAAAAAAAAAGTACAGTGCATATATGTGGTAGGCTATTACACAGCCAAAATGAATTCATATCATTTGTATGAAAATGTATAAAACTAGACGTTATCATGTTGGCAAACAGATTGAGGAAATCTCAGCACTGCATGTTTGCTCTCATATGAAGAATCTGAGGACAAAAGGCTAAAAAGAAAAGAAAGAAAAAAGAGAGATGACTTGAAAGTAGAAGGGAGAATAGTAGAGAAAAGGAAGGAGAGGCAGAATCAGAGAAGGAAAGCTCAAGAGTCGTAATTGGAGGGAAGTCATTAAATTTTGTTTTGTGTATGTACGAAAATGCCAAGTGAAACCCACTGGTCTGTATAACTAATATACTCTAATAAAAAATTCCCACAGTGAAGTGTAAGAGACAGACATTGTATAGGTGAGGAAATTGAGGGGAGTGGCATGCAGTGATTTGCTCAAACTACTCTGCTGGGAAGTTCAAGGTCAGGACTTATCTGAGGCCCATTGCTCCTGATTCACTGTCCAGTTCCCAGCCAGCTTTGATTTTGGTATGATGTCATGAAGGATGTGGCAGGAGAACTCCAGGTAAAGGGTTATCAAGTCACAGTCTCTCCACACCCCCAGGTTCCCATGGCACCGTTTATTTCTATGAGTTCCAGCATTCTCCCAGCTTCTTCAAAAACACCAGGCCGCCCTATGTGAAGGCTGATCACGGTGATGAGGTTCCCTTTGTCTTTGGATCTTCCCACTGGGGCATCCAAGGTGAGTGTTCTCTGAAGTCCTTGCACAGGCATAGAACTCCGGCTAAACACCCGAGAAATGACTGCCTTCATTGTCTAAGTGAAGAAACAGAGGCACAGAGGAGGAACGGGATCAGGATCCACAATGTTAACACTCAAAAGCTTATGCTGGAATTAGAATTAAAGTCCTTCTATTCCAATCTGTCTTCTTTCTTCCAACTGTCCCCACCCAGCCATGGCCAGCAGGAGTGCCCAGTGAGGATGTCTCAAAGGTATATTTATTTCTTCAATGACTTCCCAGTGTCAGAAGAAAGAAGGGAGCTTCTGGGACAGGAATGATCCCAGGATCAATTCAACTAGCTGCTGGGATGAGGAAGGAAGGTTAGGCCAGTGGAGGATCTGCTACAGCATATACCGGGGAGGTGGGGACCAGATTTAGGGTAACAGAGTCAGGCCACAGCTGAGTAGTGAGTGTGGTCCATGAAGAACAGCAGGATGAGGGTTGACCAAAACCTGGCCCCCTATTCTCTTCCTCTCTGCAGTTTTGTTCACTGAGGAGGAGAAGCTGCTGAGCAGGAGGATGATGAAGTATTGGGCCAACTTTGCCAAAAATGGGTGAGATGATGCCCCTACGTCAACCTCCCCAGAGGACTTGAACCTCCCAGGGGCTTCTCATGTTTGTGTTGAGCTCATTAGCATATATAGTCCTAAATTATGTGATAATCGCCTCCCAATGCCAGGGAGGGGCCTTGTCAGTACAAGTCACTCACCCCTTTCTCACTGACCTGGAGGGTGGGACACAGTGCTGTGGTTCAGTCACACCCTGCCTCTGAGGCAGTGAGGAAGCAGGTCTAGATGACCTGCTCACATTAAAGGGGCACTGATGGGAGGTCCTTTCCTTCCTGTATTTGGCATCCTCGTCGATGGTCCTCTTGGCCTGCTTGGCTGCCTGGCCTGACACAAAGCAGGCACTAAGGTGTGAGTTGGAGGGTTCAGACTGACCTTGATCCCTGCCGGGAGGGTGTGTCCACAGGAACCCCAATGGTGAGGACCTGCCCTACTGGCCTCCATTGGACCAGGAGAAGCAGTATCTGCAGCTGAACGTCTCGTCTTCTGTGGGCCGTGCCCTGAAGGCCGCTAGGCTAAAGTTCTGGACAGAGACGCTGCCTCGCGAGTTGGGGGCTGCCCAGGAGAACCAAGCAGGCCCTCGGTGGGCTCTGTGCTTAAATCTGCTATTATTTTCATTGAGTCTGCACATACTGTGAGGGATCACTGTGGGTCTGCAAAAAGGTTTATCTGAGAGATACTTCTTCCAAGTGGGGTTGGGATTCAGAAGATCCGCACATGTCTAGCAGAAGAGAGTCCTGGCCCTGTTCTCCCTCAAAGTCTTTCTATTCAGGGAACTGTCATCTTGCATTTCAGAATTCTATTGCAGGCTTTTGACTTCCTGATAATCTTTCATCCTTATTTGCCATGTGATTACTGTTTCTTCTCACCTCGTTGTTGTCTGTAAACTTCTTTTGAACCTTCTAATAAAAATGGATCATGCATTTTTGCCCTTTTGTAAAAAGGTGCCATACTGTGGTCAATCTACTTCTTTGTCTCCCAAAATATTTTATCTTTGTCATTAGAAAGTTTTTCCATTTATCCCAATCCTGGATAGCCCATCCTTCCAATTCCTCCAATTCTCCCTAACTGATCCTAAGAAGGTTAAAAGATGAAGATGTCCGTATTTCCTTTTCTTTCTGTTTCTTTTTCTTTTACAACTTGTACCTTTGTCTGTCTGCCCCTCAATAGTTTCTCTCTCTCTCTCTCTCTCTCTCTCTCTCTCTCTCTCTCTCTCTCTGTCTCTCTCTCTCTGGTACCAGGGATTGAACTCATGACTGTGTGCTTGCAAGGCAGGTGCTTATGCCACTGAGCTAAATCCCCAGCCCTCAGTGTCTCTCTTTTTCTTCATCACTATATATTTTTAAATTTTAAAACACCCATCCTCATCAGTGCTCCCAAGATTCTTCTTCAATCTATATTTTTACTATTAATTTGACCATCATCAATGTCAAGGCTTTTTTAAAATGATGCAGTATTTGGGGAGCACTTGGGGACTTTCACTCCAGCAGTCATGGACAGCTGCCCAGGAGTGACAAGAGCACTGTGTTGTCTAGCTAACATCTAGGAGTTTGCACCCTAACACTGAGCTAGGAATCTCAGCACTCACAGTCCACAGCTATTAATTAAGTAAAGAGACTTAAGGGCAGAGAGAGCATCTGACCATCTAAGAGTTGGGGACAATAGATTGGAGCAGCAGGAGTTGGATCTACAACTGGTCTTATTCATTGAACAGAAGTCATGAATCCCTGTCCCCTGCACTGTGTTGAATACTCCAACTGACCAAGAATATAGTCCCTCCTAGAAAGTGCCAAAATTGGTTGCTAAGGTAAGCCCAAGACACTGTGGGTTGGTGGTCAGTGGGCACCAGGGGCTGTGCGATGTCAGGCTCAAACCACTTCCTCTAAGAAGTGAGACTTTTACCTCTTTCTGTTTTGTAATATGCCGGTAGGAAACTCCACATCAGAATCTCCTGAATATGAATCTGTCTCCCAGAGAAGCCATAGTCCTGGAAGAGTCTAATTGGTTCCACAGCACTGGAACCAACATATTCTGTTAAGTGATTATCAGATGGATAAATGACAGTATCTTCCATCTTCTGGGATAGAGCAAAATATGGATGCTACAGATGGGAATGAGTTGAGAGGCAAGTGAGCAGAAAGGCAAGTCCCTTAGAAGTGACAGAATCTCCAGTGCTTTTCAATAAAACTCCCGTGATAGAATACAGAGTGACTGACCCAGAGAGATTCACAGCAGGACAATGAGGGACTTAGAAAGGGATCCAGTGTACTGAGGCTATCAGCAGGAGAAGGTTGCCACAGTGGGCCTGCCACCTGTGCAGAGCATGCATGTTACAGGCACACTTGCTTTCCTTGTCTCAAGCTGTTCCCTTGAGCTCCATCAAAATTTGACCCAGTTCTCCATCCATAGAGATCCTTCTTGTTATGCTTTTGACTTGGGGTATCACCACAAAAGCCTGATGGGTTGAAAAGGTAATTGGATCCTGGGGGCACCAGAACTGACTTGCCATTAAGAAGAAGGGTGTGGTCAGAGGAGTGGGGCTGCTTAGGCCATGAACTGAATCCTCCTAGGTGCCTCCCTTCTGTTTCTGCTTTCTGGCCTACATTCTATGGGCAGCTTTTCTCTGCCCAGGTCTTTCTATAAAGCTGTTTCTGCATTGGAGCCATCTGACCACGGAACAAAATTTCTGAAAGTGTGAGCCAAATGAGCATCTCCTCCTTTATCTTGTGGGTGTCATGTATTGTGACTGGGAAAGTGACTGAAACACTCCTTCACCTCCTTAGAGCAATGCTCACATGTTCTCTTATTACAGCTTCTGGCTCCATCCTCTTTACCTCCTGTAGTCTCTGTGGACCTGCAACTTCCAAGTCAGTAACTACAGAGACTCTTGGTATAAAGAGATGGTTTCTGCATCACATAGGACCTGCAGAAGCGACATGGTGCATTTGGGAGGAAGCCAAAAATAGCCATAACAGAGGGGAGGCAGCCATGCCTCCAAGGGCTGCTGCCCACTCAGTGTTGCTCCCTATCAGCACCCCCTTGTCCTACCCATACATCTCTCTGCCTACTCCCTGCATGGTCCAAACCTCAGTCTAGGAAAGGTTTTGGGCTGTCTGCTGGTAAGTTCAGCTTACTAAGCAACAGTGCTGAAACTCTCTGCCAGCCAACCAGGACCATGGGGTTGGATGAACACTCTGCAGAGTCAGAACCACCTGCTGCTTCTTCTGGAGCTCAGACTCCTGAGGGTGAGCCTCTCATATGATGGGGACCATGGCTGAGTCTGTCAACCGTGCAGAGGAAAAGCCTGAGATTGCCAGAAGGAAGATGACAGAGTGGAAAGCACTGGTGGAGATGACATAAAGAGGAAGGGAACCCTGAGTCTGCAAGGACACCACTCTGCAGAATTGGTCAAGGCTGGCACGGGGTGCATAGCACTCAAGGTTGGCATAGGTTGGAGACAGGCTCAGTGACAGGAGGAGAGAGTGAGTGGGAAAGCCCAGAAGTGTTTGACAAGAGCATTTGCAGATAAGGGTCTCATAACAATGCTGAGCTTAGGATGGCAAAGAGGTGGCGGCACCCACAGTGTCGGAGGCAGCTGATCGGACAGGGCTACTTTGATGTGCATTTTTCAGCTCACAGCCCAGGACTCTGTGGTCCCATCTGCAGCACACATTACAAGAAGATGCAGGATAGCCTCATCCATTTGAAGGGCACTGATGTGGGGGTCCACATATTCCTGGGAATTCTACCACCTAATCTTCCATTAGGACTGCCATGGTGTGTGCCCTCTTTGACACCTGAACACAGAAGGGTGTGAAGGGTGTGACCTTCCATCTCTGTAGGGTGAGACCTCCCATCATGCCATGTCAGCTTTCCTGGGAACTGAGTAGGCCCTGGAGTGGGGCAAAGCTCTGAGTTCTGGGCCGGGCAGCAGAACTCATCTAACTCCACACACAATGATCCTCTGCATTGGAGGTGTTCTAACAGTAAATATGCTGGAGACGGTGCAGTTCAGGCTGTCCTTGGGCTCACTTTGTAGTCTAGGGTGGTCTTGAACTTGCAACCTCCTGCCTCAGTTTCCAGAGTGCTGGGATTATAGGCATGCACCACCATGCCTGGCTTCTAGTCATAGAATCTTGAAAACCCAGTCCTCCATGATTCCTATCCCTACATCAGCACAAATTGCCATTGGCCAAAATAACTGTGTAGCATTTTATAATTAGAGAGATGAGGTTCCATGAGAGTCTGGACTTTGGAAGAGGGACACCCTGCCTTTCTGTGGGAAACTCCCCTCCATTTATCCATGCAGCATCTGTGTGGGTGCTTCTTCTTCTCCAACACTGAATGGGTATAGGGATCATTGGTGAATGTCAGTACTTGCAGCCAGTGTTTCTCCTAGAAACATCTGGGTGAGCATGTCTCAGTTACAGAAGGAGTGGGATCCAAGGCCCTTGACAACCTCAAGGATTCTATACAGCTCTGAGTTTCATTTCAGCTTCTCTTGAGCTTGTGGCTTGTGCCTTGGTTTGCAGAGACTTTAGAGAAGGATCTTGCAAGGATAGGGCATAACAGTGAAGAGTAAGTGTGATTTGGAGCAAATTGGAACTCAGGGTCTGGTTTTGACCATTGCACAGGCCCTGGGATAACATTTTGCTGTTATCATCAGTGTCTGCAAAATGCAGGTGTCATGAATGCAGAAGGTTTGAACCTTTTGAATTTGACCCTACCTCCAACCCTCACATCTAAGGACTGCTTGTGTCTGAAGATCTACATGAATGCCCATGTCAGTGAAAGCTTTAGCTTACCTGAGAGTACCAGACTTTGGTCAGTTGGAGTTAGAAGGAAATTTGTTCTACAAGATTAGAAGGTAACAGGGATGTAGTTTCGTGGCAGAAATGTTGCCCAGTATGCGTGAGGTACTGAACTGAAGCTCAGTCCAAGTGACCCAGAATGAAAGCAAGAGTGAGGGAGAAAGAGGAATGAGGAGAACAAAGAGGAGGTGGAAGAGGAGAAGTAAGTAGAAGAATGTATCCTCTGTTTCTGCTACTGTCTCCTGTATTGACACTTGGCTAATCTGAGCCCTCCCTACCGCAAATACATGCTGCCTGATGTATCTGATGAACTGTTAATGGAGAGCAGGATGATCAAGAACCTAGACTCTCAAAGCTTAGTTTTAGGACATGTTGGGGGTGTCATTTGCATGAACCCTGCACTCCAAACAGAATGAAGACATTTACATCTGAGAGGTGATTCCTTGGGGGCATCACAGAGCTGTGAAAAGTCAGATATTCACAACTGCAACTTCATGGGGTCTGTCTTACTAGGCATCCCTTATCTCAGTAGGTCTTTATGGCTACTATAAGAGACAGACATCTCCCCCATTTTACAGATGAAGGAACTGATTTTTACTGAGACTCAGTACATTGCCCAAACTCACCTAGGAAGTCCAAGGTCATAATTTATCTGAGACCTTTCATAGTATCCCTGTTCCAGCCTTGGGCTCTCCCCAATATTGCCCAGATTCCAGAAAAATTTGAACCTAGATATCTTGTCCAAAGGCTAGGGGGCTCCAGATGAAGTCCCAGCTCAGAAGAGCCTGTCCATGTCCCCAGGTTTCCATGCTGTGTTTATTTCTGAGTCCCAACATCAGCACCACTTCTTTAAAGATATCAACCCCTAACCCACTTGAAAGCAGACCACAGTGAGAGTGTCTTGGTCTTCAGATCCCCCTAGTACAGCAGCAAGGATGTGTCCTCGCTGCTATCCAGGAGCTGGGATGGATTCAGCTGAGTCTCTGGAGGGCAACTTCCCTTACTTTCCAGATAAGGGAACTGAAGCTCAGAGAGGAAATAGCATCAGTGTATACCATCTTAGAGCTCAAAGCTCAAAAGTCTGTGCTGGAATTAGAATCTGAGTCCTTGCATGCCAGCCTGTCCTTCCTCCATTCTGATCCCACCCTCACCTGTAAACAGCAGATCTCAAAGTCACCATTGTTTCTGGAATGACTTCCCAGTGTCAAGAAAAAATTGGCCTTCTGGGCCAGGAATCATCCTAGGATCACTTCAGCTAGAGCCTGGAATGAGGAAGGGCAGGTTAAGAAGCAGAAAGGGCTGATTCCATGGTATGTGGGTTGGAGGGGACCAGTCCTGGGGCCCACTGTCAACCTGCAGTTGGGTGGTTAAGTGTTGTACTTGAATAAGCCATAAATAAACCAGCGCGAGCTAAAGGAGGCTGAAGAGAAGCACACAAGGCTGTAGCTCCCTCTAGGGGAGAAGGGACTTCAGGGCAGATCAGACCAGTTTGTAGTGCCACCTGTCCACCAAGGAGCAAGGGTTGGCTCTGCATGCTTGTAGCCATTCATCCCCTGTACACACACCCCCTCCTCCACCCCCAATTTGATCAACACTTTTGAGGCATTCACTACATAATATTCATTTCTAATCTGTTCTCTGGTGTTAGACACACAGTCCAGTCCTCAAGAGCTGTGGATGGGTAATTCCAACAGGATGCCCAGCTTCTTCCACCGCCCACTGGGCCTGAGGTCCTTTCTACTTCCTCACCTCACTTCCCAGTATCAGACTCTGAATCTGCCAATTATTAGGAATGTCCATATGTGTGGTCTTCCTATATTAAATATCACCTATTAACATTGAAATAAGATCACCAGCTCATCTATATTTAAAGAGGTGACTGATTCCATTTTTGTGATAATCAGCACTGGGCTCGTGCCCTGTTCCCTAGATTTTGGGCCACCCAAGAGCTTGCCAGGAGTTCAGGTGTGTCCTCAGTGGCCTGTCTCCTGAAGTTTGCTGTGATTCTTAGCTGGTCTTCAGAGAATTTGGAGGTCATACTCACATGATCATTGCCTTTCTTCAATAAGGGTTAACTGAAATATCTTTCTCTGAAGTGGGATAGTGGTGGGAAGGTGCAGACATGTCCAAGATCCTGTCCCCTGGCTTCCTTTTAGCCCCTCCATGAAAGGAGGTATCTTTCTGCTTTTCAAAACTCCCCAAAACTCCTGATCCCTTGACCATCTCTCACATACCACAGGTATCCATGTGATTCATTTTTCTTTTCATCATTATCTGTAAACCTTTCTCCCTGTCTGTCAAAAACATTTCTCCCATATTTTTTCTCACTCTACATAGGTGCCAAATTGTACTCAATCCACCTCTTTTTCCTCAAAAGCACTTTATCTTGTCTTTAATAGGTTTTGTCTTATATCCCAGAGATCTTTCATTCTCCTACACTCCTGTCTATGAGTCTTCCAGGGCACCAGTTTTCCCAGGGATAACATCCCTCTGTTTTCATCCACGAATGATCTACAGAGGCTCTGCATGTTTCAGACAGCCTCATGTGTTTAAAAGGTTGTTGGATCATGGAGGGCTATAGCTGACTTGTGAAGAAGTGGGTTGTAATCAGAGATGGTAGGTCATGGGAGGCATGATATGGCTCATTCAGGCTCCTCCATTCTTGCTTCTTTTTGGACACTTATGTCAGCAGCCTCCTCCACTGAAGCCATCATGACGTTTGCATTGGAGCCAGGCAAGCTGGACTGACACTTCTGAAAATGCAAATCAAAATCAATGTCTCCTGTTTTAAGTCATGCCTGTGACCAAGAAAGTGATTAAAATACTCTTTCTATACCTCTTAAGAGAGATTCTCCAAAGTTCTTCAATTTTGTTTCAGTGTGGCTTTACATTTATAAAAGATTGGTAAAGAAATATACTGTGCAGAGTGAGTACAGGCCAATTAAAGTAGGAAAAGAAGTATGCTCTGGAAGGTGACAGCAAGCTACTGAAAAAGATTGCAGTGGCCAAAAAATTAACAGCAGGGTCGGGGATTTAGCTCAGTGGCTTAAGCGCCTGCCTGGCAAGCAAAGGTTGTGAGTTTGATTCCCGGTGCCAAAAAGAAAAATCTTTGTTTGGAAGAAGTCAAGATGACTGATCAATGAGCAACAAAATACAGAGCCTCCCTGGAGAAACAACTCATAAGCTAGAATAAAACACCCTGGAGAGACCCAGACAGAGGAAGATGGATCCTCTTGACACAGGAAGAAATTAAAACGTAAAAAAGCTCATCAAATATGTTGGGACTACAACTGAAACAGCTAGAAATTACAGGACTTTGTAGACAAGCTCAAAACTGAAATATTAAATCAGGAAAAGCAAGATATGAGTAGAGTAATAAAAGAAATGTTCTCAGGAAGCATCTCTCAGGAAGATAGAGATGGAAGAAGGGAGGAATACAAAAAAAGAAGAGAAACATTCGATAAAGAATATAAAGAAAATATAGAATACATGAAGCAGATTCAAAGATACTACCAGGAAATTAAAAACTCCATTAAGAGCTGGCAAAATGCCTTAAAAGGAAATAAGGTTAGACTATCAAAACTTCAAGACAAGTTTGCAATGAGTGATCATGAAAGGAAAGATCTCTTAAAAATAACAAGGAAACAAGCAGTAACAATACAAAGGCTAGAAGATGACAAGAGAATCTACAATTTAAGAATAAGAAATGTGAACAAAGAAGCAGGAATACATACAGGCGAATTACAAAGACTATTCACGGAAATAATTATGGTAAACTTCCCAAACAAGGGAAAAGAAAATGACATTCAGTTATGTGAGGTATATAGAACTCCAGCCACCTACAACCAAAACAGAGCTACACCCAGACATATAATAATCAAGATACCAGAAATTCAATATAAAAATAGAATATTAAAAGCCATCAGAGAAAAGAAACAGATTACCTATAAAGGTAAGCCCATCAGGACCATGGCTGACTTCTCAACACAGACCATCAGATCAAGAAGAGCTTGGAGCAAAGTATTCCAAGCCCTGAAAGAAAATAACCTCCAGCCCAGATTGATGTATCTGCAGAACTGTCACTAGAAATTAATGGAGAAACAAGATGCTTCCATGACAAAGAGGAACTGGGGGAGTTTGTGACCCCTACAGAGAATACTGAAGGACATTCTAGAAAGAGAGAAAAAAATACCAGGATTTTAGGAACAGTGGCAGAAAGGCCTCAATGAGTGGGACAGACAGTAGAATGAAGGAGAAAAGTAGACAGACAGGCAGAAAAATAGCATAGCAGAAATGAGGCAGAGAAGGATAACTAGAATCTCTAGCATAGATGGCCTTGATACACTATATTGTTAATAGTGCACCAGGATTTAAAACCCACATTACTCATACTACTCTTCTTAGCTGTATTATATTCTGTTCCAGTCATTCTACCTGTACTAGATTTGAGGGCACAGACAGTAATCCCAAAAATAACAGGATATAGTATGGTAATCATCCTTAATTTCCTATTAACTTAATCTAAAGCTCTATAAAACCTTCACTGTTTTACCATGACTGATCGTAATTGAATCTGGTTTGTTAGATCGCTGTTTTGTATTGATAGATTTTATTCAAAGCTGTTATGATTGATAGTATCAAGTCTGAGAGTATAGGCAACTGTACTTAAGATGACAAGAATATCTACTCTGGTTTGATTATTACCTGCCTTTGGAGTTTTATACTGTCTACAATGTTTTATTTTTACTAATATTGTTGTGTACTGCTATATTCAATTATACTGCTATATTCAATTATGCCTGATGATATAGACAATTCTATTGAATATAATAAGAAACAACACGGTAATCATTGTAGATCACCGTGTACTGTGGTTTACATGACTTTTTGGTTTCAAGTTTTTATAGGAATTTGTTTTGTTTTGTCTTGCTATGTTTTGTTTTTTCCCTCTAATACAGAAAGGATAGAAATACATGTAGAGATTCATGCATGCATAGCTGTTTACACTCTCACCGTTTGAATATCTACTTTGTATGCTTTAATTTTGTAACTTGAACAACTATTTCTAAGAGGACAATATGTAATGTATCAACTAGTGATTTCTTATTATCTTTTTTTTGAAATTCTGTATTATATCTACCCTCTACAAGCTTTTGTTTCTCTTTAAATAAAAACATTTTTAAAAAAGGCATACTAAACTCTAGATCTTGGGATCTGCATGTTTTTCAAAGCTGCCTTGGCCCTAGCAGAGCCAAGTGGGCCAGGGGCAGATGCTCTAGCAGGCATCAGCGGAATTGCACCACACCGAGTGGCTGAAGCTGATTGGGAAGATACAGAGGCCAAGTGCTTCGCCTCCCTGTTCCCACATGGTGGTACACACTAGGGGACTCTCCCAGAAATGGTGAGAAAACTTCCTAAGTTCCCCAGCTTTCATTAATTTTTTTCCACCCTTCAGGTCCCTGCCTGTTCCTAATAACCAATATCGGAAAAAAAGTTAAAGGATTTGAGTTTTCTGATAGATGAAAGCCTGAGTGAGAAGAAGTGGATCGATGCTTTCCTAGGGGAGACCAAGCAAGCAAGCAAATAAACAACTAACACTGTGTTCCTTCTTGGCTTGAGTCCACAGAGTTCAGAATGAAAGCAACAAAACTGTGCCCGAGGACCTTACCTCCTGGTTGGCTCATGAAAAATGTCACCGTGGTTCTGGGATGCTGTGGGCTCTTCCCAGAGATTCTTCCCAGATTCTCAATGCCCTGAACAAAGAATCAGATTAAACGCTTGGAAAAGTTAGTAGACATTTACATTTATTAATGGTAAGAAAAAAATATGCTCTTCAGAGTCAGTATAGGCCAAGTGAAATAGAATTATGCTCCTCAGGGTGAGAGCAGGCCACTGAAAGAGCTTACTGTGCCGGTCAAGCTGCAATGGTTCTTTCATCTAAACCCCACAGCCTGTTTTCTTGTACACTGGAAGGATTCTCTAAAGGAGCATGCTTAGATTGGAGCGGATGGAAGAACTTTGTAGGGCTCGGCACCTACAAGGTATTATCTCCAGACCCTCAAGGGTAAAGCAAGGGTCACATGTGTTCCCAGAATTGGGTCATGTCTGGTCTTTACTGCCAGCAGAGGATGTATCTCTGAAAGAAGTTTGTATTGACTCTGTGAACCTGTAGGAGCCTCTGACTTCAGAAATAGATGGTGTGTATCCTTGAGGAGGATGACATTGATGGATTTTAGGGAATTCTGTCCTTCAAAGCTGCTATACCAACTGACAGGGCCATATGGTATTGGTAAAAAATAAGTGTATGTTTTTATAACTACAGACTGGTACAGATGAGGTTCCCTGAGTTCGGTCTTTAATGAAGGACACCCCACTCTTCTGTGAAAAATTAACCTCCATTCATACACACAGCACCTTCAGGGGTGCTTCTCACTGTGTAAGGTTGAATGGGTACAAGGGTAAGTGCTGACTGTCAACACTTGCAGCCAGTGGTTCTCATAGAAACTGCTATGGGTGAGAATTTCTCATTTTCAGAAAGAATGAGATCCAAGGCCCTCAACCAACTTAAGTCTCCTCTGAAAGTCTGTGTTCCTTCCAACTTCCCCAGTGGCCTGTGCCTCGGTGGGCAGGGACTTACTGCAAGGATCAGCTATAAACAGGACATCAGTTGAGAGTAAAGACTGAGAGGGCTCAGAGCAAACCTGGGTTTTTTTTTTTTGTACCGGGGATTGAACTCATGACCTCGTGCTTGCCAGGCAGGCACTTCAGCCACTGAGCTAAATCCCCAGACCATCAGAGCAAATCTGAACCCAGGGTCTTGTTTTGATAATTGTGTAGATCCTAGCGTAACTTGCTATTGTCACAAGCTGTCTGCAAAATGCATATGAAATAGATACAGAGGGTCTGAAACCTTTGCATTTGACCCTACCTCTAATGCCCACATCTGAAGATTGCTTGTGTCTGAGCATCTGCACTCCTGTGCATGCCAATGATGGCTCTAACTTGACTCTGAGTATCAAACCATGGTCAGCTGAGATTGGGATAAAATTTATTTTGAAAGTGCTCGCCTGGCAAGCGTAAGGTTGTGAGTTCAAGCCCTGGTACAAAAAAAAATTATTTTGAAAGAATATTGGAATTGATCTGGGGCTATATAACCCAAAGGTAGAACCATTGCCCAGTGTGCATGAGGTCTTGGGTTCAAGTTCAGACCTGGGTGAAGAGGAGAGAAAGAGTCAGAGGAGCCAGAAGAGAGAAAAGAGAAGGCAGGAAGGAAGAGGAGGTGAAGGATAAAGAGAAGATTACACTACAGGCTCCTTGTCCTGGAGCCTGCCTATCCTGGATGTTGTCCATTGAGTTTGGTGACCTGCTGATGGAAAGCACCCAGGGAACAGTCAAGAACCCAGACTCTCAAAATCCACTTTCAGAAGATGATGGGAGACTTTATGTTCATGGTCCCTGCATACCTGGCAGCACATTTGTAGCATGAGTACAGCTGCAACTTGGATCTGACTGCCTAGGGAGCAGCTTAGAGCTGTGGAGCTCAGGTGAGGTGTGTGCTGTCCAAGTCCATACCCATGCTCTCATGGTTGATACAGCATGTCAGTTTGAGAAGTCTAGAAGCTTAACTAAGTAACTCAGCATCTCTAAGTCTTCTCATGAAGAGGACTATCCCTTAATACTCTAAGATGTTGTTCATTGTGTCAATATGACCAGGTCAGAAGTTTAACTAAGTGATTTAGCAGATGGCCAGGGCCCTTACACTGTAAACATCCTCAGCCTGTGCAAGAGGAGGGCATGCAGATGGTCTGAGTGCACCTGAGGGGTGTAGCCTGCTTACAATATAAGGGAGGAAAAAGAGGCTTTCTCTTCCTCTCTTATGCTCTTTTTGCTTTGTTGTCCTCTGCCACCTTGATCAGTTAGTTGCCCCTGTTTCATATCACCCTGCCTTGGAGCCAGATGATTATGGACTAAAACCTCTGCAAACTGTGAGCTAAATAAACTTTTCCTCCCTTCATTTTGAGTGTTGGATATTTTGTCTCAGCAATGAGAGAAAAGTAACCAACACACATGCCTTTGTCAGGTCTGTGATACCAAGCACTGCATGTCAGTAAATTCTCATGGCTAGCAGAAGATTGGCATCACCTCCATTGTACAGGGGGAGGACCAGCGACCTCTGTCCTCACTGGGACTGCTGTAGGCTATCCACATTAGTCTTGGGCAGACCTGAATCTCCTCTGGGATTCCTGAGGCAGCATGAGCCTCTATCTGGTCTGGAACCACATACTGGAATATGCATCAGGTAACCAGCATTGTTCCCAAACCCACAGGAATCCATTATAGGAGTCTCAGAAACTGGGTCCCACATCTTCCGTGGTCCAATACATCAGCTTAAATAGCTGCTACAAATGGGATTTTGGAGAGTTTCCCCCTGAACTCAGTAACCTCTATACAAACTCGCAGACTATAAGGAGGGGCAAAGAGGAATGGAACAACTGGCCCTTGGAGAAGACTCTTTAGGAAACACATAGGAATTTTTTCTGTGCTAATTTTTTTTCAAAGACTTCTCCATTCAATTAACTCATTTTTTCTCCTCTATTTGTTCATTTTATTATTTGTTTTTCATTTTGTGGAAGTTGGAGTTTTACTACATATTTTCTTGTCCTCTCTTTTGAAAATATTTTTTTGTTTGTTTGAATTGGTCCTCCCTTTATTCTCTCCCTCCCTCCCTTCTTTTCTCAGTTTCTCTGTTTCAACTTGTTCCCTTAGTAATATTCTAGTTTAATCACCACTTTCTTAGTGGGTCTGCTCTGTTTCTATTTTCTTTTTCTAGAAATTTTTTATTTTGAAGGTAGTAAAACACAACAAAACAAGACAGAACAAAACCAATCAAAACAATGCAGTGAAATTGGTACAGAACTTCAGGGCAGGATACTGGGAATAACAGTAATAGGTTCCATAGTATATCTTGTTATCTTCACAATAGTTGTCCATTCAATCAGGTATAGCAGAATCAAACCAAAAACAGAACATTATAAAAACTATCAAAACAGAATATTGAATAGAGCAAGACAATTGATTGAAACAAAACAAAACAGTGAAAACAATATTTACTTTCAAAGAGAAGATAGAAAGAAATCCTCCATATTTGTTATATTGCATATGATCATCCTCTCAATAGATGCTCAGACCTCTGGCCCCAGGTCAGCATAATCAATCCAACAATACAAACATTTAGTTGCTTTATGTGCCTTAGTTGCTGTCAACTCAGGCCATCCTCGACACCTTGCAGTTGCTAAATGGAGGGTGGGGCAGGATGGGATGTTTGATTCTCTGCCCACATTCCAGGTAGTTTCATGGGAGACATTGACTTGTTCTTTTTCTGGCGCACTTGCTGCTAGCTCCGGCCACCACTTACCAGGAGGAAGGGCTTGTTGCTTTCTTGTTCAGCCCCTTAAGTTCCAACATGGCTGGATCTCAGGACTTGTTCTCTTCCTGGTACCTCTGTTACTATTTTCTAATACCATTACTTTCATTTTATTCTTTTTTAACAGGACATTTTATATCAATCTTACCACATACTTCACATCTTCCATTGCTTTATTTTTCATAATCTATTTATTTTCTCTCTTTTTTTTTCATGTTTCCATACCTGTACCTTTTACCCTTATGAATGTGTAGGTAGTTAACTATATTTCTATGGCTGAATGTCACTCTAGGGTAAAAGGGGGTAAAATTGCTCTATTGAGTGGATATTTAGTGTACATAATTTTCTGATTCATCATAGATTTTTTTGTATAACTATAGATATTTATCTAGGTTAAAGTGGCAAAGTATTAGTTATTATAGTTTGTCATTATCCAGTTTGTCCTTGATGCTATTGTTATTAGGGAATGTACTATTTTTGTCCAGGTGATATGGCTGTTGTAAACAACGATCTTCCTTGCATGCCAATATCTAGATTGCCTGGGGGTCATAGACAATACTACAGTTCAGTACCAAAGAATTGGGTGCTAGGCTAAATATGTTGTACCTTTTCAGTCCTAATAAACAGAAGCGGGCAGGATCCTGGGCCAGACACAAAGGGCAAAATCCAGCTATGCTTAGAAGAAATCTTTGAAAAGTAATCATTACCCAAAGAGGTCTCGATAAATGAGACATATAGAACTCCAAATATCCATGATCACAAAAAACAAAAACAAAACAAACAAACAAAAAAACCAAAACTACAACAAGCAGTCATGGGCTGGGAAGAGAACCAAGAAATCAACTCTTCCTTCCCAGTGGCATCCAGTGGCAGCCAGGTGGGCTAGGAAGAGAATCAAGAAATCAATCCATCTTTCTCATGAGCCAGCAGTAGCCATGTGGGCTGGGATGAGAACCAAGACGTCAACCCACTTTCCTGTGAGCCAGAAGCAGCCAAGCAGGCAGGGAAGAGAAACAAGAAGTCAACTCACCCTTCCCCTGAGCCAGCAGCAGTTGTGGGCTGGGAAGAGAACCAAGAAGTCAACCCACTCTTCCCAGAACATGGGTTGGGAGGCAAGAAGAGCTTCTTCATACCCCACCTACTTCCTACTCCCATATGCAACTGGCTGATTCAGAAGAACACAGATTGGGATGACAGCAACTGAGGTACAAAAATAATTTAATGCTGGTATATATTGATTGACTTTGTAGGCCTAAAGCCAGTGGTCTGAGCATCTGTTTAGAGGATAATAATATGCAATATAGCATAAAAGGATTTCCTTTTGTCTTGGTTTTGAAATCCAATATTGTTCTCACTGTTTAGTTTTATTCCATTCAAAATAAAAAAAAATACATCAAGGTATATAATAGTCTATATTCTGGAAATTCAACACAAGGACAGAATCTTAAAAGCTGTTAGAAAGAAACAAATCACCAATAACAGAAAACTCATCAGAGATACAGCAGACTTCTCAACACAAACCCTTAAGTCAAGAGCTTGGGGTGAAGTATTTTAAGCCCTAAAAGAAAACAAACTCCAACCCAGATTGTTGTACCCTGCAAAATTATCTTTCAAAATTGATGGAGAAATGAAATACTTACATTAAAAAGAACATCTTAAGAAATACATGACCACCCAACTAGCACTCCAAAAACTCTGAAATATAGTCTAGAAAAAGACAGTGAAGACATTTCTGAGAATTTCAATAGGATGAATCCAGACAAGGCAAACAATTATATATAAGGTAAAGGGAAGAAACTAGCAACAGGAAAAATAACATGAGTAGGAAAAATCAATACCTGTCAGTTATAACCATCAATGTGAATGGTCTCAATTCACCAGGCCAAAAACAAAACAAAAACTAGACTAGCAGAATGGATAAAGAAACAGTATCCAATATTATTCTGCTTATGAGAAATACATTTAAATTTTAAAAATTCAGAGACTGAAAGTCAAAGAATGAAAAACAGTACTCCATGCAACAGGACCCCAGAAAAAAGAGCAGGAGTAGTGATTCTAATTGCAGACAAAGTGACTCTTAGGCCAAACTGATCAGAAGAGACAAAGAAAGTCATGAAATACTTGGTAGGGAAACTGTCCAACAGTAAGAGATAATCATAAATATGCATGCACCAAATACCAGCAACTATACATGCACCAAATACCCAACTAGGTAAATCAAGCATGGGACCTTGGTACACAAATGGACATTTTCAGGATCATTTTGATTTATAAACAGAAGCATTAAGCAAAAATTTACTTCCATTCATGAACTCTCCATCTGGTGACATTGAACTTTATATGGAAATTTGATTCAGTTTGAGACCACTTCAGTTTGGGACCAGAATTGAGGGACAAATTAAGTTCATTAACCAAACTACCATTTACATATGAAAAATCAGATAAACACTAACAAAACTGTAATAGGGAAATTCAGCATCCCACTAACACAAACAGATCACCTAGACAAAAAATTCAAGGCAGAAATATCAAAGCTGAACCAAACCTTGAAACAAATGGGCCAAGTAAGTATCTACAGAGTGTTCCACCCAACAACAGAATATGCATTCTTCTCAGCAGTAGGTAGAACTTGTCCAAAATAGACAAAATTCTAGCTCATAGCACATGCTTAAGCAAATGCAAAAGAATTAAAATTATCCATTGCATATTATAGTGCAATGAAATTGGAAATAAATGCAAAGTAAACCACAAAAACTCTATAAAAATAGAGGTTAAGTAATACCCTCTTGAACAGCCAATGGGTCACAGATGACATTAAAAAAGAAACTAGACATCTTCTTTAATTAAATCATAATACCAATAGACATACAAGACCCTAAGGAGTGCAATGAAAGAAGTTCTATGAGTGAAGTTCATAGTGGTGAATTCCTACATCAGGAAAACAGAGAGCTCAAATACCTAATACTGAGCCTCAAGGTTCTAAAAAAAAAGAACAAGTTAAACCCATAACTCTTACGAGAAAGGAAATTGTAAAGATCAAAGCAGAAATTAATGTAATTGAGATTAAGAAAACAGTACAAAGAATCAAGGAATCAAAGAGTTGGCTTTGCAAAGATTAAACAAAAGAGACAAACCCTCTTACCAAAAGAAGGAACGAATAGACCTACAGCCACACAATTACGAATGAATAGGATGAAATCCCACAGATCCTGCAGAAATCCAGAACATCATCATGATCTACTTTGAGAGATTGAAAACTCAAAAGAAATAGACAGAATCTAGATATATATGAATTACCAAAACTGAATCAAGAAGATAATAAATTTCTAAATAATCCAATATCAGTCAATGAAATTTAAAAAGTAATAAAAAAAAACCCACCAACAAAGGAGAGCCCAGGTGCTGAATGATTCACTCCTGAATTCTGTAAGAACCACAATGAATATGCTCATTATGAATGGCAAATATGTTATAATACAAAAATGTTTTTAATGGCTGAGGCTAAAGGGAGGTGGCCGTGTCCTGTATGCGGGCCACTGGCTCTGTGTAACCTATGCCCAATCAGTGCTGCTCCAGTAGCACCCACCTGGCCTACCAGAAGCCCCACCTCCTCCCTGTAGGGTTCAAATTCCACCTTGGGCAGGACTCCTTTCCAAGGCTACCTGTAGGTGAATGCAGCCTCCAGCAATAACGAAAACAAAGGCAACCTGATGATGCAGCTGGACCACCTTCTTACCCTGCTGAGCATTATGGCCTTAATTCTACTTCCAGGCCAAGGTGAGACTCTTGCAGAAAATGCCAGGTACTGCAGTGACAGAGCCTGAGAATGCAGTGCTGGAGGGGAGTGAGGTGGGAGAGAAGTGCCAAGGAGGGAGAAGTTGATGGAGATGGCAGATGCCAGTGTGTGCTCCCCCACAAAATGCTCCAAACCAAGCCCCTAAGATGGGCCATGGAAGCACAGAGAGGGTCAGGACCGCCTGAGGACACCCAACACCAAAGAGAGTCCAATCTGAGGATGGCTAAGGAGCACACATGGGCAGATGGTAGCTTTGGATATGGGTGGGATTCAGGACATTTCCCTCGTTTGTGTGTGTGTGTGTGTGTGTGTGTGTGTGTGTGTGTGTAAGGCTGTGGCTATAGCTGTCCCTGCCTCTCTGGTGTAGCAAAAATGTAGCAAAAACTTCCCACTACCATTTGTCTGAGTGTAATACTCTCTTAGCCAGAAAAGTGCCCTAGTACTCTACAAAGGTAAAATAACAGGTCTCAAAGGATACAGAAGCCCTTGGGCATCACATCCCAAAGCTGAACTGAGAGGTTCCTGAGATCCTTCACTCATGTTCCCGACACAGGGCAAAGACATCAATTGGTTGCAAGGGCAAAGACAGTCTGATCTATCATAGTCAGGTAGGCTTAGGCCCCTTATCGGAAGCTATGTTGGGAGGGCTCTATGTGCTGGGGGTGTTTGCAGCCTTTGACCATCTGACCCAGAGGCTCCTGGTGTGGGATCTGATGATCTCCCCTACCCTTTCCCCATGCAATCTGCCCCCAAAGTAATCATTACCTCAACCTCCTGCCCAGCTTCCTCCCTTACTTGCTATTGACCTTGCCTTTGGAAGGCATTAAGCATTTCCAGGCCAGAAGATCTGCCACACCTCACCTATGGCTTCTGTTTACATCTTTGACTTGGATTTATGTTCATTCAGTATCATAAGGATCCATGAAAGGGTACTAGGCTGGGGCCCACTGTTTTCTGTTTAATTTAAACTTGGGTGCTCAACAGGACCACCGAGGACTTACACATTGTGCCCAAGATTATGACTAAGTATACAGATGTGCACTTCTTCTTGGTTTTCACCTAAATGATCACAAACTCCAGGATGCAGTGTTACAGATGTACCCTGTCTCTCAGCAGGCACATTGCACTAGGCTTCCTTCTGTGCTTTAACACGCATCAGGCATCAGTGTGTGGTGGCCACAGTGCATTCAATGTGTCCAGCTGACAAGGCATCATGTGTAAGCTGGCAGAGAAGTGCATCTTTAGATGTGGAATGATGGGCTAAAGTGGCCTGGTATGGCCTGTGAGTGGCTGCTCTCTTGTCTCCATCTGTACCAAGTTCATTAGACTTGTTGGTTTAGGGGCATCTGATGGGGAAGGGAGCATTTGTTCCCCATGAAGTTTTGGGGTGTTTAGCTTTTTCGTATGAAATATGACCCAGATGTGCCACATTCTGCAGAGGAAGAAATTGTGATAGCAGGAGGCTGGGACCGAGGTGGTTCCATCCTTTGGGGAAGACAAAAGCAGGGACCTGTAGGTCTGATTGGCCATCTCCCTGCATCCTGAGACCCCAGAATGATCAGTGCTGGCCCACATATGCACAGCTTTCATCTAATGTACAGAAGAGTGAACAGACACTATATGCATGTCATCCATTTTTAACAACTATCAGAACTTGGATACCTTCTTAGCCATAAATGTGTTCTTTCATTCTCCAGTGATTTCCAGGCACATTCACAAGTCTTGGGAGACACAAATGTCCCTGGCTACCCTATCTGAAAGCTGAACTGAGAAACCACTGGATCCCTCAGTCCAGCAATGGACTCTGAGGACCCTTATCTGAGGAGCTGATGTTAGGATGGTTCCATGTCCTGACATGGTAGGGTGTGTCTTCAACATTTGACCTTCTGAACAAAGGTTACAGGTGTAGGGTAGACCTAAAGATCCCTAACTCTTGGCCAGTTCAATCTGTGTAGGAAGTGTCCTACTGTTTCTCCCCTTCTCCAGTGTCCTTGTTAGGAGACTGGGCTCCTCCACAATGCTGCATTGAGGAAGAGAAAGCCCCCTTATGTAGTAGTGTTATGAGTCCATCATGTCAGGAGGGAGAAAGCACAGGAACTGAAAGGGCTGAGTTTATAGCCTTTTAGGTGTAAACCAGGGAGAAGTGCACACATTTATTCTTAGGCACAGTCTTGGGCCCAGTGTGGAAAACTGTTACCTCAATGGTCCCTTTGAAAAAATCATGTTTATATGGGACAAAACTGGGCATTTCTGTGCCCTCGTATGAGCCTTCAGTTATGCTAAACACAAGGCTAAACCAAAGACTACTAAAACAGGATCTGTCAGTGAGTTTAGACAGATCTTCCTGCCTAGAAGTTCTGGTGTCCTCCAAGACTCTGGCCAGCACAGTAAAGAAAGAAAGCCTGGCTGAGTGTGCCACAGTGGAGAAACAGTAGGACACTTCCTGCACAGATTGCACTGGCCAAGAGTCAGGGATCTTTAGATCTACCCTACACCTGTAACCTTTGTTCAGAAGGTCAAATGTTGCAAACACACCCTAACGTGAAACTGTCTTGACAACAGCTCCTGATAAGGGTCCTCAGAGTCCATTGCCAGACTGAGGGATCCAGTGGTATCTCAGTTCAGCTTTCATATATGATAGCCAAGGACTTTTGTGTCTTCCAAGACCAGTTAACTACTTGGAAATCACTGGAGAATGAAAGAGCACATTTATGACTAGGAGCACATTTATGGTTGATGTGTGTTGCCCTGTGCTGCAACACACATCAACATCAGTTTTGGTGGTCAGAGATCACCAAGGGTCAGGGCCTTTAGTCCATTACATGGACAGAGATGCCAGCTGGCAAAGCATCATTTATAGACAGGGAGAAAAGTGCATCTGTTATGTTGAAAAAGTGCTGCCAGAGTGCCCTGTCAGGTTCCTGTGGGTGGCTACTGCCCTTCCCACGTCTGCACAAGGTGCTATCAGGTATGCTGATCCACGGGGACCAGATAGAGGAGGGAACTTTTAGCTCCCCAGGAGGTTTGTAGTAAAGTTTTCTTCAGAAATTTCATCCATGTCTGACACATTTGGTAGAGGGAGAATCTGAGACAGTAGGAGAGTGCAGCAAGCTGGTGCCAACTGATGGAGAAGACAATAGCAGGGGAACCTGGTACAGGGACACCTTCCTGTATCCCCTGACACAGAGCAGATCCAGGCTGACCAGAGAGCCCAGCCCTAGTCTCACATAGAGAGAAGAATTAACTGTCACTGTGCCCATCATCTATTTTCAGTCGGGACTAACACAGCTATGCTCTGTCTTGGTCTTTCTGTAACAATCAATTGCTTCCTCCCTTTGAGCTTCAGGCAAGCCAGTGACAGATTTGTGTCTCTCCTAGAACTCCTGATCATATCTCTTCCTGCAAGGAGCATACTGTCTTTATGTCATTCCACCTCAAGTGTAGGTTCCCTGAGGATGGGAGACTGCAGTCAATTTCTGGTCTCTCCATTGTCTTATACAAATGGCAGGGTTAGTTCAAAGGTAATTTCCACACCATCAGTCTGAGAGAGCCTTTGCTAGATGGTTCTAGGGCTGAAAGTTTATTCTAAGCCCCAGTAAGCCTGAGTACACCTTGTGGGATTGTTTGAGTCAGGCCTAGTGTCCGAAGCCTTTAGATAGGATGAGTGTGACAGGTAAGACACTTATGGAGACTGTGTTTATGGATCAGGGTTGCTTAACAAGGCTGAGCTGACAATGGCAAACAGGAGGTAACATCCTTAGTGTGGGAGGTGCTGACTGAGCAGACCCAGCCTTGATGTACATTTCTCTGTCCATAGCCCAGGACACTGCCAGCCCCATCCGGACCACACATACAGGGCAGGTGCGGGGCAGCCTTGTGCATGTGAATGATAGCAGCGTGGGAGTCTACATCTTCCTGGGAATTCCCTTTGCAAAGCCACCTGTAGGACTGCTTCGGTTTGCACCTCCTGAGTCCCCAGAGCCCTGGAATGGTGTGAGGGATGGAACTTCCTATCCTGCCAGGTAATTCCTCTGAGGAGCTGGGGAAACTAAGGCCTGGACTCAAAGGCCTGGAAAGGGCCTAAGTTGAGGAGCTCTGAGCTCATGGTCAGACTCCAGTGGGTATCTAAACCCCACAACCCATTTTTCTCCATTTTATGGAGGATTTCCATAATGAGTGTGTGTGGCTTAAAAGGGTGAAGAAATTTTGATGGTCCTGACTGAGGAGTTGAACATTAACTGAGGTCCAAAAAATGAGTTAGAGACATGGTTCTGCCCACATTTGCATGATGCCATGCATTCTGTGCCTCTAGATGAGGTGATTCTTGGACAGACTTGGGTTGGCTCTATGAACTCTGTAGCAACTCTGACTAACGCATCAGACACTATAGATGCCTGAGGCAGGCAGTGGTTTTGATTGTTAAGGAGCCCATCACCCAGATTCACTGTGCCTGCTGCCAGGACCTAGTGTTCTTTCCAGGGAACAAGTCTATGTTGGTTCAAGTGGAGACTCTGTGGGAGGTATGAGTAGTGTAATCTTAAAACAGAGTACATTCTATTACTCTTCTTTGGAAAAGTAACCTTCATTCTTGCCTACAGTATCTATTTGGGACATCCTCACCTATTCCTGAACCACATGTTTATAGAGAAAATTGACAAATCTAAACAGCTATAACTAATGCCCATGGAGACACTTAACACTCACCATATCTCAGCTTCAGGAGTAGTGGGATACCAGGACCTCATCAAGCTTAAGAATTCCTTGAAAATCTCAGCTGCATTGTAACAGTCCTGCCTGCGGCCTGTGGTTTGATTGACATGGACTTGAGAGCAGAATGATGTGTGGCAAGGCATCTGGGGGAATAGGATATTGAGGGTAGATGTGAGCAAATCAGACCCAGAGTCTGGTTTATGTCACTGTACAACTGCTGTACTAAGTGTCTACCATTTTCACCAGGTGTCTGCAAAATGATATAATGAATGCAGGAACTCTGATGATGTTCACTCAGAACCTGCCTGTCATCCCAGTGTCGGAGGACTGTTTATACCTCAACATCTACACACCTGCCTATGCCAATGAGAATTCTAACCTGCCGGTGAGTGTTGGCTCATGTGAAGACCATTTTTCTCCAAGCCCAGAAGCAGGTGAAGGATGTGGCTCAGTGGAACACCATTTGCCTAACAAGTCCAAGGCTTCAACTTCCAAGTCTGAGCAACAGACATATAAACACACACATGGGGGGAGGGAGAGAGAGAGAGAGAGAGAGAGAGAGAGAGAGAGAGAGAGAGAGAGAGAGAAAGAGAGAGAGAGATTCCCCATGAGAAAAGATTAGAAGGAGGAGTAGTATCAGCCTGGTTTCTGCTATAATGTAGACCCTAATGAACAGCCTCTCCATAGAGGTCCCAAGAAATCCTTCTCACCTGGATCCTTCTCACCTGGGCTGGGAGACTGATTGCTGCGTAGTGGGTCATGGACCCATAGCTCTTGTCATAGATTAGGGATTTGTGTTCAAGAGAACCCTTTTTTGTGTGCAAGTGCTGCAGCTTGATATCCCCAATATTTCAGCCATGGTTTATATGCTGTGGTAATGAGATTAGATAAACTGTTGATTAATTTTCAATTGGAAAAGCCAGAGAAAAATAATTTTCTTTCTCTTTTGGAAGAGTTTCATGTAATAAGAGAGAGGCCTTGCCATTATGGGGTTAATGGTAAACTCTGAGAGTCCTGATCTAGTGAATTAAAGTTGACATGATCAACTTAGCCCAGGAGATGAAGTGCTATTGGATCTATGCCAGTTCACATAGATGCACAGTCAAAGTAATGGGACAGTAATGGACAGATGGATGTGAGCTGGGAGAGAACACATTGCCATCTCTTTTTACTTCGCCAGGTAATGGTATGGATCCATGGAGGTGCACTGGTTACAGGCATGGCTTCCGAGTTTGACGGATCCAAACTGGTTGCTTCTGAGGACGTGATAGTTGTCACTATCCAGTACCGCCTGGGTGTCCTGGGCTTCTTCAGGTGAGCCTGAGGTTGAGTTAGGAAATAGGAAGTGAGCAGAGCCAGGACAGGCCTGTGAGCATTGTCCTTGATAATTCTCAGCACTGGAGACCAGCACGCCACTGGCAACTGGGGCTACCTGGACCAAGTGGCCGCCCTACGCTGGGTGCAACAGAATATCTTCCACTTTGGAGGCAACCCTGACTGTGTCACCATTTTTGGCCAGTCTGCTGGTGGCACAAGTGTGTCTTCCCTCGTCATGTCCCCGTTGTCCCGAGGACTGTTCTGTGGTGCTATCATGGAGAGTGGGGTAGCTGTGGCACCCGGCCTGATCACCAACTCCTCTAAGACTGTCTCTGAGGTGAGTGTCCTCAAACACCCCAGCCTCTTCCTTCACCTTCAGAGCTTCTGATGATCTGTCTGTGCAGTGGGCAGAAGGGAAATTAAGGTGCCTTGAGAACTGTTGACTCTTTGGGAATTGCTGAGTTTCCAAGGATCAGAATCCACATATTTCTGCCTCAGAGTATGTTCTGTGACTGATAAAGTTGTACCCCAAGGCACCTATGACTGTCAAAACCATGTGAGCAAGTACAATGGCCCCTCTGGCTGAGAACTCTGAGAAAAAGAGAAGTTGGAACAATTTCACACCTGCAGACATCTATGTACGATATCCTTGGAAATTTGGGGAGTCATTTGAACTCAGTATGTTCCTTGGGCACACTTTCCATGCCAGAGAGTATGAACCAGCTCTCTCTAATCCATTTACAGAAGGTGGCCAGCCTGTCTGGCTGTGGGCAGCTAGACTCCGAAGCTCTGGTGAGCTGCCTGAGAGAGAAGAGTAAAGAAGAAATGCTGGCTATTATAAAGGTCAGGCTGAATGTTTCCAGGTGTGATGGAAGAGATTTATGGTGGGTGAGAGAGACATTCCCTGATGCTTTGGACTAATAATCTCTTCTCCATATCTTGGTGTTCCCACAGCACTGGATGGGAAATGAGGGCCTAGATATACCAAGCCTAGCACAACTTACCGTGGGGTGGGATCAGCATCCTAGGCTGAGTTAGAAAAGAGTGGAAGTAAATCACTGGGCCTGAGAAAATGCATAATGCCTGGACTTGATCATTCACCTTTAATTCCTCCTCAGAACTTTGACATCATTGCTGCTGTAGTGGATGGGATTTTCCTGCCCAGGCACCCGCAGGAACTGCTGGCCTCTGCTGATTTTCGACCTGTTCCCAGCATCATTGGTGCCAACAATGATGAGTATGGCTGGATGCTCCCCATGGTGAGTCCACATGGTATTTGGGGGAGTGCAATCAGGCTGGAGGAGTTCCTACGACTTCACCGTTACAGACCTATACTCACCTTCAATCTCATGCTTCATCCCTCCTACACCCAGATCCAGCGTTCCCCAGGCCTGCAGGACATGGATAGAGCAACCCTAAAGGCTGTTCTGCAGACCATTTCAGCAGAGATGGTGAGGCTCCTGGACTCCCATTCCATTGGATATTGTACCTCCACTTTCCTCTGCACATAGCCACCCCCCACCCAAAGAAAGGCAGAACTACGAATGTCTGTGTCTGTGGGTGAGGTTACCCCAAAGCTTGACTATTTTCTACACTCCTGGCCCCATTTCATGCCCCACTGTCCCACCTTGAACTACTGCCATCCCGTGATCTGAAATCTGCCTAACCTGGCTTTCCATGTTTCTCCTGATCTAGAATTTGCCTGCTAAGTTTGGAGACTTGGTGATGGAAGAGTACATGGGAGACAATGAGGACCCCAAGACCCTAAAAATCCAGTTCCATGAGATGATTGGGGACTTCATTTTTGTGATGCCTGCACTCCAAGTAGCACGTTTTCAGCGTGAGTACATCTGTAAATGAGATATGACTGCCATGCATTTGATGTCCCTCAACTAAAAAAATTCTGCTGAAAGTAGAAGGGAGACTAGTAGAGAAGAGGAAGGTAATCACACATCAGGGAAGAAACACAGACAAAATTGGTGGGAAGTCAACAAAATATGTTTTATATACACATGAAAGTGCCAAAATGAAACCTGATAGTCTATATAACTAAAATGCACTAATAAAAAATGTTCCTTGGACCAGGGGTTTAGCTCAGTGGCATAAGTGCCTGCTTGGGAAACACAAGGTCATGAGTTCAATCCCCCGCACCAAAAAAAACAAAACAAACAAACAAAAAAACAAAACATTCCTCATTGCAAGTGTAAGAGACAGATATCTCAATCACAGGACTACAGGGAAAATAATTCCCAACCTATTATTTGCCAGATATAGGCAGTTCGTGTCTTCTGGTAGTGAAGAATGAATTTTGAGGACAAAAGAAGTTAAGAGTAGAAAATATTTATTGAGAGAAACTTCTGAGAGACATAAGGGGTCCTGAATGCAAGTTTTCACTGAGGTTCTTTGTCAAAGGATATTTTATGCAGCAAAATCCCATCCTGAGTAGTTATGGGTCAAACTAAAATAAACCTATAGGATAATAATATGATAGTCACTAAGAGCTAATATTGATCCAATAGGGACAAATGGCACATAACAAGGATATTTGTTGAGCATCATTAACTAAAGCTTACCTGCCACATCTAACAGAAAGAACGAAAGTGTTCCTGAAAAGGAACAGGCACGTGAGTCCAGATCTTTTGGTCATCCACCTATGTGTCTGATGCACTTCCTGTGCTCACTAGACCAGGTGGTGCTAATTATACCGTAATCCCAAACTGCTACTTATCTCTAGGGAGAGTTGCTGACCTGCCCATCAAATCTTTATCTTGAGGCCTGGCTTTCTTCACATTCACCTTCAACCACAAATTTAATGTCAAAGTCTCATCTTCCACATTGACTCTCTTGAGGGCCTAATACCTCTCAGACTGCCTATTAGTTTCTATCTAACTTAGCTGTCTCTAATAATTGTATAGGTGAAGGAATTGAGGAAAGTAACACACAGTGATTTGCCCAAACTATTCAATTGGGAGGTCCTTTCCACACCTTTGTTCCAGCCTGGGGTTCTGAAGCCTGATATACTGATTCCAAACAGATCCTAGTTTTGGGTCCAGCTATCTTATCACTAAGGATGAAGCAGGAGAGTTCCAGGTAATGAGTCACCAAGTTACAACCTCTCCACATCTCCAGGTTCCCATGGCACTGTCTACTTCTATGAATTCCAGCATCCTCCCAACTTCTTCAAAAACATCAGACCATCCTATGTAAAGGCTGACCACGGTGATGAGATATCCTTTATCTTTGGATCGTCCATGATGCTCAGTGAAGGTGATTAATCTCTGAATGTTATAAACAGAGGTGGCAGTTTGCTTGGGTCCTTGAGGAGTTACTGCTGTCACTGTCTACATGAGGAAGCTGAGGCTCAGAGAGAAGATGACACCACGTCCACCATCTTAGAGCTTAAAAACTTGTGTTGAGCTTAGAATCAAAACCCTTTCACTCCAACCTGTTTCCTTTCTTCCAACTGCCAGACCATGGTGTCCAGCATGAGTACAAGGATTGGAGAAGTTTCCAAGTCATAGTTATTGCTTGAATGACTCTCATGTCAGGAGTAAGAAGGGTAGGAATGACCCTGGAGTCATTCCAGCTGGCAGATGCTGTCATGAGGAAGGACACGTTAGGTCAGTGGAGGGCCTGCTACATGCTATTTGGGGGTGGTGTGGACCAGGCTCTTGGTAAAAGGGTCAAGGAGCTGGGTGATGAGTGTGGTACATGAAGAGCAACAGAGTAAGTAACCATTAGACAGCAGACCCCTGTCCTCTTCCTCACTGCAGATAACTTCACCGAGGAGGAGAAGCTGTTGAGCAGGAGGATGAGGAAGTATTGGGCCAACTTTGCCAAAAATGGGTGAGATGATGTCCCTACGTCAACCTCCCCAGGGGACTTGAACCTCTCAGGGGCTTCTCTTGTCTGTGTTGACCTCATTAGCAAATATAGTCCTAAATTACATGCTAACAGCTTCCCAACTTGAGCACCCATAAGGTCATAAACAGACATTGTTTTTCTTAGAAAAGTCACTCCTTTATTTCTTGCTGATCTGGAAGAGGGGCCACAGGGGTATGGTTCAGTCCAGCCTGAGTCTGAGAGGGAGGAAGAAAATTGATTGAGGTAACCTGCTCACATGAAGGGCTTACCGGTGGAAATCTTCTCTTACCTATATCTGGAACCTTCCTCATCATGGTCCACAGACCTGCCTGGCTGCCTAGGTTAACTGAAATCAGGCACTAAGGTCTGAATGTGTCCACAGGAACCCCAACAGTGAGGACCTGCCCTACTGGCCTCCACTGGACGATGATGAGCAGTATCTGCAGCTGAACCTCTCACCTTCTGTGGATCGTGCCCTGAAGGCCAATAGACTGAAGTTCTGGACAGAGACCCTGCCTCGTGAGTTGGGGGCTTCTCAGGCAAACCAGGCAGGCCCCGGGTGGGCTGTGTGCTTAAATCTGCTATTATTATCATTGAATCTGCACACACTGTGAGGGCCACCACTGTATGATCACTGTGGATCTGCAAAGAGGTTGATTTGGGAGGTATTAATTCCTAGTATGATTTGGATTTAGAAGATCCACACATGTCTAGCAGAAGAGAGTTCTGTCACTGGTCTCCCTGAGAGTTTTTCTGTCCAGGGAGTCATCCTCATGCATTTAACTCTCTTTGCATTCTCCTGACTCCCTGATGATCCCTCAACAATTTCTGTTATAATGTGATTAATTTTCTTTGTCCCCTCATTGTTGTCCCTAAACTTTGTTTGGCTCCTTCAATAAAAATGTGTCACGCATTTTTGTCCCTTTGTGAAAAGGTTCTACATTGTGCTCAATCTACCTCTGTGCTAGCTGGGCGTGGTGGCTCACGCCTGTAATCCCAGCACTCGGGAGGCTGAGGCAGGAGGATTGTTGCGAGTTCGAGACCAGCCTGGGCTACAAAGTGAGCTCAAGGCCAGCCTGAACTACATAGTGAGACCCTGTCTCAAAAAGACAAAACAAAACAAAAATCTACCTCTGTTCCTTCAAAGTATTTTCTCTTTGTTATTAGAAGGCTTTATCATTTATCCTAATCCTGGATACCCCATCCTTCCAACCCACCTACCTCTCCCCAACTGGTCCTAGAGGGAACTTGTTTTACCAGGAAAAAGTCCACCTCCTCACCATTCATTGAATTTAAACTTAAACACAGCAGATTGTGAATTTTGATTAAAAGATGAAGATGTCTGTACTTCCTTTCTTTTCTCCCTTCCTTCTTTCCTCCCCCTCCCTCCCTTCCTTCCCTCCCTCCTTCTTCCCTCCCTCCCCCTCTTTCTCTCTCTCTTTTTCTTTCTTCCTTCTTTCTACTTTCTTTCTTTTTCCTTTCTTTGTTTTGCTGCTTTTGCATCTTTCTTTGTCTCTCCTCTTTTCAGTGTCTCTCTTTTTCTTCTTCACTATATATTTAAAAGTTTTAAAACACCTATCCTCCTCAGTGCTCCCAAAATGCTTCATTCTACATTTTTACTATTACTTTGATCATTATCAATGTCAAGGCTTTATTAAAATGATGCAATAGTTGGAGAACACTCGGGGACTTTCACTCCAGCAGTCATGGACAGCTGCCCAGGGATTAACGAAGAGCACTGTGTTTTCTGGATAACATCTAGGAGTTTATACCCTGACTCTGAGCTAGGAAGACATGGAAATCTTGGCAAGCATACTTCACAGCTATTAATTAGGTAAAGAGATTTAAGGGCAGATAAAGCATCTGTACATCCAGGATTGGGATCAATAGATTAGAGCAGCAGGAGTTGGATGGAGGACACTGAATCTACAACTGGTCTTGTCCATTGGATGACCTGTCTCCCTGCTCTGTGTTGACTACTCAAACTTACCTAGATTTTGGTCCCTCCTAGAAGGTGCCAAAAATTGGTTATTGGGGCAACACTGAGAGTTCTGTGGGCTATATAGCGAGGCCATGGCTGATGGTTAGTGGGCACCAGAGAATGTGCGATGTTGAGCCCAAACCAGTTCTTCTGAGAAGTGAGACTGCTGCCTCTTTCTATCTTTGCCCTATGCTGATAGGAAACTCCACATCAGAATCTCCTGAATATGGATCTGTCTCCCAGAGATGCCATATCCCTGGCAGAGTCTAACCAGAATCACAACACTGGAACCAACATATTCTGTTACGTGATTTAAAAATGGATAAATGACAGCATCCTCCATCTTTCGGAATAGAGTCCAATGAAATCACAGGTGGGGGTGAATAGAGGGGCGAATCCCTTAGAAGTGACAGACTCTCTAGTGTTTTTCAATAAAGCCACTAATATAGAATACAGAGTGACCCACAGAGACATTCACAGAAGGACTAGGAGGGACTAAGAAAGGGACCCAGGGTACTGTGAGTCCAGTAGGTAGGAGGAGCTTGCCACAGTGGGCCTGCTACCTGTGCAAAGCATGGATGTTTCTGGCACACTTGCTTTCTTTCCTTGTCCCAAGCTGTTCCTTCGAGCTCCATCAAAATTTGACCCAATTCTCCACCCATAGAGATCACCTTTGTTAACCTTTTGATCTAGGGTATCCCCCCAAAAGCCTCATGGGTTGAAAAGGTGACTGGATCCTGAGAGCACCAGGCTGACTTGCCATTAAGAAGAGGGGTTTGGTCAGAGGAGGGGAGCCACTGGGGCCATGAACTGTGTTCTTCTAGGTTTCTCTCTTCTCTTTTTGCTGTTTTCCCTCCATTATATGGGCAGCTTTTCTCTGCTCAGGCCTTTCTACAAGGCTGTTTCTGCATTGGAACCACCTGAGCATGGGCTAAAACTTCTGAAAGTGTGAGCCAAAATGAATATCTCCTCCTTTATATTGTGGGTGTCAGGTATTGTGACTGGGAAAGTGGCTGAAACATCCCTTCTTCAGCTCCTCATGTTCTTGTATTACAGCTTCTGGCTCCACCCTCTTCACCTCCTATAGTCTCTGTGGACCTGCAACTTCCAAGTCAGTAGCTACAGGGACTCTTAGTATAAAGAGATGGTTTCTGGATCACATAGGACCTGCAGAAGCGACATGGTGCATTGGGAGGAAGCCAAAAATAGCCATAAGAGAGGGGAGGCAGCCATGCCTCCAAGGGCTGCTGCCCACTCGGTGTCACTCCCTATCAGCACCCCCTTGCCCTGCCCATCCAACTCGCCACTTAGCTCCTGCCAGATCCAAACTCCAGCTCAGGAAAGGTTTGGGGCTACCTGCTGGAGAGTTCAGCTTTCTAAAGCAGCAATGGAAAAATTGTCCTGTGAACCAACCAGGACCATGGGGTTGGATGAATACTGTGCAGAGTCAAAGCCACCTCTTCTTCTTCTGGAGCCCAGGCTCCTGAGGGTTAGGATCTCATAGGTGTGATGAGTACCATTCCTGAGTCTGACAGCCATACAGAAGAAGAGCTTGAGACAGAGAAAAAAGTGCTGGTGGAGATGATATCAAGAGCAAGGGAATCCTGAGCCTGCCAGGATACTACTCTGCAGAATGGGTCAAGGCTGGCACAGGGGTGCACAGTACTCAGGATTAGCCCTGGTTTGAGGTAGGGAAAATAGTTACTAAACACACATGTCCATCATTCATATACCTTCACAACAATCAAGATGTGGACAACCTACTTTGATCTGGATGGTTAGGTGACTTTCAATTGCTTCCTCCCTTCCTGATTCCAATCACACACAAAATGGATATTTTATGATCTTGTTACAACAGCAGGTCTCTTTATATCTCTCCTGATAGTACCATTCTTTGCATGGAGGATGCTGTCTTTATGTCATGGGACACCTTGCTCTTCTGTGAAAAACCAAGCCTGAGATACTTGAGGAAAGGAGACTTCCATTGATTTTCACAGTCCTGTCTGTGCCTCCCTGAACCTGACAGAGTTGGTACAAAAGAAGCTATTCACAGTCTGTACAAATCCCTCTGCTGGATGTTCCTAGGTTTGGGTGAAGGTGCCAAGTATTAAGGACTTTGAATGGGCCTGTTGGCATAGGTTGGGGACAGGCTCAGTGATGGGAGAAGAGAGTAAGTGGGAAAGCCAGGAAGTGTTCGACAAGAGCATTTGCAGATAAGGGTCTCATGACAATGCTGAGCTTAGGATGGCAAAGAGGTGGCAGCACCCACAATGTGGGAGGCAGCTGATTGGACAGAGCTAGCCCTGATGTGCATTTTTCAGCTCACAGTCCAGTACTCTGCGGTCCCATCTGGAGCACACATAACAAGAAGATGCAGGATAGCCTCATCCATTTGAAGGGCACTGATATTCCTGGAAATTCCACCTCCTAATCCTCCACTAGGACTGCCCTCTTTGGCACCTGAATCCAGAAGTGAAAGGAAGGATGAGATCTCCCACCATACTGTGTCAGCTTTCCTGGGAACTGAGTAGGCCCTGGAGTGGGGCAAAGCTCTGAGTTCTGGGCCAGGCAGCAGAACTCATCTAACTCCACACACAATGATCCTCTGCATTGGAGGTGTTCTAACAGTAAATATGCTGGAGACGGTGCAGTTCAGGCTGTCCTTGGGCTCACTTTGTAGTCTAGGGTGGTCTTGAACTTGCAACCTCCTGCCTCAGTTTCCAGAGTGCTGGGATTATAGGCATGCACCACCATGCCTGGCTTCTAGTCATAGAATCTTGAAAACCCAGTCCTCCATGATTCCTATCCCTACATCAGCACAAATTGCCATTGGCCAAAATAACTGTGTAGCATTTTATAATTAGAGAGATGAGGTTCCATAAGAGTCTGGACTTTGGAAGAGGGACACCCTGCCTTTCTGTGGGAAACTCCCCTCCATATATCCATGCAGGATCTGTGTGGGTGCTTCTTCTTCTCCAACACTGAATGGGTATAGGGATCATTGGTGAATGTCAGTACTTGCAGCCAGTGTTTCTCCTAGAAATATCTGGGTGAGCATGTCTCAGTTACAGAAGGAGTGGGATCCAAGGCCCTTGACAACCTCGAGGATTCTATACAGCTCTGAGTTTCATTTCAGCTTCTCTTGAGCTTGTGGCTTGTGCCTTGGTTTGCAGAGACTTTAGAGAAGGATCTTGCAAGAATAGGGCATAACAGTGAAGAGTAAGTGTGATTTGGAGCAAATTGGAACTCAGGGTCTGGTTTTGACCATTGCACAGGCCCTGGGATAACATTTTGCTGTTATCATCAGTGTCTGCAAAATGCAGGTGTCATGAATGCAGAAGGTTTGAACCTTTTGAATTTGACCCTACCTCCAACCCTCACATCTAAGGACTGCTTGTGTCTGAAGATCTACATGAATGCCCATGTCAGTGAAAGCTTTAGCTTACCTGAGAGTACCAGACTTTGGTCAGTTGGAGTTAGAAGGAAATTTGTTCTGCAAGTTTAGAAGGTAACTGGGATGTAGTTTCATGGCAGAAACGTTGACCAGTATGTGTGAGGTACTGAACTGAAGCTCAGTCCAAGTGACCCAGAATGAAAGCAAAAGTGAGGGAGAAAGAGGAATGAGGAGAATGAAGAGGAGGTGGAGGAGGAGAAATAAGTAGAAGAATGTATCCTCTCTCTTTGCTGTTGTCTCCTGTATTGAAGTCTGGCTAATCTGAACCCTCCCTATCCCAAATAGATGTTGCCTGATGTATTTGATGAACTGTTAATGGTGAGTAGGATGATCAGAACCTAGACTCTCAAAGCTTAGCTTTAGGAAATGTTGCGGGGGCATCAGTTTCCTGGATTCTGCACTCCAAATAGAATGAAGTCACTCACATCTGAGATGTGACAGCCTAGGGACCCCTTGGAGCTGTGAGACATTGTGGTATCCACACTTACAACTTCATAGGGTCTGTCATACTAGGCATCCCTTATCTCTGTAGGTCTTTATGGCTAGAGTAGGAGACAAAAAATATAGTGAAGAGTGATAGTAGATAAATTACTAATCCTGAGGGCCATGGCTTTAGTAAGATTATCCACACTATGAATTTAATTAAAAAGAGGAGTTTCAATGCAGGTGCCCATTTGAGCATGTTAGGTAAAGATCATTAGGGACTCTACTTATATGTACTTAGAGCAGTACTGGAATCTTGCATTTTGAAAAGGAACCTAAGGAGACTTCTAGAGTTTCACAGGAGTAGCTTTTTTCTTTGGATTTTTCCCCTCAACAAGCTCAGTTGGGGCTGCCATTATCCTTGGAAGACAAACACAGCTGTCTAGCCTCTTGAGGTTTAAAGCTGTTCTTCTTGCCTCTATATCAGCCTTTGACTTCCCAAAGAGACTTTAGACATATGTCTTTGGTGTTCCTGGCAATGAATGAGAGTGCCCTGCTTGGGAAGATAGATTTCTTCAAGAAGTTGTAGAATTTCCTGATTGTGTTTTATACATGATTTTCCTATAATCAAAACCTGAGTAATGGCTTTGAGCTCTGGTTTTTGAGCAGAAGTCCCTGGGAGAAAGATTTTGTCCTTAATGCCCTGCTGTGAACTCACAACTACAGGATCTGCCATTGGATGTCTTTCTTAGAAAAACTACTCCCATCAGTGAACCATGCCTCCCCAGAGCCCTGGAGGGGTGGGTCATTGGTGTCCTACCTGCTTATATAGGTCTAGGAAATCAACTCTTTTTTTTTCTTTTTTTAAAATTTTATTTAAAGAGGAAAAAAGCAAAACAGAAAAAGGGGTAGAAACAATACAGAATTTCAGAAAAAAATAAACAGTAAGAAATCACTAGTTGATAAATTACATATTGTCTTCTTAGACATAGTTGTTCAAGTTACAGAATTAAAGCATATAGAGTGGACATTCAAACAGTGAAACTGCAAAGAAGTTCAATGATCCAATAACAACTCAGCAACATGGTTATCAATCCTACACATTTAAACGTAAATGCAGTTATATCCTTTAGAGCACTTTCTGTTCCTCCTTTTACTTTAAAATAATTTTTTTTATTTAAAGAGAAGCAAAAGCATGTGAAGGGTAGAGATAATACAGAATTTCAAAAAAAAGATAAACAATAAGAAATCACTAGTTGATAGATTACATATTGTCCTCTTAGAAATACTTGTTTAAGTTACAAAATTAAAGCATACAAAGTAGATATTCAAACAGTGAGAGTGTAACCAGCTACACATGCATGAATCTCCACATGTATTTCTAACCTTTCTGTATTAGAGGGAAAAACAAAACATAGCAAGACAAAACAAAACAAATTCCTATAAAAAACATGAAACCAAAAAGTCATATAAAACCACAGTACAAGGTGATCTACAATGATTACTGTGTTGTTTCTTATTATCTTCTATAGAATTGTCTATATCATCAGGCATAATTGAATATAGCAGTATAATTGAATAAAGCAGTACATAACAATATTAGTAAAAATAAAACATTGTAGACAGTATAAAACTTCAAAGTCAGGTAATAATCAAACCAGAGTGGATATTCTAGTGAATCTTGTCATCTTAAGTACAGTTGCCTATACTCTCAGACTTGATACTATCAATCATAACAGCTTTGAAAAAAATCTATCAATACAAAACAGCGATCTAACAGACCAGATTCGATTAGAATCAGTCATGGTAAAACAGTGTAGGTTTTATAGAGCTTTAGATTAAGTTAATAGGAAATTAAGGATGATTATCATACAATATCCTGTTATTTTCAGGATTACTGTCTGTGCCCTCAAATCTAGTACAGGTAGAATGACTGGAACAGAATATAATACAGCTAAGCAGAGTAGTATGAGTAATGTGGGTTTTAAATCCTGGTGCACTATTAACAATATAGTGTATCAAGGCCATCTATGTTAGAGATTCTAGTTATCCTTCTCTGCCTCATTTCTGCTATGCTATTTTTCTGCCTGTTTGTCTACTTTTCTCCTTCATTCTACTGCCTCCCCACTCACTGAGGCCTTTCTGTTCCTAAAATCCTGGTATTTTTTTCTCCCTCTCTCTAGAATGTCCTTCAGTATTCTCTGTAGGGTTGGATTGGTGGTCACAAACTCCCCCAGTTCTCTTTGTCATGGAAGCATCTTGTTTCTCCATTAATTTCTAGTGACAGTTTTGCAGGATACATCAATCTGGGCTGGAGATGATTTTCTTTCAGGGCTTGGAATACTTTGCTCCAAGCTCTTCTTGATCTGATGGTCTGTGTCGAGAAGTCAGCTGTGATTCTGATGGGCTTACCTTTATAGGTAATCTGTTTCTTTATTTTTTTTTAAATTTTTTTTCCTTGTTATTTTTTTAACTTCTTTTTAAAATTTTTTATTTAAAGAGAAAAAAACAGAAAAAGGTAGAAATATTACAGAATTTCAAAAAAATAATAAACAGTAAGAGATCACTGGTTGATAAATTACATATTGTCCTTTTAGAAATAGTTGTTCAAGTTGCAAAATTAGAGAATACAAAGTAGACACTCAAGCAATGAGACTGCAAACAGATCTGAAATCCAACAAGAAATTAGAAGTATGGTTATCAATCCTATACACTTGAATATTCATGCAGTTATATCTTTTATAGCACTTACTATTTCCTCTCTTTTTTACAATAGCAATTATGCATTTTTAAATTTTTATTTAAAGAGAAAAAAAAAGCAAAACAGAAAAAGGGGTAGAAACAATACAGAATTTCAGAAAAAAAAAGCAGTAAGAAATCACTAGTTGATAAATTGCATATTGTCTTCTTAGACTTAGTTGCTAAAGTTACAAAATTAAAGCATACAAAGTGGACATTCAAATGGCGAGACTGCAAAGAAGTTCAATGATCCAGTAACAACTTAGCAACGTGGTTATCAATCCTACACGCTTAAACATACATGCAGCCATATCCTCTAGAGCACTTTCTTTTCTTCTTTTTACTTTTTAAGTCCATTATCTGCTTAGTTATATCCTGTTTCAGGTTACTCAGTACCTTACTGACTTGTTTTGTTGTTGTTATATACTTTTAATCACCTTATATAATTCCATTGCATTGTTTTTGAGTTTCTCCTTATCCATGATCCATGGATTAGCTTTGGTGGAGTTGGGAGATTTTTGGAGGTATTTTGTTACTTTGTAATCTACTTTTTTTTAATTTTAATTTTTTTTGAAGGTAGCAAAATTCAGCAGAACAAGACAGAACAAACCCATGCCACTGCACTGCAATAAAACTACCACAGAACAGCAGAGCAGGTCACCAGAACACAAGCAATGGGCTCAATAGTACAGCCCATTTTGTTCACATTAGCTGTTTTTTGAATCAAGTAGAGGAAAATGGAAGGAAATATATAATTTTTAAAAATAGAATATTGAATAAAGCAGCACCATTAATCAAAACTGAGCAAAACAGTAATAAAAATATTTGTCTTCAAAGAGGTGGTAGAAGGAAATCCCCCTTACTTGCCATGCTGTATACATTCATCCTCCAAAAAGATACTCAGACCTCTGGTGCCTACTGGCTAATGGGGCAGGGAGGAATGTTTCAATGTCTGATTCTTAGCCTGTGCACCAGCAGGGCCCCAGCTGCTAACCAGGGTGGTCAGTAGGCCACCTGTTCTCCCAGTGCCCAAAGTTCCAACATGATGCAGAACTTAAGAGTCACTGATAGTTCTTGCCCTGGTGTGCTAGTGGCTTGCCAGGCCACCAGCTGTTCACCAGGGTGGCGAGTAGGCCACCTGTTCTCCAGTGCCCAAAGTTCCAATGTGATGCAGAGTTCAGGAATTGCTGATCTGTTTCTTTTCTCTGATGGCTTTTAATATTCTGTTTTTATATTGAATTTCTGGTATCTTGATTATTTTATGTCTGGGTGTAGCTCTGTTTTGGTTGTAGGTGGCTGGAGTTTGGTATGCCTCACATAATCGAATGTCATTTTCTTTTCCCATGCTTGGGAAGTTTTCCTTAATTATTTCCATGAATAGTCTTTGTAATTTTCCTATGTATTCCTGCTTCTTTGTTCATGTTTTTTATTCCTAAATTGTAGATTCTCTTGTCATCTTCTAGCTTTTGTATTGTTACTGCCAGTTTCCTTGTTATTTTTAAGAGATCTTTCCTTTCATGATCACACACTGAAAACTTGTCTCCAAGTTTTGATAGTCTATCCTTAGTTTCTTTTAAGGCATTTTGCCAGCTTTCAATGGAGTTTTTAATTCCCTGGTAGTCTCTTTGAATCTGCTTCATGTATTCTATATTTTATTTATACTTTTTATTGAATGTTTCTCTCCTTTTATTGTATTCCTCCCCTCTTCCATCTCTATCTTCCTGAGAGATGCTTCCTGAGAGCATTTCTTTTATTACTCTACTCATATCTTGCTTTACCTGATTTAATATTTCAGTTTTGAGCTTGTCTACAAGGTCCTGAAGATATTTCTTAATGTCCATTGAAGCCATGTCTGATGTAGCATGTTTGTGGCCCTCAGCCTCCCTTGTTTTTCTCTCTCCTGGATCAAGGCTCTCAGGGTTCTGGGCTTGGGGCCTCCTCCTGCCTCTCTCTCCTGTCACGGCCCTGGCTTCCTCCACACAGGTTGCATTGCAGGTCCCAGTCCCCTTCCCTGTTGGCTATGTTTCCTCTGAAGCACGCTGGCAAGGGACCTCTGGCCTCTCCTGACTGCTCTTGTCATTGAGGTGTAAGCAGTGGCTTTGTACACTGGCCTCTCCCCACCAGGCCAGCCAAACTTCAGGGGCTTTCACCTGGTTAGTGGGTGCTAGGCACAGGGAATCGATTTGGGACTGCTCATTGGTTCCCTGGCAGGGGTGCGGCCCAGTCCAAGCAAATCCCACGAATCTGCTCTGGGGAGGGAGAAATCAACTGAAGTCACTGTCACTCCCAGTTCAGACTCCTCCTGCCCGATTCCAACATGTTGCCCATTTGGCTGCTCCTTTCCTGTGTGTGGGGAGTCTCATTCCCAGCACTGACTGTGGATTAACAAAGGTCCCTTAGCCAGTTCCACTCTCCATTGGGCTCACCAACCCCCGACTTCAGCACTGCTGTGGCTCCTGTGAGTGGCTGCGGGAACAAGTTTGGGTGGCTCTGCTGGCTGGCGAGGATTCTAGCTGGCACAAATTTGGCTGGCTCAAACTTGGCAGGTTGCTGCAAAAACACTGTGTCCTGTAATTTTTAGCTTTTCCAGTTGTAGTCCCAATGTATTTGATGAGCTTTTTTATGTTTTCATTTCTTCCTGTGTCAAGAGGATCCATCTCCCTCTGTCTAGGTCTCTCCAGTGTGTTTTATTCTGGCATATGAGTTGTTTCTCCTGGGAGGCTTTGTATTTTGTTGCTCACTGGTCAGCCATCTTGACTTCTCAGAAATCAACTCTTTAGAAGAGTAGCTAACCTCTGAGCCTGTAGGCACCAGTGAGGTAGGGTTAATTGCCATGTAAGTCTTCATGGTAACCTCAGGGGTGTCCAGAATCATGGCCATATTTTATTATATCAGGATCTACCTTTTGGCTAGTTAGGTTAGAGAGGCTTCATGTAGTTTTAAGCAATAAAATTCACTTTGGTCTGTGCTGCAATTGGAGAATTGTTCCCAATTTTTGTGGTAAATCTCTTTCTAGTATGAGAGTAGGACATAGTGGGAAATTAAAAACTTTTGGTGGAGTATTTGATTTTCAAACTGACATGTCATAGAAGAATTAGGAAGCTCCAACTTGAGGTCCCCTGGGCCTTAATTAGGACTGTATATCTATAAAAGGGCCTTCCGCAGAAGAGGTTAAAAGAGAGTAAGTCTCTTCTGTATGTGTGAGTAACTGGAATTGTTTATCCACAATATTCAGAGTTACTTGGGGCTCTTTGCAGGAAATGGAGACAAAAATGGGTAGGGGCATTGCAGAGTTACCTGGGCCTTTTTGGTCCTTCTCGTGAGAGGAGAAGATAGGGGTTTTGGCTGGCCCTATCTCATCTCTCAAAGAGCAGACAGTTCAATTCTTCAGTGTTTTGAGTCAGGGACATCGGCCACCTGACACATGCAGCAGTGCCTGAGCAGTGACTTAGTACAGTTGCATACACAATGTCCAGTTTCCTTGCATTTAAAACAAGAACTTTTTCCCTGATTGGCCTTAGATTTTCTTCTTGGATGACTTGTATGTGCTTAAAGCATTGCCTATTGTGGCAGCCATTGCTTTGCCTTGCCTTTTTTTCACAGTCCTCCTTTCATCCCCATCTAAATCCCAACTGTTGAATCCAAAAATGACTGTGCCTAGCCTATGACTATTTGAGTTAAGGATGGTCCTTGAGTTTTCTACCCTCCAACATGTCTCAGTATGCTAACCTATTTAAATACTGCCCCAAAATATGCCCCCTGGCCAACTGACCCCGGGGAGGACCAACCCCTGTAAGCAGGTAGGAAACCAGTGATCTGGTCTAAGGACAAGATCATTAATGATATCCATTTCTTTTTCCTTGGAGAAAGGAAAGTACATTTGTTTTTGGGTTTTACAGAGGAAAAGGCCAAAACAGTCTGAACATGAGGAATTTCATATCACCTTCCTTGCCTTTTGCAGAAAAGGTCTAACCCAAGACTAACACTGTAGTTTAGACTGCCATTCTATACCCATCTCTCACCATCTCTTAGTTTAGAATGTACCCAATCAATATTGCAAAAGAAGATAAATTGTTGAAGATATGGGTCTTGATAGAAGTCAGGGTTCCATCTACTTACCAGCCTGTAGCCTATGGTTGTTGGGGGTGAGAGAAATAGGACTGGGATTCTCAGAGGGCATCCCCCATGGCAGGACACAGACCTGTTGAGTCCCTAGATCATCCCCCATGAGATTCAATTGCATTACCAGATGTTAGGTTTTTTTAAAAATTTAGCAGGGAAGTCAGAGGAAGATTGAAAAATGAAAAAGGAGTTGGTGAGGATTATTCCCTCAGAGGATTATTCCCTCAGAGGTTGACACTAGTGTATCTGGTTAGGGTAGCAGTGAGATGAGAAAAAAAATTTTCAGGGTTTTCATCAGCATGTTGGGTTTGTTCATGAAGTTTTGGTAATTAGTTTGTTTATGGGAAATTTTATTTAGGCCCACAATAATGCAACCAACCAGTATATTCATGCATTGGGAACCATTATTTCTCTGATGATCCCACTGGGATTTACTACATCAGTGGCTCCTGCAGGATGTTCAGGGTCAGTTTGGTGTCTGTGCTCAGCTTTGGCTTGGGCTGCTTCCTACAATTGAGTTCATTCTTGAGGGGAAATGGCAGATGCAAGGATGATATAAAGGTCTTTGTAAGGTAGGTCATAGGAGTTAATCATGAATTTGAGCTCTTTTATATAATTGTAAGGATCTGTGGAGATGGACCCTAGTTTAATAGAGATTTGGGAAAGATCAGAAAGAGAAAAAGGGACATGAACACACACCAGCCCTTCAGAGCCAGTCACCTTGCAGAGAGGAAAGAGGGGTTTGGGTTGAGGTAATGGTGGTGATTGGTGAGAAGATGGTAGGAGGGTAAAGGAGTGAGACTCAGTGTAGTGTGTCAGAGGAGAAAATGGTGACAGAGGGATGGAGGAGGAGGAAGTAGTGGGGGGTCCAGGGTGAGAAGGTGGTGGGTGGGTGAGGCTGTGTAGAGAGGTTGAGGGAGTGCCAGAATGTGTGGATATGGCAGGGGGAAGGCAAAAGCTTAGAGGACATAATCAAGAGGATTGATAGGGTTGTCAGGTAAGTGTTTTGACAGTGTGGTGTGGACTGGAAGTATTTGAGTCACCTCACATGCCTGAGTGAGGGACGAATGCACACTGAGAGCATGAAAGGATCACAGGTAAGATACCTCTGACCATTTGCTATTGTAGTAGCAAAAGTTGTCTAAGTCACAGAGGATATTGAAATCGAAAGTGCCTTCCACAGGCCGGTGGCTGCCATTATCGAGATTGTTTTACTGTCTGGCAGTAAAACATTAGCCATTTTGGTTTGATGGTCTCTTGGAGACCTACAGTGTTTAAATTTTGTGAGACACCTAAACAGGGTGTGCTTTGGGAATAGGAAAGGAATATTTCCCATAGCGATCAAATTGGTGGTAGGCCAAAGGCCAAAGTCAGTCATAACCCCCAAGGAAAATCATGACACAGAGAGATGCCCTGTTGGTGCCTATGGGTCATCATCCAGAGGATGTATTTCCAAGGATGTGAGTGACTTCTGATGTAGGACCCTCAATGTTTCAGAGAGAGAGAGAGAGAGAGAGAGAGAGAGAAACACAGAGAGAGAAACAGAGAGAGACACAGAGAAAGAGAAAGAGAAAGAGAAAGAGAAAGAGAAAGAGAAAGAGAGAGAGAGAGAGAGAGAGAGAGAGAGAGAGAGAGAGAATGACAGAGATCCCAGAATGAGGAGTGGCTCACCTGTGAGAGGCAGATTGGATTGGTGTTTGCTGATGATGTCAGGGGTATAGCTGAGAGGAAGACAAAGAGAAGCTTGTTGGTGGGGGATCTCAAATGGGAAGCACCCCGGTAGCTGCATGCCCCAACCAATCCAAGCCAGGGCAGCAAAATATTAAGACTTTTTTGTTGTTGAGAGACAAAGACAGAGATAAGAAAAGCCTTTATTGCTGGCATCGGAGGGCTACTGGAGAGTGCAAGGGACCTCAAATAAGGGAAGCTGGGGTATGGTTTTTATGGTGCTGGGCTGTGGGTGGAGACTGGCTCATGGTATCAGGACAGGAATGGAGGATCTTTGGTACCTGAAAGAAGAGCAGGAAGTTTATTGTAGGCTTGTAAGAAGAACACAGAAGTTAGTATTAGAGGGAGCCACTGTTATTATAGGGCCCAGCGCCATGTTGGGCAGGCACCACATTAAATCTGGCAGGGTTCCATATGATCAGAACCAATCAGAAGTCTCTGGCAAACCAAGCAGCACTGGTGCCTTTGCCTTAGACCCTGCATCCCTTAAACCAACTATAACTCTTCAAAGACAAGAGTGGAAAATCTGGTGCTCCACATAGCCACTTGAGAGACAGTATCCCTTCCATTTATCCCACCAAGGAAAAACTTAGGTAATTGCTTGAAGGCAATAGAGACAGAAACCTCATTTTTAGTATAAGATACAGCGAAAAAAAAACTTTAGGAAGTTCTAAGTAAGAGTTTGTTATGGGCTGACTCCAGCTCTACATGTACATACATAGAGCCAGGTGAATTCACCTTCACTGGCTGCTCTCTTTGTTCCTCTCCCTCCCTCCAACACAGGTTTATAAACTACCTCAATTTCTCTTAGAATAAACAGGGTGTGCACTCAATCTGCATTAGAAGATGAGATGAGAAGTCCATATGTTGTCTGAAAACAGAGGTTTTAGCTGTTGTCCACATGTGTGAGATTTCCAGGTATACATGGAGTCAACTAAAATTGAGAATGGTGAAAAAACATGGGAGAATCACATGATGAATACAAATGACCAACCCAACTGATTGTCACACATAGCAGAAAGGTGCAATGGGATGGCTCCCTGGGGTCTTAAGAAATAGGACCCAGAGAAAGAGGCTCACTAAGGATCCCCAAGGATAAAGGCCACCTAAGGGCAAAGTGCAGATGAGGGTTTGAGCACAAAAATGGTTGGTGGGTAGTGAAGCAGGAGACCAAGTTACTGATAGCTGTTTTTCTTTTGAAAGTGAGAAAAGTGAAAAAAGTATGGGAGAGAAGAAAACACAGGGACAAAAAGCCATGCTAAACTCTCAGTCTTGGGACCTGTCTGTTTTGCAAAGTTGTGTTGGCCTCAGCAGAGCCTGAAATGGTCTATTCTGCAACTGGACAGGGGCAGACGCTGAGGCAGGCTTCAGCCAAACTGCAGCACACTGAGTGACTGAAGCTGGCTGGGCAATCACCTGTTTTTACAATCAGGTGCTTCCCCTCCCTGTTCCCACATGGTGGGACACATTAGAGGATTGTCCCAGGGGCCATGAGAAAATTTCCCAAGCTCTCCAACTTCCATTAATTTTTCCCATCCTTCAGGTGGGAACCAATATTAGAAAAAATTGTTAAAGAGATTGGACTTCTCCAATAGATGAAAACCTGAGTGAGAAGAAAGGGCAAGAAGGGAATAGAGGCTTTCCTAGTGGAGACAAGGCAAAGAAAGAGATAAACAAACCAACAAACAACAGTCTGCTCCTTCTTGACTTGAAACCACAGACTACAGAATGAGAGCAACAAAACTGTTCCAGGGGATCTTACCTCCTAGTTGGCTCATAAAAAATGTCACCAGGGCTCTGGGGTGGTGCGTGCCCTTCTGAGGGACTCTTTTCAGATTCTTAATGCCCTGAACAAAGAATCACATAAAATGCTTGAAAAATGTAGTATCAATTTGCATTTATTAATGTTTTCTTTTTTGCCAGCACCAATTATTTATTTATTTATTTAAATTTAATTTTATTTAAAGAAAAAAAAAAGCAAAACAGAAAAAAGGGTAGAAACAATACAGAATGTAAAAAAAAAAAAACCCAGTAAGAAATCACTAGTCGATAAATTATATATTGTCTTCTTAGACATAGTTGTTCAAGTTACAAAATTAAAGCATACAAAGTGGACATTCAAACAGTAAGGCTGCAAAGAGTTCTGTTCAATGAGCCAATAAAAACTTAGCAACATGGTTATCAATCCTACACACTTAAACATACACGCAGTTATATCCTTTAGAGCACTTTCTTTTCCTCCTTTTGCTTTTTAAGTCCATATCTGTTTAGTTATATCATGTTTCAGCTTGCTCAGTACCTTAATGATCTGTTTTGTTGTTGTTATTTACTTTTTAATCACCTTATATAATTCTGTTGCTTTGTTTTTGAGTTTCTCCTCATCCATGCCCCATGGATCAGCTATGGTGGAGTTGGGAGTTTTTTGGAGGTATTTTGTTACTTTATTATGTGTTTTTTTTTTCTTGAAGGTAGCAAAATACAGCAGAACAAGACAGAACAAAGCCAACCAAGACAGTGCAGTGAAACTGACACAGAATCTCACAGCAGGTCACCAGAACAACAGCAATAGGCACAATAGTACATCCTGTTCTCGTCACAATAGCTTTTCTTTCTTTCTTTTTTGTGTGTTAAATTTCTTTCTTTCTTTTTTATTTTGAAGGTGGTAAAATACAGCAGAACAAGATGGGACAAAGCCAATTGAGACAGTGTAGTGAAACTGGTACAGAACTTCACAGCAGGTTACCGGGATGACAGCAATAGCTACAATAGTATATCTCATTTTCTTCACAATAGTTGTTCCTTCAATCAGGTACAGCAAAATGGAAGGAAATACCAAACTTATAAAAACAGAACATTGACTAGAGCAAAACCATTAATGAGAACAGAGCAAAACAGTGATAAAAATATTTGCCTTCAAAGAGATGGCAGAAGGAAAGTCCCCTTATTTGCTATATTGCATATAGCCAAACTCGCAAGAGATGCTCAGATCTCTGGCTCTCACTTGCTCAAGGGGTGGGGGATGGGATGGATGTTTGATTCTTAGCCTACATGCCAGTAGGTTCACAGGTGATTACCAGAGTGGTGAGCTGGCTGCTTCTTTTCCCAGTGCCCCAAGTTCCAACATGGCATGGATCTCAGGAAATGCTGATGGTTCTCGCCCTCGGGCGGCCACAGCTTGCCAGGGCACAGCCACTTACCAGAGCAGTGAGCTGGCTCAATAGCTGTTCTTTCAATCAGGTAGAGCAAAATGGAAGGAAATACCGAACTTATAAAAACAGAATATTGAATAGAGCAGTACCATTAATCAGAACTGAGCAAAACAGTGATAAATGTATTTGCCTTCAAAGAGATGGTAGAAGGAAATTCCCCTTACTTGCCACACTGCATAAGTTCATCCTCCCAAGAGATACTCGGACCTCCGGCCCCCACTTGCTAACAGTGTGTGTGTGGGGGATATGTTTGATTTTTAGCCTTTGGCAGAGTAGTGAACTGGCTGCTTGTTTTCCCAGCACCCCAAGTTCCAACATGGCACAGAACTCAGGAAATGCCAATGGTTCTCGCCCTGGAGTGGCCACAGCTTGTCAGGCCACAGCTACTGCATTTATTAATGTTAAAAAAAGAAATATGCTCTGCAGAGTGAGTGCACACCAATTAAAGTAGAATTACTCTTTGCAGGATGAGGGCAGCTCTCTGAAAGAATTTACAGTGGCTCCACATTTCTCCAGTTGCAACTTCTTGCTCCCTCCTCTTTACCTCCAGCCTGCAACTGAAAAGTCAGTGGAAATACTATAGCTTGTTTTTCTAGTTTTATACTAACACAGATGGCTTATAGAGGTCACATGGTACATTGAGAGGAAGCTATAAGATTCAGAGCAGAGAGTGCAGCAATGCTGCACATTGGCTCCCAATGACCTGTCAGTTCTGTGTCCCTCTCCTAACAGCACCCCATTTCCCTGTCCACCCAACTCTTCACTTAGTCCCTGCCAGGTCCAAACTCCACCCATGGCAAGGCCCTGCTTGGCTGCCTGTCAATGAATGCAGTTTCTAAGCAGCAATGCAGAAACTGGCCTGTAAGTCAATCATGACCATGGTACTGGAGCTGAATTCTGCAGAAATCACCTGCTTCTCTTGAGGGCCAGGAAAAGGCTCTTATGGGTGTCACAAGGACTTTGTCTGAGTCTGCCAAATTGTACAGAGGTAAAAACTGAGACTAGCTAGGGAAAGTGATAGGAAAAGAACTGATGGAGATTAAAACAACAACATAAGAATTGAATCTCACAGAACATATCTCTGCACAGAGAGGATCAGGGCTGACCTAGGGATACATAGCACTCAAGGGTGAGCCAGGTTTCAGGTACCAAGGAGTTATGAGAAACAATTTGTCCATCTCCTACTTTCAACCATGATCAGGGCCAGACAAACCTGTTTTTATCTAGATGGTTAAGTGACTTTCAATAGTTTCCTCCCTTCCTAACCCCAGCTACAGGCAGGGTGGTATAGTGTATTGCATAACAGATGCAATATCCCTCCTAGTTCTTACAACAGCATTCCATGCATAAAGGATACATTCTTTATGTCAAGCTACCTCTGGTGTGAGATTTCTTGCAAATGGCAGATTTGTCAATCCTTTTTCACGGTCCTCCCTGTGCTTCACAGGACTTGGCAGGATTAGTGCAAAGAACACTCTCCTGACTCAGTGCATGAGACCCTTGTCTGGATGCTCCTAGTTTTGGACAATGGTTTCAAGTACCAAGGAGCCCAAGTGGGGTAGTTGGGGACAGGTCCAGTGGCAGGGGTGGGGGCCATGTGGGAAAATCAGGAAGTACGTGAAACCAACATTTGCACAACAAGATCCCTTGACAATGCCTATGTTAAAGGTGGCAAAGTATTAGTTATTATAGTTTGTCATTATTATCCAGTTTGTGTTAGATGCTATTGTTATTAAGGATTGTACAATTCTAACAATAATTTTTTAAGAGCAGAATATTTATTGAGAGAAAGAAAACTTCTGTCCAAGAGAGAGACAGAAGGGGTCCCAAGTGAGTTGCTGAGGAGCCTACCTTTTCAGGGATTTTTGTAGAGCAAAACCATGGGGTGAAACTGGTCCAAGGTGGGGAAAAATGAGAACTCACAAGGTGGGTGGGCATGAAGTGTGACAGAACTATGGTTAACCAAGAAGATTGCTAGTATAATTGCTCAGGTAAGTTTGATTAAATCAGAACAAATGAGGAAGCAAGTTTTGTAGCAAAGGGACATGAATACAGAATACGGTCTTTGCCTGTAGGGCCTGGGTTAGTGGTTTCTTCTGGCTTCTTCAAGGTGATTGACAACTATTTGTAATATCAATTCATGATTTTTATCCTTAGCGTGTGACTGCATTTGTTTTGTCTTTTCTCTTGAGATCTGGCCCAAAGTTCAGTGGAAGTGTCTGTCTCCCCAACACTTGCCAGGTACCTGGTCTTCTGCACTGGCTCTTTTGAGGGCCTGGCCCTGTCTGACTGCCTATAATACTTCTATCTAACAGTTGCTTTAGCATTTCCCCCTCTGAAAAAATACCCTGACCTGCTCTGAGAAAAAAATGGGCGAAAGCTGATTTGGCTTCTTAAGACTGAAGGTGGTCAAAGCTGTTGACAATTGTACTATTTTAGTCAATGTGACACAGCTATTGTAAACAACTTATATTCCTTGCATACTGATATGTAGATTGTCTGGGGCTTGTAGACAAGGTGACAGTCTGGTACCAAAGAATTTTGTGCTAGGCAAAATAGACTGCACTTTTTCAGTCTTAAACAGAAGAGGTAGGGTCCTGGGACAGACACAAATGCCAAAAGCCAGCTGTGTCTAGAAGACATCTTTGAAAAGTAGTTATTATCTAAAGAGGTGTCAATAAGTGAGGCATGTAGAACTCCAAATATCCATGATCAAAAAAATTCTACACCAACGTATGTAATATAAAGATTCCAGAAATTTAACACAATAACAGAATCTTAAAAGCCGTCTGACAGAAAAGAAATAAATAGCCAATAAAGAACAACTCATCAGAGTTACTGTGGACGTCTCAACACAAGTCCTTCAGTCAAGAGAGCTTGAGGTGCAGCATTTCAAGCCCTAAAAGAAAACAACCTCCATCCCAGACACAAGAAAGAAAATTATAAAGGCCAGAGCAGAAATTAATGCAATTGAGACTAAGAAAACAATACAAAGAATCAAACAATAGAAGAGTTGGTCCTTGTAAAAAGTAAATAATAGACACAAACCTCTTGTCAATCATAGCAAAAGAAGGAAAGAACAGACTGAAATTCACATAATTAGGAATGAATAGGGTGAAATCACAACAGAACCTGCAGAAATCTAGAACATCATCTTATTCTAATGAGATGAAAAACTCAGAAGAAATGGACAGATTCCTAGAGAAATACAAATTATCAAAACTGAATCAAAAAGATATAAAACTCTAAATAATCAATATCAGTTAATGAAATTAAAGAAGCCATTTTAAAAAACCAAATTACCAGCATAGGAGAGTCCAGGTCCTGAAGGATCCACTCCTGAATTCTATAAGAATATTAGTGAATAGCAAATGCCACTGTTCCTCAACACTTTAATGAAACTGAAAGGGAAACCATACCCAAAGTTGTTCAGGAAATAAGCATTACTTTGATACCAAAACCAGAGAAGGATCCACCTGAAAAAGAGAACTACAGGCCAATTTTCTGAATTAACATAGATGAAAAAAATCCCCATTAATGAATTGGCAAGAGGGATACAATTTATCAAAAAGATTAAATACCCTGACTAGGAAGGATTCATGCCAGAGATGCAGGGATGGTCCAACATAAGCAAATCAGTAAATATAATATGCCACATTTACTGAACCAAAGAGAAAGACCAAATGATTATCTTAATAGATGTGGGAAAAGCATTTGACAAAGTCTAACATACTTTCATGAAAACTAAAGAAAATTGGAATAGAATGTCTTTATCTCAATCTGATAAAAGTCATTCATGAAACAGCAATGATCCACACCATACTAAATGGTCAAAACTGAAAATTTTCATTCTAAAATCCAGAACAAGATAAGGTTTCCCACTGTCACCACTCCTGTTCAATATAGTTCTGAAAACATGGCTAAGAGCAATTAGACAAGAGAAAGAAGTGAAAGGACTATTCATAGGAAAGGAAGAAGTTAATTATCATTATTTGCTAGTGACATGATGTTCTACATAAAGGGCATCAAATATTTCTACAATTAATAACCAAATTTGGCACCATGTCAATTAGCACTCAAAAATCAGTAGCATTCCTGTATACAAATAACAAACTCATTGAGATAGAAATTATAGAAACAACACCTTTCTCAATAGCATTCATAGAAATGGAATATTTAGGAAACAATCTAATAAAAGAAAAGACCTCTACATTGAAAACTATAGTAATCTGAAGAAGGAGATCAAAGAGGCTATCAGAAAATGGTAAAATGCCCCCGTTCTTTGCTGGGAAGAGCCAGTGTAGTGAAAATAGTCTTACTTTCAAAACTGTTATAGTTATATAGGGCCGGTGATTTAGCTCCATGACTCAAGTGCTTGCCTGGTAAGCACGATTTCATGAATTGATCCCTGCTACAAGAAATAAAAGCCTGTTATAAGATTTAATGCAATCTCAGTTCAACTACTAATGGGAAACATTCTTCACAGAACTGGAGAGAAGAATCCTAAAATTCATATGGAAGCACCAGAGACCTAGAATAGTAAAAGCAATTCTGGACAACAAGGCAATGCAGGTGGTATCATTATCTCAAATTCTATGTTATACTACAAAGCTCCTAGAATAAAAACAGCATGGTACTGCCAAACAACCAGACCTGTGGATCAATGATACAATAGAAGATGCAGAAACAATTCTATGCACACTCAGCTACCTTACCTTTGGCAAAGGGGGCATCTCCATTGTAAGATAATCTCTTTTGTAACTGGTGCTGGGAAAACTGTATTTCCACATGCCAAAGATCAAACCTATTCCATATTGCTCACCATGTGCCAAACTAAAATTGAAATGGAACACAGATCTGAACATTAAAGCAGAAATACTTAATCTGCTGGAAGTTACAAGAGGTAAAACTCTTATAGACACAGTTATAGGCAAATTTTGTTAACAAACAAAATCCAGATTGCACAGGAAATATTACAAAGAATCAACAACTGAAATCACAGAATTAAAAACCTTGTACAAGCAGAGAAAACCAGTGAAGAAATATAGAGTGAAGAAATAGTCCAGAGAAAGAGAAAGAATGTTTACCAGCTACTCCTCATCCAAAGGACTAATATCTCAAATATATGAAGAAAGAAAATTTCAAGATCCTCCTCAATTAAAGACCCAATTCAAAAATGGGATTCCAAAATGAATAGACACTTCTCAGATGAAGAAATACATGAAAAAATGTTCTACATCATTAATCATTCAAAAAATGCAAATTAAAACACAACTAGAATTCCATCTCACTCCAGAAAGAATGACCTCCACCTAGAAATCAACCAATTAAAAGGCTGGTAAGGCTATGGGGGAAAAGGAGCCCTTGTCCATTGTTGTTGGAAAGGTAAACTGGTACAATTCCTTAAAAACTAAAACTGGATGTTCCATTTGACCAGTTGTTCCCCTTTGAGATATCTTTCTGAAAGAGACAAAAGCATCATCCCAGTGATATATGCATACTCATATTTAGAGCAGCACAATTTATAATAGCTAAATCATGGAAGCAGCCCATATGCAAATCAACAAATTAGTGCATAAAGACAGTGTGGTGACTGGGAAAAAGATGGCCAATTGATAGGTAGCACGATAGAGAGCCTCTCTGAGAAAAACAACTCAGATGCTAGAATTTAGCACTGTGAAGACCAGATGAAAGGAGAGGAATTCTCATGACCCAGGAAGAAACTAAGGTAAAAGAAAGATAAAAAAAGAAGAAACATGGATGGAGGGCTGAAGCTGGGCACGCTCCCATTGCTGTACTGGGTGCATCTTAGAGTTGGGCGACTCACGATCAAGCTGAGGATGCATCCCTGCCTAGAGTGGGGGTTGGTGAGCTCGGGTCCCTTGGCAGGAGGAGGCTCTGCAACAGGGAGTGGAAATGGCAAACCAAGCTACACGGACTTTGGTGAGTGCTGGGAACTGGGTTCGCCAGAGCGAGATGAATGACTAGATGACATATTGGACTTGGGCAGGACAGGCTTGGGTCACCAACTGAGATGGCATTAGTGGCTCCTGGCCCAAAGCAGATTGGTAGGATTGGTTTGGACTGGGCCATGCCCCTGGTCAGGACCCAATAGGCAGGGATGAGGCTGTCCCGAACCTGTGACATCTGCAGAGTACACACTGACATGCTGAAGACACTCACTGGCCTAGAGAGGAGGGTCTGGCCCACATCACCCCTGCATGAGCCTCACAGATCAACAACAGGCTGGAGAGAGCAGCAGTCCCCTAGTCAGTACACTTCAGGAAAACTGTAAGCAATATAAAAGGGTCCTGAGACCTCCACCATTCGCCTGTCTGAAATAAACCAGAAACATGACGAGACAAAGAAACAGCAAAAATCCTCCAACTGTTGACCCAGGGAGTATAAGACTAGGAGAGGTGAATGTAGAGGAGATCGAGGGCAGCAAACATGCAATATCAGACACGACCTCTTCGGAAATAAAGAAATACTTCTGTGACCTCATGGACAAATTTAAATCTGAAATTCTAACTCAGGTGAAGCAAGATATAAGAAGATTAATAAAAGAAATGCTGGGCACTCCTCAAGAAGACACAAATAGAAGAATGGAGGAACCCAGAGAAAGGAGAGAAGCCTTTGATGAAGAATATAAACAAAATCTAGAATATGTAAAACAGATCCAAAGAGAATATCAGGAAATTAAAAACTCCATTGAAAGCTGGCAAAACTTCTTCACAGAAACTAAAGACAGACTTTCAAAACTTGAAGATAGATTTGCAATGTATGATTGTGAAAGGAAGGATCTCTTAAAAATAACAAGGACCAGGAAGTAACAATACAAAGGCTAGAAGATGACAAGAAGATTTATAACTTAAGAATAAAAAATTTGAACAAAGAATCAGGGACAAATACAAATGAAATAAAAAGGCTATTCACAGAAATAATTAAGGAAAACTTCCCAAGCATAGGAAATGGAAGTGATGTTCAGATATATGAGGCATGCAGAACTCCAGCCAGCTATAACCAAAACAGATCTACACCCAGACATATAATAATCAGGATCCCAGAAACCCATCACAAGAACAGAATATTAAAAGTGGTCAGAGAAAAGAAACAGATTACCTATAAAGTAAAACATCAAAATCACAGCAGACTTCTCAATGCAAGCTATCACATCAAGAAGAGCATGGAGCAAAATATTACAAGCCCTGAAAGAAAATAACCTCCAACCCAGATTGATGTACCCTGCAAAACTGTCTCTCAAAATTAATGGAGAGATAAGATATTTCCATGACAATGAGGAACTGGGGGAGTTTGTAACCACCAATCCAACCCTGCAAAGAATACTGTTGGACATTCTAGAGAGAGAGAAGAAAATCACTAGGATTCCAGGAACAATGGCAGAAAGGCCTCAGTGAAAGGGGCAGACAGTGAAATGAAGGAGAAAAGTAAACAGCAATGACAGAAAAATAGCATAACAGAGATGAGGCAAAGAAGATCGACTATATCGCTGTTTTGTTTTGACTGATTCTGTTTGAATCTGGTATGCTTGAGAGTATCAAGTCTGAGAGTAGAGGCAACTACTCTGAAGATGACAAGATTCAATAGGATACACATTCTGGTTTGATTATTAACTGCCTTTGAAGTCCTATAATGTCTCCAATGTTTGGTTTTTATTAATAGTGCTATGTACCGCTATGTTTAATTACATTATGCCTGATGATATAGACAATTTTATTGAAAATAACAAGAGACATCATAGTAACTACCATAGATCATCTAGTATTGTGGTTTTATATGTCCTTTTCATTTCGTGTTTCTCTAGGAATTTGTATTGTTGACTTGTTTTGATTTTTTTTCCCTCTAATACAGAAAGGCTAGGTATACATGTAGAGACTTATACATGTGTAGAACTTCTAAACAGTTTATGAGAATTGATTATAGTTATTGTAAAAAAAGAGAGGAAAAGAAAGTATTCTAAAGGATATAACTGCACGTTTAAGTGTGTAGGATTGATAACCATATTACTACATTTTTGTTGGATAGATGAACAGAGCTGATTGCAGTCTCACTGTTTAAACGTCCACTTTGTATGCTTTACTTTGTAACTTGAACAACTACTTCTAAGAGGAAAATATGTAATTAAAAACTAGTGATTTCTTACTGGTTTTTCTGAAATTATGTATTACTTCTACCTGCTTTCTGTTTCATTTTTTTCTTTAAATAAATATAAAAAAAGAAATAAAGTGTGGTGTTTATACACTATGGAATACTAGTATGCAGTAAAAAATATACACTTGAAACTTTTTAGGTAAAAGTTTGCATCTTGAGACTATCATTTTAAGTGAAAAAATTTTAAATGTTGCACTGTTTCTCTTGTGTGAGGAGCCATAAACACAACTAAAAAGCAAAGTTCAGTATAGATATTGGGAAGTAGGAAGAGCATGTCAGACTGGAAAGGGAAACAAGAGAGTGGAGAAGCTGAATTGAAGGAAGAAAAAAAGTGAAAAAGAGAATGCAAGGAAAACTGCAAATAGATGGCAGGCAGGAGGCCCTGAGTTCGATTCCTGATGCACACCCCAAAAGATGCAAATAAAGCTGTGATAAATGGGGAAAGAAAGAAAGGTTGGATAGAGGGAAGAGATTAAAAAGAAAAACCACAAAGACATATTATGTATAGGTACAAAGTGATGAATATGCTCATTATGAAGGGCAAATATGTTCTAATACAAGAATGTTTTTAATGACTGAGGCTGAAGGGAGGTGACCCTGCCTTGCAAGCTGGCCACTGGCTCTAGGTAACCTCTGCCCAGTCAGCGCTGCTCCTGCAGCACTCACCTGGCCTGGCCCACCAGGTGCCCCTCCTCCTCCCTGCTGGGTTCAAACTCCACTTTGGGCAGAACTCCTTTCAAAGGCTACCTGTGGGTGAATGCAGCCTCCAGCAATAAAGAAAATGCAGGTAAACTGATGATGCAGCTGGACCACCTTCTTACCCTGCTTAGCACTATGGTCTGGGGATCTTAATTCTACATCCAGGCCAAGGTGAGACTCTTGCAGAAGATACCAGGTACTGGTAACAGAGCCTGAGAATGCAGTGATGGAGGGGAGTGAGGTGGGACATAAGTGCCAGACAGGGAGGTGTTGACGGAGATGGCAGATGCCAAAGTGGTAGGTGTGCTCACAAAATGCCCCGAACCAAGCCTTCAAGATTGGCCATGGAAGTGCAGTGAGGTTCAGTACTGCCTGAGGACTCCCAACACCAAAGAGAAGTCCAGTCTGGGGATGGCTAAGAAGCACACAAGGGCAGGTGGGAAGCATGAAGGCTTTGGAGATGGGTGGGATTCAAGACATTTCCCTCCTCTGTGTGTGTGTATGTGTGTGTCTGTGTGTGTGCTCGCACATGTGTGAGAGTGATAGTGACTATGGCTGTGGCTGTGGCTGTAGCTGCACCTGGCCCTTGCATGTAACAAACTTAGCCCTTTTGGTCCTGGGTTTTCCCCTGCTGACATGGTGGGCACATAACGCTATTCCAAGGGAGGAATTTCTTTTCCCCAATGAAGCATTGTGGAGGTGCCTATGTTTCCAAAAGGCACACTGCAGAAGGTTTGTCTTATGCCTTAACACACATCAAGCATCAGTGGTGGTGGTCAGAGATCACCAAGGGTCAGAACCTTTGGTCAATTACATGGACAGAGATGCCAGCTGGCAAAGTATCAGTCGTAGACAGGGAGAGAAGAGCATCTCTTAGATGGAAAAATGCCTTTTCTGGTCCCTGTGAGTGACTGTTGCCCTTTCCATGTCTGCACAAGTTGCCATCAGATATGCTGATGGGGACCAGACAGAGGAGGGAAGCTTTAGCTCCCCATGAGATTTGTGGTGTTCAAAATTTTCTTGAGAAATTTCATCCATGTCCAACACATTTTGTAGAGGAAGAACCTGACACAGCAGGAGGGTATAGCAGGCATGCAGCAGCTGATGGAGAGGACAGAGGAACCATGGAGACCCGATGGACATCTTTGTACCTCAGGCACAGAGGAGATCTGGGCTGACCAGACAGCCCAACTATTGTCTCATTTAGAGAGAGAGAGAAGTATTAGCTAATACCATGTGCCAGTCATCTATTTTCAATCAGGACTATGACAACTGCATTCTATCTCAGTCTTTCTGTGACAGTGTGGGTGGGGGAGCTGACTGAGCAAACCCAATCCCAATATGCATCTCTCTGCCCACAGCCCAAGACCCTGCCAACCCCAGCCAGACCACACACACAGGGCAGATGTGGGGCAGCCTCATGCATGTGAATGATACCAATGTGGGAGTTTACATCTTCCTGGGATTCCCTTTGCAAAGCCACCTGTAGGACCACTGGACCACTGCGCTTTGCACCTCCCAAGTCCCCAGAGCCCTAGAATGGTGTGAGGGATGGAACTTCCTATCTTGTCAGGTAACTCATTTGAGTGGCTAGGGAAACTCTGGCCCTGGGGGAGCTCAGGACGTCTGAGCTCATGGTCCAACTCTAGTGGGTATTATATCTAAATCCCATTTAATCTACATTGTGGAATTTCCCACAATGAGTTGTGGCTTAAAAGAGTAAAAAAAAAATATTGACAGGTTCTGGCTGAGGAGATGAACATTAACTTAGGTTCAAAAAATGAGTTAAGAGACATGGTTCTGCCCACAGTTGCATGATGCCCAGTGTTCTGTGCCATCAGATGAGGCAACTGTGGCTTGGGTTGGCTCCACGAACTCTATAGCAACTCTGACTAATGCATCAGATGCTACTGATGTCTGAGGGGGGCTCCAGTGCTGAGTGTTAGAGAGCCCACCACCCAGATTCACAGTGCCTGTTGCCAGGGCTACACGCCCTTCTCTCATAAGAACAAGTCTATGTTGTTTCAAGTGGAGACTCTGTGGGAAGTGTTTCCCTATCTGTGTTGTTTGGGATGCAGTACATGCTACTACTCTTCTTTGGAAAACTAACCTGCATTCCCTCCTATAGTGCCTTTGTGGGAGATCTTTGCCTATTCTAGAATCACATATTTACAGGGAAAAATGGCAAATGTCAACAGCTACCGTCAATGATCTTGGAGACACCTAATAGTCATGACTTCCCATCCTCAGGAAGACTGGATTCCAAGGACCTCATCAACCTTGAGAACTCCTTGGAAATCTCAGTTTCATCATGACATTCCTGGCTGTGACCTATGTCTTAAAGAACAGGGACTTGAGAGAGAGAAGGATCATGTGTGTCAGGGTATACCAGTCAGTGTTTACTAGAGAAATAGATATAACACAAGATATAGAAATGTAAAAGAAATTACATGATTGACTTTTAATGGTCAGCCACAGAGTTGGATGTGGAAGAGTGCAGAGAGTGTGTGTACCCTGGAGACCAAAGGTTTCAGCAGTCCAAGGTCTGGAGTTCACTGCAGTGTCCTGTGCAAGTTCATATCAGGAGGTCAAGAGTCTTTAATAGGAAGCTGAAGAATCTGTTCTGAAAGGCTGAAGGACATGAGGCAGAAGCCAGAGTCTGCACTAGAGGTTGGGAGATGACATCCAAATTGAAGGTGAAGACTGGAGCCTCCTTTGAAGAACAGAAGCAAGTCCTTCCTTCCTCATTTCCCCTTTATACCATCCAGGCAATGATCCACCCTGGGGTGCACCTTCTTCACATAGGGTATAGAATGTAGAACTGCTGAACTGACTTAGTTAAGCTTCTAAACTTCTCAAGTTGACACAATCAACCATTACACTGAGTATCATGGAAAAGGGGATATTGACAGTAGATAGGAGCAAATCAGAGTTTGGTTCTGGTCGTGTCGCATCCCCTGAATTAATTGTTTTCCTTTTTCACCAGGTGTCTGCAAAATGATATAATGAATGCAGGAGCTCTGATGCCGTTCACTCGGAACCTGCCTGTCATCCCAATGTTGGAGGACTGCTTGTACCTCAACATCTACACACCTGCCTATGCCAATGAGAATTCTAACCTGCCAGTGAGTGTCAAACCATGCAGAGCTTGTGGATAGTAAGACATTTTTTCTCCAAGAGCAGAAGTGAGGATGTATTCAGTGGAGAACCATTTATCCAGCAATTGCAAGGCTTAAGTCCAAGCCACCACCCCTGCCCCCACCCCCACAAACACTCCAGGAGAAAAAGATTAGTAGGAGGAGGATCAGCCTGGGCTCTGTTACAATGTAGATCCTGATTAGCAGTCTCTTTCTATGGGTTCCAAGGAAGCCTTCTTACCCAGGCTGGGAGACTGACCATGGATAGTGAATTATGGACCCCTAACTGTTGCCAGAAATCACATATTTGTGTCCAAGAGAGACCTTTTTTGTGCACAAAACCTGTAGCTTGATATCCCTCAACACTTCTGACATGGTGTATATGCCATGGCAGTGAGGTTAGATAACACTTTTGATTAATATTTTCAGTTAGAAAAGTCAGAGGAAAACCATTTTCTTTCTACTTTGGAACAGACTGAAAGTAATAGAAAGACTTGCCTTTGTGGGATAAATGGTAAAGTCTGAGAATCCTGATCTAATGAACTGAAATTGAGACCATAACCCTTGGCCTAGATGATGAAGCTCTATCTGTGGCCCATGTCTATGTGGGTAGCTGCACAGAATCAAAGCAATAGACAGTCTGTGGATAACTCACGATGTGCGTTGGGTGAGAACAACGTGGCATGTGTCTTTATTTCTCCAGGTAATGGTATGGATCCATGGAGGTGCACTGGTTACAGGCATGGCTTCCGAGTTTGACGGATCCAAACTGGTTGCTTCTGAGGACGTGATAGTTGTCACTATCCAGTACCGCCTGGGTGTCCTGGGCTTCTTCAGGTGAGCCTGAGGTTGAGTTAGGAAACAGGAAGTGAGCAGAGCCAGGACAGGCCTGTGAGCATTGTCCTTGATAATTCTCAGCACTGGAGACCAGCACGCCACTGGCAACTGGGGCTACCTGGACCAAGTGGCCGCCCTACGCTGGGTGCAACAGAATATCTTCTACTTTGAAGGCAACCCTGACTGTGTCACCATTTTTGGCCAGTCTGCTGGTGGCACAAGAGTGTCTTCCCTCATTGTGTTCTTATCGTCCCGAGGACTGCTCTGTGGTGCTATCATGGAGAGTGGGGTAGCTGTAGCACCCGGCCTGCTCACCAACTCCTCTAAGACTGTCTCTGAGGTGAGTGTCCTCAAACACCCCAGCCTCTCCCTTCACCATCAGAGCTTCTGATGATCTGTCTGTGCAGTGGGCAGAAGGGAAATTAAGGTGCCTTGAGAACTGTTGACTTTGTAGGAATTGCTGAGTTTCTAAGGATCAGAATCCACACACACAACTTCCTCAGAGAGGCTGGGTATATTCTGTGACTGATAAAGTTGTACCCCAAGGCACCCATGACTGTCAAAACCATGTAAGCAAGTAGAATATGCCCTCTGGCTGGGAACTCTGAGAAAAAGAGAAGTTGGAACAATTTCACATCTGCAGACATCTATGTAGGATATCTTTGGAAATTTGGGTGATCATTTGTTTTTGTTTGTTTGTTTTTAGTACTGGGAATTGAACTCATGACCTTGCACTTGCCAGACAGGTGCTTGTGCCACTGAGCTAAATTCCCAGCCCTAGGGGGGGCCATTTGAACTCAACATGTTCCTTGGGCACACTCTTTCCATGCCAGAGAGTATGAAGCAGCTCTCTAATCTATTTACAGAAGGTGGCCAGCCTGTCTGGCTGTGGGCAGGTAGACTCAGATGCTCTGGTGAGGTGCCTCCAAAGCAAGAGTGAAGAGGAAATACTGGCCATTGCCAAGGTCAGGCTGAGTGTTCTCAGGTGCAGAGGAAGAGGATTGATCATGGAAGGGAGAGACAGTCCCTACTGCTCTGAATTCCTTTCATTGAGGCCTTTCTCCCATTGTTCCTGGAATCCTGGTGATTTTCTTTTCTCTCTCTAAAATATCCATCAGTATTCATTATTGGGTCATGAACTCCCCCAGTTCCTCTTTGTCTTGGAAATATCTTGTCTCTCCATTAATTTTTAGAGACAGTTTTGTAGGATACATCAGTCTGGGTTGGAGGTTATTTTCTTTCAGGGATTTGGCATATTTTGCTCCAGGCTTTTCTTGATTTGATAGTTTGCATCGAGAAGTCTGCTGTGATTTTGATGAGTTTTCCTTTATAGGTAATCTGTTTCTTTTCTCTGACCACTTTTAATATTCTGTTCTTGTGATGGGTTTCTGGGATCCTGATTATTATATGTTTGGGTGTAGATCTGTTTTGGTTATAGCTGGCTGGAGTTCTGCATGCCTCATATATCTGAACATCACTTCCATTTCCTATGCTTGGGAAGTTTTCCTTAATTATTTCTGTGAATAGCCTTTTTATTTCATTTGATTTGTCCCTGATTCTTTGTTCAAATTTTTTATTCTTAAGTTATAAATCTTCTTGTCATCTTCTAGCCTTTGTATCGTTACTTCCTGGTCCTTGTTATTTTTAAGAGATCTTTCCTTTCGCAATCATACATTGCAAATCTATCTTCAAGTTTTGAAAGTCTGTCTTTAGTTTCTGTGAAGAAGTTTTGCCAGCTTTCAATGGAGTTTTTAATTTCCTGATATTCTCTTTGGATCTGTTTTACGTATTCTAGATTTTGTTTATATTCTTCATCAAAGGCTTCTCTCCTTTCTCTGGGTTCCTCCATTCTTCCATTTGTGTCTTCTTGAGGATTATCCAGCATTTCTTTTATTAATCTTCTTATATCTTGCTTCACCTGAGTTAGAATTTCAGATTTAAATTTGTCCATGAGGTCACGGAAGCATTTCTTTATTTCTGATGAGGCCATGTTTGATATTGCATGTTTGCTGCCCTCAACCTCCTCTGCACTTACCTCTTCTGGACTCACTTGCCCTGGTTTGGTGGTTGGAGGCGTTTTGTTGTTTCTCTGTATTGTCATGTTTCTGGTTTCTTTCAGACTGGTGAGTGCTCACTAATTACCTCTTTTGCATGCCTTAGTGTGCTAATGAGTCTGATGGGAAATGAAGGCCTACATTTGGCAAGCTTAATGGAGATTATCACGGGGTGGGCATGAGCATCTGAGGTTGAGTTAGCAAAGAGTGCAAGTAACTCAATGAACATTAGAAAATGTGTAAGACCTGACTTTAACCACTGGACTTGTATCCTCTTCAGACCTTTGAGATCATTGCTAGCGGATAGGGTTTTCCTGCTCAGAGATCCACAGGAACTGCTGGCCTCTGCTGATTTTCAACCTGTTCCCAGCATCATTGGTGCCAACAATGATGAGTATGGCTGGAGTCTCCCCTCAGTGAGTTCTAATGGTAGCTTGGGGAGTACAATCAGGCTAGAGGAGTTCTTAGAACTTCAGATACAAGTCTATCTGTCACTCTGCCTCATGCTTCATTTCATCCCTCCTACACCCAGATCCAGCATTCCCCAGGCCTGTAGGACATGGATAGAGCAACCCTAAAGGCTGTTCTGCAGACCATGTCAGCAGAGATGGAGAGGCTCCTGGGTTCCTCTTCCAATGGATATCAAACCTCCACTTTCCTCTCCATATAGCCACCCCCAAAGCAGAACCATGAATGTCTATGTCTGTGGGTGGGGTTACCTCAGAGCTTGACTATTTCTTACATTTTTAGTTCCATTCCAAGCCCCACTGTCCCACCTTAAACCGCTGCCCTTCCCTGTCCTGAAATCTGCCTAACCTGGCTTCCCATGCTTCTCCTGGTCTAGAATTTGCCTTCATAAATTTGGAGACTTGGTGATGGAAAAGTAGATGGGAGACAATGAGGACCCTCAGACCTTGAAAATCCAGTTCCATGACATGATTGGGGACTTCATTTTTGTGATGCCTGCACTCCAAGTAGCACGTTTTCAGTGTAAGTACATCTGTAAATGAGATATGACTGCCACATGGATGATGTCCCTCTCCAGAAAAATCCTCATGGCCATAGCCTCAGCAAAAGAAAAGGGAAAAGAGAAAGAAAGAAAGAAAGAAAGAAAGAAAGAAAGAAAGAAAGAGAGCAGAAAGAAAGAAAAGAAGGAAGGAAGGAAGAAAAAAGAACAGTGCTGGGGCTGAGGATATAGCCCAGGGGCACAGCACCTGCCTGGCACACGCGAGGTCCTGAGTTTGATTCCCAGTATGAAAAAAAAAAAAAAAAAAGAAAGAACAGTGCTGGAGGTATCACAGCTCCCTATATCAAAATATACTACAAAATTATACTAACAAAAGGGGAAAATACTCATACAGAAACAAACCCATGCAACTATATCCATTGAATGCTTAATATACCAAAGACTTCTTTCACTGATGATCGCAGGAAAACTTCAAGTCCATATGTGCAAGATTGAAATGAAATCCTTGTGCTTCACTTTGTACAAGAATCAGTCCAAAATGTATCAAAGACCTAGGCTTAAGATCCAAAAGTTTTAAACTTCTAGAAAAAAACAATCAAAGTCACAGGCCCCAACCAACAATTTTCTAATAAGACCATAGCAAATAACAGAAAGAATCGACTAATGGATTGCATTAATTCAACAGCTTCTAAACACACACACACACACACAGACACACACACAGACACACACACACACACACACACACACCCCAGTCAGCAGATTGAAAAGAAGATAGTATTTACAGGCCAATCTTTCAAAGCTGATTAATTTGAGAATATGTGGAGAATAGACAATGTTTACTATCAAACCAATGAACACACAAAAAGATTAAACCTGGATAGGTTAGTCACTGAATGGGCAAATGAATTGAGCAGATGATTTTCAAAAGCAGTAGAAATGGGCAATAAGTTTATGAAAAACATTCAATATTTTCAGAAATCAGGGAAATGCAAGTCAAAGCTACATTGAAATTCCATTTCATGCCAGTCAGAGTGGTATATATATTACCAAAAGTGATGAGATAAAGATGTTCAAGATGAGGAGTGTATTTTGATTATTTTGAGGGGAACTAATGGCAGTTGTCTTTTTCTGCAATAAATTGTTAAAAAATTAATTATTACCTCTATTTTCTGATGATACTGCTTACTATAGAGATAGCTAAATATCCTCATCTACTGTAGTACATTGCATAGCGCCCAATCTATAGAAATAACCTATAGATAGAAATAAGCCCATTAACAGTTGAATGGATAAAGTAATGGCCTGTGTATGCAGTAGGCTTTTATTTGGCCAAAACCTAGAGTGTATTCATGTCACTTGTATGAAAATGAACAGAACTAGAGATTATCATATTAATGTCAAACTGAGAAAATCAAATATTGCCTGTTTGCTCTCATATGAGGACTCGGAAGACAAAAATATGAAAATGAAAGAAAGAATGAACACCAAGGACTTGGACTAGGCCCCAATCTCCTAAATCAAGTTACAGTGAAGAGTTAAAGAAAAGAGATAATGTAATGCAATTTTGTGGGGAGGTGAGAAGGTCAGAACTCTCTAGGAGCTGTGACATAGGCTTTCCTGAATTGCCTATATTTGTTGAATTCCCACAGATTCAGGAGGTGCAGGAAGTGGAAGGCACATCTCAAGCAAAAGCCCTCAAAAATGAGCAGGACCTTGAGAAGTTAGAATATAGACAGTAAATCTTGCCAGTTAAGGGATCTGTTTAATCTCCAAAGTTGGCAGTTTTATTGCCCCTGAATCCTTTTCGTTGTCTTCAGAGGCTATGAATATGAGTTTTTCAATACTTCCAGAGAGCCCCATGTTCAGCAACTTAACCCTTACACATCCTGGCTCCCAACAAAAGAAAAGAGAGAGAGATTTCCAGAAATTAGAAGGGAGACTAGTAGAGAAGATGAAGTGAACCAAGGATCAGGCAACAAAAGTTTGAAGGCCATAACTGAGAGGAGGAATCATGAAAGTGTGTTTCATATATACATGAACATGCCAAAACAAAACCCACTAGTCTATATAACTTGAACTCGCTAATGAAAAAAATTCCTCCTTGTGAGCATAAGATACAGGCATCTCCCTGACTGTGTCACCAAGAAAATAATTCTCAACTTGTTATATGTCAGATGTGCCAGTTAGTGTCTTCTGATACTGAAAGATGGACTTTAAGGACAAAGAAAGTTCAGCGTAGGAAATATTTATTGAGAGAAACTCCTGAGAAACAGTAGAGGTTCTGAAAGTGGGTTGCCACTGATGTTCTTTGTACAATGATATTTTATACAGCAAAATCACAATGTGGGTAGCTATGGATCATGCTACAAGCAACCTATAGAATAATAAATAGCTACTTAGCTAATATTGATCCAATATTAAGGAAAGGCATTTCACAAGAGTATATGCCCAGCATCATTAACTTTAGCTTATCTGCCACTTCTATCATAGAAAGAACAAAGGTGTTCCTGAAAAGGGAAAAGTGTATGGGTGCAGATCTTTTGGTCACCCGCCTACGTGCACTAACCCAGTGCATGGGACCAGATAGTGCTAATTACACTAGAATCTAAGCTGCTATTTGTCTCTGGGGAAGCAATCAGGCCTTCTCATAAAATTTTCATCTTGAGACCTGGCTCTCTTCATATTCACCGCCAGCCACAATGTTGTCATCAATGACTAGTATCAGATTGAGATAAAGGACATTTATTCCAGTTTTCTGTAGTGTTTTTATTTGGTTATTTTAAAATTTTGTTTTAAAACAAAAAATTCAAAGTGATGATACAGAATTTCAAAACAAAATAATAAGAGATTAACGCTGGTTAATACATTGCATATTGTTATCTTCAAAGTACTTGTTTAGATTACAAGATATAGGCATAAAAAAATGATCAAGCAATCAAATAATGAAAGCATAGACTGCTCTTTTTGATGAAATAACAAAGATTAGTAGTATAGTTATTTTGTGTGTGTGTGTATATATATAATATATATATTATATGTGTGTGTGTGTGTGTGTGTGTGTGTGTGTTGGACTTTGTTAAATGCTTTTTCTGCAGCTACTGAGATGATCAGGTGACTTTTGTCTTTGGCTCTGTTGATATGGTGGATTATATTTATCGATCTGTATATGTTGAACCATCCTTGCCTCCCTGGGATAAATCCTTGGTCATGGTATATAATATTCTTGATAATTTGCTGCATTCTATTTGCCAATGTCTTATTGAGGACTTTAGAACCTATGTTCATTCAGGAGACTGGCCTGTCATTTTCTGTTTTGCTTGGGTCCTTGTTTGGGTTTTGTGTGAGGGTAATACTTGCTTCCAGGAATGATTTGGAAAGTATTCCCCTCTTTCAATTTCATTAAGGAGTTTCAGCATTGGTGGCATAACACCTTCTCTAAATTTCTTGAAGAGTTCAGCAGTGAATCTATCAGGACCTAGTCTATTCTTTGCTGGTAAAGTTTTAATTATGTTTTCAATTTTTTGACTGGTATAGGGTTATTTCAAATCTTCTTGATTCAGTTTTGATAATTTATATATATATATATAAGAATATGTCCATGTCTTTTGTGTTTTCCATCTTATTAGAGTACATGTTCTCAAAGTAGGTATTGATTTGGATTTCTGCAGGATCCATTGTGATTTCACCCTTTTCATTCATAATTACATGAATCTCAGTCTTTTCTCCTTTTATAAGATTGGCTAAGGGTTTATTAATCTTATTGAATCTTTCAATGAACCAACTCTTATTTTCATTGATTCTTTGTATTGTTTTCTTAGTCTCATTTGCATTAACTTCTGTTCTTATCTTTTCATCACTCATATGACCTTTGGGTTTGATTACTTTTTCTTTTTCTAGAAGTTTGAGGTTCAACGTTAGGTGGTTTATTTGAGCTTCTTCTGTTTTTCTGATGGATTGGATTTTGTACTATTAGTTCCAGTGTGTTGTATTGGCATTATCATTTAATTGTGGATACTGCTTAATTTCTCATTTAATTTCCTCACAACCCATTGGTTGTTCAAGAGAGTGTTAATTTCCATGTAGTTCTTGTGGTTTCTTTTACCATTGATTTCCATTTTCATTGCACTATGGTCAGATAATTTTCATCAGATAATTTCAATACATCTGCATTTACTTAAGCATGTTCTATGAGCCAGTATATGGTCTATTTTGGAGAACATCCATGTGCAGCTGAGAAGAATGTGTATTCTAATGTTGTGTGTTGGAATCCTTTGTAAGAATCTATTAAATCCATTTGCTCATAGGTTTGGTTTAGCTCTGATATTTCTTGGTTGATTTTGTTTTGTCTAGTTGATCTCTCTATTTCCATAGTGGGGCATGAAGGTCTCCCATTACAATTGTGTTAGTGCTTATTTGGTTTTTCATATCTTTTAATATTTATTTTGTGTAGTTGGTTGCACTGGCATTTGTACATGTATATTTGTGATTGATATCTCCTTTCTTTGGAGTTTTCCCTTAAGTATGTAATGACTTCTTCATCTCTTTTGATCAGTCTTGGCTTGAAGTTCATATTGTCTGCAAATAGAATAGCCATCCTGTCTTTTTCTGGGTCCCTGTCACAGTGAGTATCACTTTTCATCCTTTGACCTTCATTCTGTGAATTTCTGTTTGACTTAAATGTATTTCTAGTATGCAGCATATTGTTGGATCTTGTTTGTTGATGTATTCTGCCAGTCTGTTTCTTTTGTTTGGTGAAATGAGACCAGTTACATTGATAGTTATAACTGATATGTATTGGCTTGTCCTTAGCATATTATTTTCTTGTTGGCGCTTCCTTGTCTTCTCCCTCTGTTTAGTTGTTTGCCCTACATGGTGGTTTCTTTCTATTGGTATTCTTGTGCTTGTGGTCTTCATTATCTCTTTCTAAAATATACTTCAGAACATTTTGGAGAGCCAGTTTGGTGGTAATGAATTTCTTCAGTTGTTCTTTGTGATGGAAGTATCTTGTATTTCCATTGATTTTGACAGATAGTTTTGCAGGATACATCAATCTAGGTTGGAATTTGTTTTCTTTTAGGACTTGAAATACATCACTCCAAGCTTCCCTTGATTTGAGGGTTTGTGTTGAGAAGTCAGCTGTGATTCTGATGAGCTTTCCTTTACAGGTGATTTGTTTCTTTTCTCTAACTGCTTCTAATATTCTTGTCTTATGCTAAATTTCTGCTATCTTAATTATTGTGTACCTTGGTGTAGATTTATTTTGTTCTTGGTTATTTGGAGTTCTGCATGCTTCATTTATTTGTACATCAAATTTTTATCCATGTTTTGGTAGTTTTCTGCTATTACTTCTGTGAAGATTTTGTGGCATTTGTGCTATCTCTATGGCTTTCTCATTGACTTCAATCACTCTTATGTTGTTCTTTGATTCATCTTGAAAGCACTGGATTATTATTTCATGATCCTTTGCTATTTTAAGACAATTTTTTCATGGTTACTAACTGCAATCCTACCCTCTACATCTGATATTCTATCCTCGCATACATTTAATGTGTTGTATATACTTTCAATGGAAATTTTAATCTCCCAGATTTCTGCTTGACTCTCTTTCATGCATTCCTTTTCTTTCCTATGCATTCATGGTTTCCATCATTTTCCTAAACACTTTTATTTTTTTTAAATCTGTATCTAATGTTTTTCACTTTGATCATCATTTCTTTTTTTTAACCTGAGAGATTATTTTTTCTGTAGCTTCACTCATTTGTTTTTTCATTTCTGCTGTTCTCATTTCAGAATGTTCCAGTGGGTGGCTTCCAATTTTCTGTATCTCATTGTACTCTGAACTTTTCTTAGGGTTGGCTGGAGGTCTAGGTTTGCATTTTAATTCTGCATCTTGTCATTTTTATTATTATTTTGTTTTCTGTGTTGATGCCTGTAGATCTCTAATTGTAGATAGCTTTATCATTAGTACTGAAGTGTCCCTAGAAAATGTCTATTCCTCAGAGATGTCTTCTAGGTGTAGGTGATGCTTGGTTTTTGTGTCTATCCCAATTTATTAAGGATGAGAAGTTGCAATCTATTTGACTAAGTAACCAGTCTTTTAGTACTAGACTATTTATGGCCCCAGTGTATGCAGCATACTGTAACATGCAGCACAATTACAATGATGTCATACAAGACAGAAAAACTGGTTAAAGTAGGTATGACATCCTGGCTAATGTAGTACTATTAGTAATAACAGTAATAACAGTAGTGCAGCCTAGCTACTGAAAAACTGTGCTAAGTATTAACTTGATACCTTTAGCCATAAGAGTCAGTTCTATAGTTACATAAGAAGTTCCAACATGTAACAGGAACTTGTAAGCAATGATTTTCCCCTTAGTAGAGTGATCTTATTCTGTGGGAGGGATTTAAGAAGGATAGGGGACAAAACAGATAGATGAATGAGGACAAATATAGTAGAATCAAGGCTGGAGAGCAAAGGATGATCAGCCAAGTTTTGGGAAACTGGAAAACACAGGAGAGTAAGAACAAAAGAGAAAGCAAAAGAATATTGAAGCAAGCCATAAAAAGAAGACAAAATGTTTAGTCCTATGAAAATATCATAAAATCAAGAGAGACATGACTAAAGAAAGAAGACAATTAGAAGAAACCTAACTAGTGAAAAAAATCTAAATCAGAAATAAACAAAGGTGTGTGAAGATATAGACAACTATTTAGAAGAAAACAAGAGACATTATGGTAGCCACTGTACCTGCTGTCTGCTTTCTTGCTTTGAAATCTGTCACATTGTTTTCTTCTGATCTGCTTTGTTCTGTTTTGTTATGTTTAATTTTACCCTTTTTAAAATAAAAAAATAAACAAACAAAACCAACCAACTAACAAACCCCAACCAGACAGGAAAAGGAAAACCAATCAAACAAGCAAAGAAAAAGAAAAAACTAAATTCCTTTGCTGTCCATAGTTTTGTGGTATTGCTCAAGTTGGATCCTAGAAATGTGCTGTATAATCCTGCCAAGTTTACAGTGAGATTTGTGCTGAGTAAGGGACTGCTCTTGGCCTCTGGATGTGGGGACAGACACTGGTCTTAAACTGGCGAGGCTCTGGATGTCCACTTGTCCTGATTGTCCCTATGGCACTCTCCCAGCTGCTGTGGTGCCCTCCCATAAGGAAAGCCCAGATTTGCTCCCTGTACAGTTGGCTCCATCCAGACATTTCAGTTTCCTCTGTTCCACACACTGACTCCTCTTACACACTGGTTGTTGAGTGGGGGTGTTTCCTTGTCTTGCTGTAGGCCAAAGCTACTTCCCTGCTTCTGTTACTGGGCCAAAGCTGCTCTGCTGGTTCCAGACCAGGGGGACACTTCCAGTCCTTTGCATTTAGGATAAAGACCGGCCTTTAGTGGCCACTGGAGCAGATTCTCTGTGGTCCCAGTCCTTCTTCCAAGCAGAATTTCCCCTAGTCTGCTTCCCAACTGCTAACAGTCTTCAGCAACTGGATGGTTCTTCACTTATTCCACTCTGGAACATTGATAGCAAAGAGACTAGGGACTATTCTGATGCTGGAGTTCCTCTCAAGCCTTTTGAAATGAAATGGGAACTCTTCCCACCCACTTCTGTTCAATGTGTCTGGGAGCCAGAGCACAGCCCTGGTTCACCTCATTCACCAACCACTGGCTCTGCATGGCTCCTTGGGAAACATGGTTAATATTCTCAACGTGGCTTCAGAATGTCCCCACCACTGGGCTTCCATCCTGTCTGCAGTGCATGTGCTGGGCTGCTCCAGCCACAATTTTGATGTGTTGCATCTTCTGTACTGACTCTCTTGACAGCACAATACCTCTCAGACTACCAATTAGTTTCTATCTAATTTAGCTGTCTACACTAATAGTACAAGTGAGGAAACTGAGTGCCATTCCCAAACTACTCAACTGGTAAGTTCAGGTCATAACCTATCCAAGACCTTTTCCAATGCCTCGGCACCAGTGTGGGATTGTGAATCCTATTATACAAATTCCAATGAGGTCCTACCATTGGGTCCAGCTATCTTATCACTAAGGATGAAGCAGGAGAACTCCAGATAAGGAATCACCAAGTCAAAGCCTCTCCCCATCCCCAGGTTCCCATGGCACTATATATTTCTATGAATTCCAGCATTCTCCCAGCTTTTCTGAAAACAACAGCCCACTCTATGTGAAAGCCAACCATGGTGATGTGATACCTTTTGTCTTTGGATCTTCCTTCATACATGGACAAGGTGATTATTCTTCAAATTCCATAAACAGAGGTAGGCTTGACTTAGGTCTATGAGGTGTGGCTGCCCTCACTGTCTAGATAAGGAAATTGAGGCTCAGAGAGGGAACAAGATCATGTACACCAGCTTAGAACTCAAAAGCTTACACTGGGATTAGAATCAAAATTCTTCCGCTCCAACTTGTGTCCTTTCTTCCAATTTTCCCCACCAAACCATAGTATCCAGAATTGGTGGAGGGGAGATGTCTCAAAGGAATACTTATTTCTTGACTGGCTTTCCTGTGTCAGAAGAAGGGGATGTCTGGGGCAGGAATGATTCTAGGATCATTTCAGCTAGATGCTGGGTTGAGGATGAAGAGGTTGGGCAAATGGAAGACTTGCACCGGGGTATATGGGTGAAGTAGACTGGGCTTGGGGTGAAAGGATCAGGCTGCAGCTGAGTGGTGAGTGTGATACATGCAGAGCAGTAGGGTAAGTGTCAACCAGACAGTAGGCCTGTGTCCTCTTCCTCTCTACAGTTGACTTCACCAAGGAGTAGAAGCTGCTGAGCAGGAGGATGATGAAGTATTGGGCCAACTTTGCCAAAAATGGGTGAGATGATGCCCCTACGTCAACCTCCACAGGGGACTTGAACTTATCAGGGTCCTCTCACGTCTGTTTGACCTCATTAGCCTATATAGTCCCAAATTACGTGATGATAGCCTGCCAGTGCCAGGACTTATGTGGATATAGACAGAGTAGTCTTGTTGGTATAAGTCACTCATCCCTTTCCTGTTGACCTGGAGTGTTGGCCACAGTGTTGTGCTTCAGTTAAGACTTCCTCTGCGAGAGAGGGAGGAAACAGGTCCAAGTGGCCTGCTCACAGGAAGGAGATACCAGTGGGAAGTTATCTCTTCCCTATACCGGCAATCTTCCTCATCAGTACTCCACAGACCTCCTTGGCTGCCTAGCTTGATCAAAATCAGGCACTAAGTTCTGTGCCATGTAGGTCTCAGACTGACCTCCCTCTGCTGCTGAGAGGGTGTGTCTGCAGGAGTCCCAGTGGTGAGGACTTGCCCTGCTGGCCTGTATTGGATGATGAGGAGCAATGCCTGCAGCTGAACCTCTCACCTTCCCTGAGGGCCAATAGGCTGAAGTTCTGGACAGAGATGCTGCCTTGCAAGTTGAAGGCTGCCCAGGAGAACCGGGCAGGCCCTCGGTGGGCTTTGTGTTTAAATCTGCTATTATTTTCATTGAGTCTGCACGTACTGTGAGGGCCGCCACTGCATGATCATTTTGGGTCTGCAGAGAGGTTTATCTGTGAGCTATTTCTTCCAAGTGTTATTGCAGTTTAGAAGATCCACACATCTGGCAGAAGAGAGTCCTGGCCCTCCCTGGTCTCCCTCAGAGTCTTTTCATCCAGTGCATTGTCATCTTGTTTTTCAGAATTCCCTTTGTGGTCTCCTGACTCCCTGATGATCCCTCACCCTTTTTTGTCATCATGTGATTAATTTTCTTTCTCACTTCATTGTGGTCCCTAAGCTTTTTTTTAGCTCATGCAATAAAAATCTGCCATGCATTTTTGTTTCCTTCTGCAAAGATTTTGTTGCTCTATTGCATCAATCTACCTCTTTTTTAATAACAAAGAGAAAATACTTTTAATAACAAAGAGAAATACTTTTCTCTTTGTTATTAAAAGGCTTTATCCTTTACCTCAACCCTAGGTACCTCATCCTTCCAACCTTCCTACCTCTCCCCCACTGCTCTGAAGAGGACACTTGTTTTTCAGGGAAAAAGTCCACTTTGGCATCATTCATTGACTTAAACTTTAAATACAGTATCCTGAATTTTGGTTAAAAGATCAAGATGCCCATATTACCCAATCTGAACATCAGGTGGCAGACAAGGATAATATTAATCCTAGTCTGAGGCATTTAGAGGGTAGAGACCTTTCTTTCAGTGCTCCCTAACTGGTACATATTTCCTGAGACCTAAAAGTTTTATTGAGTTTTTGCTATACATATGCTTGTGCATGTTTTTAAGTTCTATGCAAGTACAGGACATTCCTTAAATATGGGATCCTGTGGTATGTCTTAGATTTTAATAGTTATATTATTTTTGAGAACTTTATTGCAAAATAATTTACATAGGTCTAAGTTCGCCCATTTTAACTGCATAATTTTCTAAATGTAAGTAAATATCTGAGAAGTCCAGCCATCAGCACATCATATCCAAGATTGTTTTTTGCTGCAAAACCTCTCTTCATTCCCTTTTATAGGTATCATTGCCCTCTACTCTGCTCCCTGGCAACCTTCTAACTGCTTTATGTTGCTGTACATTGCTCAGGCTATAATGTCACACAAATGAACATTTGTGACAGCTTGTTTTTCCTTTTATTATGGGGCATCATTTTGTGTACAGAGACACCACACATGTTGACCCCTAACCTACATACATTTAAGTTAGTGACATCATTTTTGACTATTTTTAATAAAGCTGCTCTGAAAACTTTCAGATCTGTTTTTGTGTGTGCACATGGTCCCATTTCCTTTGCGGTAAAGACTTGAGAGGGAAATTGCTGAGTCATATGACAAGTGTGTGTTTACCTTTTAAAGAAAATTCTAAACTCTCTTTCACAATGGCTGCATCATTTTTTTTTCATCACCACCAGTCTTACATAACAGGACATAAATTTGACTCTATTTGAATGGATGAGAAATTATAACACATTGCTCATGTTTCCTGGATTTTTTTTTCATTTTCTTTCTTTTTTTTTTTTTTTAATGCCTGTGCTGGCAACTTCCTCTGTCTCTATGTCTCTCTCTTTTTTCAATTTTATTTTAAAGATAGTAAAACCAAACAAAATAGAATAAAGCCAATCAGAACAGAGCAATGAAAGTGATAGAGGACTTCAAAACGAAATAGTAAGATATCAACAATGGCTACCATAATGCCTCTTGTTATATTCAAAATAGCTGCCCATACCATCAGACATAATAAAATCAAACAGAACACAATAAAACCAATCAAAACAAAATAATTAAAGCATTACAGGACTTCAAAATAAGATAATAGGAAATCAACAATGGCTACCCTAAAATAGCTTGTTATCTTCAAAATCGCTGCCCATGCATCGGGCATAATAAAATCAAACAAAACAAGACAGAATACAACCAAACCAAAAAATGAAAATGATATATGAGTTCAAAACAAGATAATAGAAAATTAACGATGGCTACCTCCTTCCCTTTTTAGATGTTTCCTCCTTTATCACTTTCACAATATCTATTGTACATTTTGAATCCACTAATTCCTTCAGTATTTTATGCTAAGGAGACACCACGATGTTCAACCATGTAAGTCTGAACCATTTCACCCATGAGCATGATATCAAGTTAACTCCATTTATCTACAAGAGCCTCAAGATTATCCTTCTTCATAACTGAGTAGCTTTCCATTGTATAAGAATACCATATTTTTCTTATCCATTCTGCACTTGATGGAAAAACTACCCTCGTGTTTCTCTGGTTTCCTGTCACATGGAATATTGTTTTCTCTCCTTTGATTTTCAGTCTGTGAATTTCCTTTCAAGTTAAATGTGTGTCTTATATACAGCATATTGATAGATGCTCTCTCCTGATCCACTCTGCCTATGTTTCTTTTTATTGGTGAATTGAGGCCATCTGTATTATGATTATGACCAACATGCACTGGCTGGTCTCTGCCATGCTATTTTCCTGCTGTTGGCTGCTTCATTTTCCTTTCCATTCAATTGTCTGCCCTGCTTGGTGATTCCCCTCTACTGCTATTCCTGGAACCATGGTCTTTCTTATCTCTCTCTAGAATGTCTTTAAGTACTCTTTGTAGGGTTGGTTTGGTGGTCACGAGTTTCTTCAGTTGTTCTTTATCATGGAAGTATGTTATCTCTCCATTAATTTTTGAAAGATATTTTTGCAGGGTACATCAATATAGGTTCTTTTAGGACTTGAAACACTTCACTCCAAGGTCTTCTTGACTTGATGGTTTGTGTTGAGAAGTCTGCAGTGATTCTGGTGGATTTTGCTTTATAAGTGATCTGGGGCTTTTTCCTCTAACAGCTTTTAATATTCTGTTCCTGTGCTGAATTTCTGGGATCTTAATTATTGTATATCTGGGTGTAGATTTATTTTGGTCATGGGTATCTGGAGTTTATATGCCTCGCTTATCTGTATGTCGAGGCCTTTTCCTATGTTTGGGAAGTTTTCTGCTATTACTTCTATAAATAGTCCTTTTATGCTATTTGTGTTTACTCCTGCTTTTTTGCTGACACCTGTTGTTCTTCAGTCCTTTTTCTTTGTGTAGTCTTGCAACTATTGAATTGTTATTTTCTGGTTCCTAGTTATTTTAAGAGATCTTTCCTTTCATGATCACTAGCTGCAATCCTGTCTTCAAAGTCTGAAAGTCTATCTTCAGTTTCTTGCCAGTTTCCAATGGAGTTTTTCATTTCCTAGATGTCTCTTTTAACCTGTTTCATGCATTCTAATTCCCCCCTACATTGTTCATTCAAGATGTATATTATTTTCCTATGCTTCTCTTTTTTATCTATGTCTTCTTTAGACATGCTGAGCAATTCTTTCATTATATTTGGCATTTCTTCTTTTACCTGAGATATTATTTACAATCTGATTACTTTTACAGCCTCATGAAATTGTTTCTTTACTTCAGTTACTATCTTTTCAGAGATTTCAAGGGTTTGACTTCCATTTTCTTCCATGTCTATACCACCCATACTTGTTCGTGTGGGCTGAGAGTATGTGATTGCCTTTTGCTCCTTCATCTCAACATTTTCCTGGGTTCTTCCAGACAAGCCAGTTGTGGGGTCCCAGGTACTTCTCCCATATGCGGCTCCTCTGCAATTTAGGGGAATCTGACAGCCACTTGGGTTTCTCTGAAAACAGGTTCCTGGGAAGGTGATGGGGCATGGGGAAGATTTCTCCAGACCTGCATGGCTACACCAAGGCTTCCTCAATGGCCATGGCCACATGGTGGTGGGGCTGCTTCTTCTCCCAGCCTGCGTGGCTACACTGGTACTTCACAGGTGGTGGTAGGTGTGCAGGGGCATGTCTAACTATTTCTCCTGGCCCACACTGGTTCCCTAAGGGAAGCAAGCTTCCTAGTGGTGGCAGGCACACAGGAGTGTGTCTGGCTGTTTCCCCCAGCCTGTGCTGGCTGCCAATGGAAAGCAAGCATCCTGATGGCAGCTTCTGTGTCTCTTTTTGTTCATCATTATTGGTTCCTGACCTAGATCTCCAATCTCCCAAATTAGTGTATGGCAGAGGCTTAAATAAAATGAGACAAGTGGTATGATTTTAGATGTATATATACACAATAAGCTCATCCAAAACCTAGAATGAATTCAAGTGATTTGTATGAAAATGTATAGAATTAGAGATTATTATGTTAATACAACACACTCAGAACTTAAAATATCACGTTTCCTCTCATATGAGCAATTTGGGAACAAAAAAATGAAAGAAAAAGAGAGAGAGGGAGGAAAGAAGGAAGGAAGGAAAGAAAGAGAGAGAGGGAGGAAAGAAGGAAGGAAGGAAGGAAGGAAGGAAGGAAGGAAGGAAGGAAGGAAAGAAAGAGAGAGAGAAAGAAAGGAAAGAAAGAAAGAAAGAAAGAAAGAAAGAAAGAAAGAAAGAAAGAAAAAGAAAGAAAGAAAAGGGAGTGATTATCTGAAAGTAGGAGAGAAATTAGAAGAAAAGAGAAAAGGAATCAGGGAACTTGGTAGATAGTCTTGAGGGAAGAAATGGGGAGAAATGACTAATGTCTGCTTTGTGTATGTATTAAAATTCCAAAATGAAACTCACATTCTGTATAACTAATATGCACTAATTTTAAAAAATCCTACAGCTAATGTAAAAGACAGGCATCTCCTTCACTGAACAGCTAAGGAACAGGTAAGTGAACTGCATGACACCCAGTGCCCAAATTACTCTGCTGGAAGTCCAAGGTCATGACTTATCCAAGATGCTTTCTACTGCTCCTGCTCCAGCCCTGGGTTTCCCATCCTACCAGGCAGAACCCAGCCAGCTTTGAAACTAGGTGCCTTGTCACTAAGGATGATGCAGGAGAGCTCCAGGTAATGGGCCATACATTACCACCTATGACCTTAGGTTCCCATAGCCCTGTCTACTTCTATGAGTTCCAGCACCCTTCTGACTTCCTCAAAAACATCAGACCACCCAATGTGAAGGCTGATCATACAGATGAGGTTCCCTTTGTCTTTGGAACTTCTTTCTGGTACAACAAAAGTAAGTATTCCCTGAACTCCCTGAACAGAGGTGGACCTTTGGCTGGATTTCCAAGGAGTGACAGCCTTCACTGTCCAGATGAGAAAGCTGAGGCTCAGAGAGAGAATACAGTCAGTTTCCACAGTCTTAGAATTCAAAAGCTTATGTGGGCATTAGAACCCAACCCCACCCACTCAAACCTGTGTTCTTTCCTCCAACCCTTCTCACTCTGACCATGTTACTCAGAAAGGTTGTGCAGATGTAGAGGTGTCTCAAAGGTATACTTAAATGACTTTCCAGGATCAGACAGAAAAAAGGACTGCTAGGGCAGGAATGATTCCTATATAATTCAGCTAAAGGCCAGGATAAAGAACAGACTGAGAAAGTGGAGGATCTGGGTCTAGGTGTGTGGGGGAGTAAAGGACCAGGCCTAGGGTCCGGGATCAAGCTACAGCTGGGTAGTAAGTGTGGTGCATGAAAAGAAGCAGGCTGAGGGTCCACAAGGACCTGGACTCCTATGCTTTTCCTTTCTGCAGTTGACCTCACTGAGGAGGATCTGCTGACTAGGAAGACGATGAGATATTGGGTTAACTTTGCTTGAAATGAGTGAGATGATACCCCTACCTCAGACTTTTAGGAGAATTGAACCTGTTGGTATCAAGCACACCTCTTGTCTGTGGCTATCTGATTAGCATATTTTGTCCTTAATTACATGACAACAGCCTCCCAAAGTCAGGACCTACATGGACATAGGTAGAGAAAGGTATTGTCAGCACAAGTCACTCACCCCCTTCCAGGTGACCTATAGGGTGGGCCACAGTGGTCCGCTTCAGTCCAGCCTGCCTCTGAGAGGGTGAGAGGAAACAGATCCAGATGACCATAGAGAGTGACTGAGGCTGGAGACCAATCACATATGTTGGGCTAAAGCAAATCCTGCCCTGAGAACCTGGAGAGCCCAAAGCAATCCACATAAACAAGTTGTTCCAGCTTCAAAAAGGCAAGGTGCCCAGGCCAGCCAGGAAAACAACTTGCTAGGCAGAGGGGTTGAAATTAAGTCTTCCTCCTGAGAGTATAAATAGATGTGCTATGGTGATCGAGAAGTTTCTTTTCTCCCATCAGGAGAAAGGGCTCCACATGACCTCAGCTTTTGGCTCTTTTCTTTATTTTCCCATCTTCTCACTGCCCTTTTCCCCTGGGTACATTGAGAGTTGCAGTGTTACACAGCATATGGTGCCTGAACATAGACCAGGGTAAGAACAAATTGTAGGTGAGGGGACACTTCTCATTGTGTGTGCATAAGGGAGAGAAGGACGTTGGCAGTATTTAATACTCATCACTAGAGTGAATTGATATTGACCATATCAGGTATTAAGCTTGGGGCAAAATATAGGTTCACAAGGACCAAAGAGAGAAATAGACTTAAGAGGAGCCATAGAGATATATAGGGTTAGGAGAAGTTGAAGGACAAGAAACAAATGGGAAAGAAATGTATTGATTTTACCAGTTGTAAAACATAGGGCAAACAAGTTCTCAAGAACCACAAATGTATGTGGAACTATTTGTTATATTCTTGATTTCTGTGTTTGCTTTTATTTGTAGACTTGCATTAGGGAGTGCTGCAATGGATGTGAGTTTATTGGATGATCACAAAGGATTAGACTCAGAGCACTATTTTAAAATCAAGTCCCAAATGGGAAAATTTTGGCAGAATGACAGCCACCCTGATAACCTTAATTGAGCCACAAGTGGAAATTTTTACCTTCCCAGCTAAGGGAAATTTTACTATATCACAGGCTATAATTTCCACCCTTCATAAAGGAGAGTCAGTCATTCTTTAAGTTAATTGTTCAACAATTGGCCTTTGAAAATACAAATAAATGATGTAAAAAGGCTTTTAAAGTCCACAAAAAATGGGCTGCACTGTTTGGTTCTATCTCCTATACTTTTTTGTATAAATGTTTTGTTTTATGGTTTGTGTGGTAGTTGTGATTATTGATTTTTTAGGACTACTGAGATGATTCAAATTCATGCAGACATTGGCCCCTTATATGTGCAAGAGGGTTCCCTTGGCAGCAGTTATCACTCAGGTTATTCATCCACAGCCTAGAGTAAGGGGAAAAAACAGGGTTACTTGTTTCAGCTGCAGATGTTGGGGCATTTTGCCAAAAATTGCTCTGTTGAACCTGTAGGAGCAGCACAGCCACTATCTGTACCTTCAAAAAAAACCCTCTACTGTCTATCCAAAGCATAGATGAAAGTATCATTGCATGAATGAGTGTAAATTCAAAACTAGTGTGGAAGAATGACCTGTTCCAAAAAACTTCCAGCAGAGTCTGTCACAGCCCTTCCAAACAGTAGGGGTGCTATGGCTCAGACAGCTTCCCTAAGGTGGCATGGCCCTGCTTGGCACAGCAGGGTCCTAGTGGTTGGGGGGCAGTGTGGACCTGATTTGTAGTTTGCTGGTTTTGGTTTAAAAACTACTCTCACAAAAGACAATTTCAAATCACCAATACAACAACCAACCTGTAAAACTTTTAAAAATTCAACATTTGGCTTTCATGAGCTCATAATAGGCTGGTTCCAGCATATCATTGTCTCACTATGGCTTTGTAGTAAGTCTTAGTATCTGGTAGCATAAATTCTCAAACTCTTATGGTTTTCAAAATTGTTGTTCACTTCAGGAATATTTATGTCAAATTCATGAACAATATAGCTCTACACTTATTTAGGTCTTTTTTGCTTTCTTATATCAATTTTTAGTTTTCAGTACATTGACACTACACAGCTTGCTAAATTTGTTTTTTTTAATTTTAAAGAGGATAAAACCAAGGTATATAAAACAGAATAAAAACAATCAAAACAAACCAGTGTAAGTGATACAGGACTTCACACCATTACAAAATCAACAATAGTTACCCATAATGCCTTTTGTTGTCTCCAAAATAGCTACAGATACTTTCAGACATAGTAAAAATCAAACAGAACAGAATAGAATAGAAACAAACAAACAAACAACCCACAAAGCAATGAATGCAATAAAGGATTTCAAAACAAGACAATAGTAAATTCAAAATGGCTACCATAATATAGGTTGCTACCTTTGAAATAGCTGCTCATGCCATAGACTTTAACACAATCAAATAAAACAAAAGAGAATAAAACCAACTCACCAAAACAATGAAAATGATATAGGACTTCAAAACAAGACAATAGGGAATCAACAATGGCTACCACCCTCTGAAGGAGATCCTCCCCCTAAAAGCCACACTGTGTACCACTATCCTCTGAACAGATGATCATACCACTGGCCCTAGACCTGCAAGAACAGTGACACACCAAAGCACCACAGGCATCCAGTTGTATTGCACCTTGATAGCTATCATCACACCCTGTGTTTCTCTGGGTCAGCTGGTTACTTAGGGGGGTTGGGGGAGTAGGGGATGGATATTGGTACGTCTTATTTCTCAGCCTTCATGCTAGGAGGGCCTGCCATCTGGCTGCCCTCACTCCTGCAGCAGCTGGCACATGGTGCTGGTTCCCAGGAGGGGCTTTCTTCCTGATGTGGTCTTGTTCTCTCCCCCTGCAGTTCACAAATGGCACTGACTCACTTGGAGAGGCTTGGTTCTGGCTCAGTGTTTTTCACCTTATCTCCTTCAAAACACCATTGACAGCTTACTAAATTTCTTGAGTTTGTTTGTTTGTTTCCAAAAGAAAAATCTGTAAATTTGCATACTTAGCCAGCACAAATCTATCTGGATCTCTGTAGATATCTTATATGAACCTCTATGGACTTTTAAAGGGTTATTCAACAGGGAGAAACTGCTGCTTTCTGCTCCTCTCACCACTTGTCACAGGCCCTATATGGAGGAGGAAACCTGAGCTCCACTGAGGCTGGAGCTTGGCTCAGACAAGGGAAATGGGAGAAACAATGTTGCTTGTTTCAGTTGCAAGGGCAAAATATTGTGGTTGTAATATAATGTAATGTTGATAGACAATGCTGGTTCTTAAAGATTGTTAAACCTGTATTATGATGTTCAAGTTGTGAAATGATAAAAATAAGCATGTCTTTGTACCTGGAAACCGATTTTTAAAATAATGTGTCTGGTTACCAAGTCGACAAGGGATGAGTTGAAATGGTTGATATATTGTGTTAACTTAAGGTTTAGAAGCTAGGCTGAGTGGCTTGGTGGAGAGTCAGAGGTTCTCACTTTGTAGACATCCTTATCCTGTGCAGGTGAAGGGCATGGAGATGGTGTGTATGCTGCATCCAACCTAGGGTGTAGCCTGTTTACAAGGTAGGAGGAAAAGGAGGCCTATGTATCCCTCATTTTGTTCTTGCTACTTTTGTTGTCTTCCACTTCCATGAAGAGTTAGTCCCACAGATGCCACTCAACAGGCTTTTGTTTCTCATACCAGTTTCCATCAAAATGCTTCTGCCTTATGCAAACAGTTTCAGTTAATCTGGGAACAGGCTGGACAAATTGTTAAACATTGCTCCTTGTGGTCTGGGGTTTAGCTTAGTGGTCTAAGGGCCCCCCTTGGTAAGCGTGAGATTATGAGTTTAATCCCAGGTCAAAACAAACAAACAAACAAACAACTCCAAAAAGCAAAAAACAAAACAAAACAAAAAACCCACAAAAATATTGCTCCTCATACATAATACATCTTCCTTCACACTCTCTATGGGGGTTAATCCCCAAGCATTACATCCCAATCATCTCTGGCAAATGGATGTCATTCACATTCCTGAGTTTGGCTCTTTATGCTGGGTCCAATCAGTAGACACTGAAACAGTAGACAGGATTTATTTTTGTTTCCAACCACACTGCCAAAGGACTAAACATATCACTGCTCATTGTTTGGATGTCTTTAGTGCCCTTGGCTGCCTACAGGCAGTTAAGACTGACAATGGCCTAGTCTATACAAGTCCTGCCTTCCAAGTGTTTTGTAAAACTTTTCATATATTTGCTACCAAAGGAATCCCTAATAACCCTCAAAGACAAGAAATCATTAAATGTGCTTATCATATGCTCAGAATTCAATTAAAAAATCAAAAGGGGAAATCCTTCCTAACAAAATTTACTCCTCATAATAGTCTTCACTTGGCAGTATATACTATTTTTTAGGTTTTTTGATACAATTGAAAGACAAAGATGGAGATAAGAAAAAGCCTTTATTGACAGCATGGGAGGGTTGCAGGAGACTGCAAAGCCCTTCAAAGGAGACAAAGCTGGGGAGTTGCTTTTATAGAATTGGCATAAGTATGGAGACTATGTGAGCAAACAGGTCATCATGTTGGGAGAGGACTGAAGGACTTTTTGACTTAGGGGATAGAGACTACCTGAGTGGATGGTGGGAGGGGAATTGGAGGACCTTTGGTGCATGTGTGAAAGAAAGAAAGTTTATTGTTTGGGGACCAGAAGAGAAGCATGAGAGTTAGTGTAGGAGAGATATGCTATTGTTTTAAGTATCAGTGCATGATGTGCTGGCACCATATAGAACCTGGCAGAGTCCCATATGAGTGGAACCCATCACTATTAACTTTTTAAACCCTACTAAGGATGGGACTATAGCTGCAGAAAGACAATTCAATCAGGTTAAAAAAAAAGCTAGGAAGGGTTCTTTAGAAATATCTTCATACTAGACAGTCAAAGGGACCCAGCCCAGTGCTAACTTGGGGTCAAGGGTATGTTGTGTCTTTCCAGAGAATGCTCAGTGGCCAATCTGGATACTAGAGCATGCCGTATCATGGATCTAGCTCTAAAAAAGAATTTATTCCACTTTTCAAGAAGATGATGCTCAGTTCTACATCAGTGATGACTTGAAGACTGCTCTTCAGCTGATAGACAAAGATGGGGCTAGACCTAACCTGGGCCAAATGAAGGAATTGACCCAGAATGCCCAGGAGATGGTAACTGAACATAGAAATCAAAGATCTTAATAGGTGGTAGAATGCTGATGGATAACTAAGCTAAAAATTACATGAAAGAAGGGGACACAAAGTTACCAGTATTCTTAAGACAAATAAAATATAAAACTATAGATTGATTATAGATAAAAGATTTTATTCCTTCCAAATTCTTCTTCTTTTTTTTTGTACTGGGGATCAAACTCACAACTGCCAGCTTGCAAGGCAGGTGCTTATGCCACTGAGCTAAATCCCCAGCCCCTCAAATTCTTCTTAAGAGAGCTCTACTAATTGACCTACCACAAAATCTGACTAATCTATTTATAGTTATAAATTCTACTATTGTAAAAATTTATTGTAATTCAATCTGGTCAAAAATATTTTTGAGTGCATTCTGATTTTGTAAGATGTTTATCTGTGTGGAGTCTGTTAAGCTATGTACTTGTTTGTCCATTTGTCTAATAAGTTAACAGCTGTTTTATTATTTTTTTTAGCAAAACAGTGATAAAAATATTTGCCTTCAAAGAGATGGTAGAAGGAAATCCCCCTTACTTGCCACACTACATACATTCATCTTCCCAAGAGATACGCAGACTGCCTGTGCTGACTTGCTAATGGTGGGGGGAATGGATCGATGTCTGATCCTTAGGCCCCACACTGGAAGGCTCCCAGCTCCATACCAGGGTGGTGAGTAGGCAGCCTGTTCTCCCAGTGCCCAAAGTTCCAACATGATGCAGAGCTCAGGAATCGCTGATAGTTCTCACCCTGGTGCGCTGGCGGCTTGCTAGGCCCCTAGCTGCTTACCAGGGCAACCAGTAGGCTACCTGTTCTCCCAGCACCCAAAGTTCCAAGATGATGCAGAGCTCAGGAATTGCTGATAGTTCTTGCCCTGGTGTGCTGGCAGCTTGCTAGGCCCCCAGCTGCTTACCAGGGCAGCCAGTAGGCCGCCTGTTCTCTCAGCATCCTAAATTCCAACATGATGCAGAGCTCAGGAATTGCTGATAGGTCTCGCCTTGCTGCGCCAGCAGCTTGCTAGGCTCCCAGCTGCTTACCAGGGTGGCCAGTAGGCCACCTGTCTCCCGGTGCCCAAAGTTCCAACACGATGCAGAGCTCAGGAATTGCTGATAGTTCTCGCCCTGGTGCACCAGCAGCTTGCTCCAGTTGTTTTTTTAAGCTCAACAATTTTTCTCCTTTCCTTTTTTTTGTTTGCATTTTTGAATCATTTGTTCATAATTTAACTTGGTTTATAGATTTAAAAAGCATGTCTCCACCTGGTTTGCCAGTTGGTCAAAATGATATCAAAATTTGGTTTTTGTAAGTCATCAAAAATGTTAAGATATTAAACAAAAATCCCTTAGGGTGGGAGGAGATTATGGGACAGGACTCCAGCTGATGAATAAGAAAGCAACTGCCTCAAATAAGTTTAACCTGTTCTTGTTCATTAATGGGAGGCCCCAGTGATCTCCATAGTCTTATGGGAAATACTCCAATAATTGTTATTAAAATATATTATTGTGATATGTTTACTTTGTTATAGGTATTCAAATGTTAAAACATCAATGGTTAGTAAAAAATAACAGTCCTATTTTAAGTTCTAAGGTGCTTGATATTTGGATAAGATAATAATGTTAAGCTTACTGCCTCTAATACACTGTATTGTTATTAATCTTTTCTTCTGGATGTTCAACAACTGAGGGTTGGAGACCAAAAAACTACAAAGACAGAAAAACTAAGAGAATGATCAATATTTTGGCCCAAGCTCATTGAGGTCAATGAGGACACAGGATATAAGAGAACCTCTGCTGTGACATTCCGTAACTCAGTGAGTTCCAGGTCTTCTGACCAAGGTGATTGTGGGACCATAGAGGAAAGTGATCAACAATATGTAGTGTGCCTAAGGAGAGTCACCAAGAGAGAAAAAATCTCTCAAGTTTTCATAGAAAACACCTTACTTGGTCTTAGGCATCCAATAGGAAAATATAACCATATAATGTATACAACAATGCTATAGTAATATGTTACTTATAAAAGAAACTCAAATCTCTAACATCTTCTGAAAATTGCCAACTACAATGGTAACTGACTACCATTATGGATTAATGGACTGTACAGGTTTAAACTATTGAATGTAGTAACTTAAAATCCTTGGACTGAAAATTTTTAGCATGAACAAATAAGTTCACTTAAAATGAAATGGGTTCAAGAATGAAAAGGCCTTTTACAGTGTTCTCCAAACACAGCTCCTGCAACTTCAATGACATCCATCACTTGCAACTACAAAACAGAAAAAAGGGACATGTAGGGAGCGGCTGAAGCTGGAGGTCAATCATGTGTGGGCTAAAGCAAGACCAGCCCTGAGAACACGGAGACCCCAAAGCAAGCCACATAAATAAGCTCTTCCATCTCCAATAAAGACAAAGTGGGACTTCCAGGATAATGGTGGAGTGGTGAGCAGCAGAGAAAAAACCTCTCCAAATTTTGGTGTCCAGACCCTGGAATATAGCAACATGAGGAAGAGAAGGAGAGAGGTGGGTTCTATGGACACAGGAAGGATCTGAACTGAGACTTGAAGCCCATGTCAAGAGAGAATTCAGGAATCCAGCAAAAATAAGAAAACGAGGGGTGGTGGACCTGCCAGATGGGGAGAAACAGTAAGGAAGCAATGCAGACTCCTGCCCCCATGTGATGGCAGAGGCCCTGCCGACCACCAGGGAGAAGCAGGAAAGAAACAATGTGGCCCCCACCCTCTGTGCACCTGCAGAGGCCCTGCTTGCTGCCAGGGAAAAACAGTAAGGAACCCTGCAGTCTCCCTGTGTGCCAACGGAGGCCTTACTGGCCAGAGAGAAGAAACAACAAAGCCATGCAGCCTCCCTATGTGCCGGCAGAGGCCCTATTGGTTGGAGAGAAGCAGCAAAACTTTGCAACTTCCCTGTGTGCCAACAAAGGCCTTAATGGCCAGGGAAAAGAAACATGAAAGCTGTGCAACCTCCCACAGTGGCAGTGGAGGCTCCAATGGTCAGGGAGAAGTGGCAAGGAAGCCAGGCAGCCTCTCTGTGTGCCAGCAGGGTCCTTACTGGCTGGGTAGAAGAATCAAGGAAGCCATGAGGCCTCCCTGTGTGACAGAAAAGGACCTATTGGACAGGGAGAAATAGCAAGGAAGCAACCAGACACAACACAGGCTGTGATGATAATAACTGAAGTAACTGAAGTAGAGAAGCAATCTGACACTTAAGTGGTTTAATTGACTTTGTAGGCCTTTGGCCAGTGGCCTGGATAACTATTTAGAGGATAACAATATGCAACATAAGTATGATTGTGAATTTCCTACTGTCCTATGTTTTGCTGTGTTTCATTTTACTGCTCTGTTTTACTCCCTTTAAAATAAAAATAATAATAAAACAAGATGCCCAGGCCAGTCAGGCAAACAACTTGCTAGGCAGAGGGACTGAAATTGACATCATCCTCCTGAATGTATAAATAAATGAACTATGGTGATTGAGCAGTTTCTTTTTTCCCATCAAGAAAGAGGGCCCCACCTGACCTCAGTTTTAAGCTCTTTTCTTTATTTTTCCATCCTCTGTCTTTTCCCCCCAGGAACTTTGAGAGCTGCACTGGTACCAGTGAGAAGTCATCTCTTTTCTACATCTGGAATCTTCCTCATCATTGGTCCACAGACCTGCTTGGCTGCCTAGCTTGACAAAAATCAGTCAGTAAGGTCTGAGCCATGCAGAGCTCAGACTGATGACTTCCTGCCCTGCTGTACTGCTGGAAGGATCTGTCCATAGGAACCCCAGTAGTGAGGACCTGCTCCACTGACCTGCATTGAGTCATGAAGAGCTATACTTGCACCTGGACATCCAGTCTTCCATGGGCCATGCTCTGAAGGACCCTAGGCTGAAGACAGCAACTGGACAGAGATGCTGCATTGCCAGTTAGGGGATCCCCAGGAAAATCAGGCAGATCCCCGGTAGCCATTGTGCTCAAGTCTGCTGTTACTCTCACTGAGTCTGCACACATTGTGAGGGCCACCACTGCATGATCATTGTAGATTTGCAAAGAGGTTGATTTGGGAGGTGTTAATTCCTAGTGGGACTAGGGTTTAGAAGATCCACACAAGTCTAGCAGAAAGGAAACCTGTTTCCTTAAGAGTCTTTCTGTCTAGAGAGGCATCCTCCTGCATTTCAGAATTCCCTTTGCATTCTCCTGACTCCTTGATAATCTCTCACTCTTATTTGTCATATGTGATTGATTTTCTGCTCACCTCATTGTTGTCCCTAAACTTTTTTTGGCTGTTCCAATAAAAACCTGTTGTGCATTGTTGTCTCCTTGTATAAAGGTACTCAGAGATTCCTAGCAGAGACAGCCAAGACTGAAGGAAGAAGCAAACTGATTTCCAACAGGAAGTTGTTTAGGCTGGACCTCATGCAGCCTCTAGTGCCCACTGTCAACCAGCCATGGTTGCTTCATACAGTCCGCAGTGGTCTTATGAGCATAGAGCCCCATGATCCGAGCAGCACTTTTTAGGAGGAACCATACTCTGAGTCCATTGGAATAGTCAGCACAGATCAGGGGATAGGGACTCATCTTCTCCTACCAATCAGCAAGGTCAGTTGTTGGTTCAGTGTCTCCTATCCAGCTCTATGGGCAGTCTACCATACCGCCATCAATCTATCTCTTCGTTCCCCCAAAGTAATTTGCTTGTGTCATTAAAAGACTTTATCCTTTACCCCAAACCTAGGTACCCCATCCTTCCAACTCTGCTCCATCTGACCCGCTTGTCCTCTGAGGGTACCAGTTTTCCCTGGGAGAAAGTCCACCCCCCCACCCGTTCATTACATTCAAGCTTAAACACAGTATCCCACCTGAATTTTGATTGTTGAAAGATGAATGCCGACACTCCTCAAACTCTTCAATGAAATTGAAAGGGAAGCAATTCTCCCTAACTCATTCCTGGAACCAAATACCACTCTAGTACCAAAACCTGAGAAAGACTCAACTAAAAAAGAGGACTACAGGCCAATCTCCCTAATGAACATAGATGCAAAAATTCTCAATAAAATATTGGCAAACAGGATGCAGCAAATCATCAAGAAGATTATACACTATGACAAAGTGAGATTCATCCCAGGCATGCAGGGATGGTTCAACATACGTAAATTAATAAATGTAATCCACCATATCAATAGAGCCAAAAGCAAGAATCACATGATCATTTCTATAGATGCAGAAAAAGCTTTTGATAAGATCCAACACCATTCATGATAAGAATCTTACAGAGAATTGGAATAGATTGTCTTTACCTCAATATGATAAAGGCCATCTATGACAAACCAACAGCCAGTGTCATATTAAATGGCCAAAAACTGAAAGCCTTTAACTTGAAATCAGACACAAGACAAGGATGTCCCTTATCACCACTCCTATTCATCATAGTACTGGAAATACTAGCCAGAGCAATTAGACAAGTGAGAGAAATAAAAGGAGTAAAGATATGAAAAGAGGAAGTTAAATTATCATTATTTGCAGATGACATGATACTCTACATAGAAGACCCCCAAACCTCCATTGAAAGACTCCTAGATATAATAAATCAGTTCATCAATGTAGCTGGATACAAAGTCAATACTCAAAAATCAATAGCATTCTTATACACTAACAACAAAATCACCGAGAGAGAAATAAGAGAAGCCACACCCTTCACACTTGCATCCAAAAAAATGAAATACTTAGGAATTAACGAAAGATGTAAAAGAGTTGTACAGGGCAAATTATAATATCCTGAAAAAGAAATCGAAGAGGACCTCAGAAAATGGAAAGACATCCCTTGTTCATGGATAGGAAGAATAAATATTGTGAAAATGGCCATTCTCTCAAAATTGATATACACATTCAATGCAATCCCAATGAAAATACCACTAACATACCTCATAGATCTAGAGAAATCACTCCTAAAATTCATCTGGAACCAGAAGAGACCTAGAATAGCAAAGGCAATTCTAAGCAGCAAAGCCAAGGCAGGAGGCATCACAATCCTTGACTTGAAGTTATACTACAAACTACCGTAATAAAATCAACATGGTATTGGAATAAAAACAGACCTGAAGATCAATGGAATAGCCTAGAAGATACAACTATGAACACATTCAACCACCTTATCTTTGATAAAGGGGCCAAGCATGTTCACTGGAAGAACGACAGTCTCTTTAATAAATGGTGCTGGAAAAACTGGCTATCCATATGCCAAAAACTAAAATTAGACCCATGCCTATTACCATGTACTAAACTAAAATCCAAATGGATCAAAGATCTAAATATTAAAACAGAAACACTAAATCTGTTGGAAGACAAAGCAGGTAAAAATTTTGAAGACATAGGGGTAGGTAGAGAATTCATGAACAAGAACCAAACTGCATGGGAAATGTTTCCCAGAATCAATAACTGGGATCATGTCTGCATATCCAAAGAAATCTCCAGCAGAGTGAAAAGAAAACCCACAAACTGGGAAAAAAATCTTAGTGAACTATCCCTCAGACAAAGGACTTCTGTCTAGAACTTATAAAGAATTTTAAAAAATCAGACCCCTGAAATTCAAAGACCCAATGCAAAAATGGGCATCCGAGATGAACACACAGTTCTCAGATGAAGAAGTACGAATGGCAAATAAATACATGAAAAAATGTTCAGCATCATTGGTCATTAGAGAAACGCAAATTAAAACCACACTGAAATACCATCTCACTCCAGAAAGAATGGCCAGGATCAACAAAACTACCAACAACAAATGCTGGAGAGGCTGTGGGGAAAAAGGAACTCTTCTGCACTGTTGGTGGGAGTGTAGACTGGTACAACCACTGTGGAGGTCAGTCTGGAGATTCCTCAAAAAGCTGGAATTGGAAGTCCCATTTGACTCAGCTATTCCACTCTTAGGCATATTCCCTAAGATCTGAAGATCTGAAAACATCTTACCACAGTGATATATGTGCACCCATGTTTATAGCAGCACAATTTGAAATAGCCAGATCTTGGAAACAACCTAAGTGCCCATCAACTGAGGAATGTATTAAAAAATTGTGGTACTTTTATACAATGGAGTACTACTCAGCTACAAAGAATGATCACATTGAGCTATTTATAAATAAATGGATGCAGCTTGAATCTATACTCATAAGTGAAATAAATCAAACTCACATGCATAAATACCGTATAGTCTCCCTAGTGTAAGAAATGGTAAGAGTACAGAAGATTTTATGGTAATCATGGTTCACCATTATACTGCTTTGAAGTCTTATGTTTTCATTCATTGGTTGGAATGGTTTTAGTCTGTTTTGTTTGATCTTAATATATATGATCATATGAATAGTTACTTTGAAGGCAAGACAATATGGCAGCCATTGTTGATTTAATATCATCTTGCTCTGAAGTCTTACCATGCTCTTGTTTTTGTATTACCATTGGTTCTATCATATTGTGTCTTATTGGATTTTAATATGTATGATAGCATAAACAAAATTTTTATGGAAAATGAGATAATATAGCAGCCATTGTTTGTCTTCGGTTATTTCGTTCAGAATGCCTTGCAATACTTTCATTCTCTTGAGTGGTTTTATTCTATTTTGTTATATTCGACATTATTGTGTGTAAAGCTAAGCTCAACTATTTCAAAGAAAGAGACATTATGACAGCTACTGTTAATATCCAATTTTCTTGTGAAGTGCTGTGATGCTTACATTGTTCTGCTCTGACCTGCTTAGATCTGTCCTCTTTTGTTTTATTCTCTTTAAAATAAAAATTAAAAAAAAAAAAAAGATGAAGATGCCCGCATTACCCAATCTGGACTCTAGGTAGCAGACAAAGCTGTTAATCCAGGACTAATTCACTTGGTAGAAGGTAGAAACTTTCCTTTCAATGCACCCTGACAGGTGCATATTTCCATTGAGTCTTGAAAGTTTTACTGAGCTCCTGAAGCGAACATGCCTTTGTACATTTTTCAGTTCTAAAGGCTTTACAGGACACTGCTACAAAGTGGGTTGCCTAGGAATTTCTTAGATTTTAATAGCTATCTTAATTCTTAAGAGATTTATTGTGAAATAATTTATATATAATTATGTTCACCTATTTTAGACATATATTTTGGTAAATGTGGGCAAATGTATGAGAAATCCAACTGCCAGCACATCCCAGTTAAAATGTTTTTCATTGCAAAAACTCTCCTCACGCCCTTGTATGTCATCACTGCCATGCACCCTTCTCCCTGGCAACCTCCTAAGTTCTTTTTGTTGATATACTTTCCTTTTTCTGAAATACAATGTAAAATGAGTCATCTTTGACTGGCTCTGTCACTTAGCATAATATTTTTGTGATTCAAGCTTTACTTCTCTCCTTTGGGAAGCAGCATTTCATATAGGGTGACACTATACAATGCCTACTTTGCAGCTTATGTACATCTGAATGACTTCCACTTAGGGGTATGCTTAACAAAGCTGCTTTGAATACTTTCAGACATGTCTTGTGTGAATACATGCTCTCATTTCCTTTGGGGCAAAGAAGTGAAAGGGAAATTGGTGAGTCATATGACAAATTTGTGTTTACCTTTTGAAAAAAATTCTGAATTCTCTTCCACAGTGACTGCATGATTTTGCATCCCCTCCAGTCATATATTATGGGCCCAGTTGATCCATATCTTCACCAAGATTTGGACTTGAGTCTTAAATTTGATTCTATTGAATTGATGTGTAGTGATATCACTTTGGTGATGTTTCCCTGGGTATCTCTTCCTCTCTCTCTCTCTCTCTCTCTCTCTCTCTCTCTCTCTTCTTTCTCTGCCTGTGTTTGCATCTTCATGTGGTTATCTTTGTCTCCCCTTGTGTCTCTTTTTCTGAATATATATATATATATATATATATATATATATATATATATATAGCTTTCAACACACAATCCTAATAATCTTGAGGTCTCTTTTCTTCATTATATATTTTTTACTATTATTTTGACCATCATTAATATCAGGACTTACTAAGATGATGCAGCAGTTGGGGAACATATGGGGCCCTTCACTCTAGCAGTAGTAGACAATATCCCTGTGATTAGAAAAGAGCACAGTGTTGTCCAGGTAACATCTAAACATTTGAACCATGACCTTGAGCTGGTGCTCTCTCAGTAGCTATAGCTCAGCTATCAATTAGTTCAAGAGACTTAAGGGCAGAGAAAACAACTGGCCGGTCAGGGCCTTGGACCAATGGCTTAGAGCAACAAGAGTTGGATAGGAGACACTGAATCAACAACTGGTCTTTCTTATTGGTTGGAGGTATGAGTCCCTGTCCCTTGTCTGACTATTCCAATGGACTCAGAGCATGGCTCCTCCTAGAAAGTGCCTAAATGGACTGCTTAGAACATGGAGCTCTGTAAGCCTGAGACCACTGGGGACTATCTGAAGAGACCATGGCTGGTTGACAGTAGGCACTAGAGGCTGCATAAGGTCCAGCCCAAACCACATCCTGTTGGAAATCAGGTTGCTGCTTCCTTCTGTTTTGGCTATCTCCTGGTAAGAATCTCTGAGCCAGACTCTCTTGGATGTGGTCTGTATCCAAGAGGCACTGTGCATGTGTGTGTGCCTCCTGGAGCTAGTCCTGGCAAAACCTTACAGGGTACACAGCATTGGAACCAACAAGATCTGTTAAATGACTGCTGTTATAGATTTAAAAATGGTGCTCAACTTAACACGAGCTGAATTAAATCAGCATGGTGCTGAGTGTAGATGGCCTACCTGAGGAAACTTAGCAGCATAAAAGGAGACATGGAGAGGGAGAGTGTGATGTTGTGGGTTCTCCTAAGTGTTGTTGTTTGGAGCTGTTGGTTCTCCTGGAGGAACTTATCATAGCTAGCTTCTCCAATATGGATTTGGTCATTATCAGAGGAGCTTGTGACCTTGTCACTGGGAGTGGCTGGGGTTCACTTTGGAGAAGCTCTGGTCCTTACATTGAGCATTGCTTCCTGGCTCCAGAGGGGAAGATATGTGCTGTTTAATCTCCAGGAGAAGCTTGTCACACTGGCTTCCTGACATGCACTCAATTGATCGCATCATCAGAGGAGCTCAGGACCTCAATGTCACTGAGGATGGCTGTGATATTTTTCACCCCTGGTCCTTATATTGAGCTTTGCTTCTTGGCTCCAATATAGAACCCTCAACCTACTAGTGTAGCTCCTTCATCCCGCTGTCATAGACTTTCTAGCTTCCACCGCTGACCTTTGGGCCTTCTCAGCACAGATCCATAAAACAGACTTGCATGAGTCATTTTCCTGGCCTCTAGGCCTCCAGCTGCACTCACGGGAGGCATGATCGTGGGCTCTAGGTCTTCTGTTGAACTCATGCAGGACATTGCCATGGAATCCAGGCCCTCAGCTGGATTTTCTAGGTCTTTAGTGTTGTGGACAGATTTCCTGTACTTTCTTGTATTTAACTCTGGATGACCATCATAAAGTAATACTATAAATTTTGTGTCCCATATGTAATTGTTCTCCTTATAACCCCGGACTGCAATTGTTAAATGGAAAGTAACAGTATATTCCATATTTTGGAACAGGGCCAAAAGGAAGCCACAGATGAAGAGAGGGTAAAAGAAGAATGAGTCCTTTACAAGTGCTACAGTCCCCAGTGTGTTCCAATAAAAAAGTCATGGCTGAATATGGAGTAGTTGATGGAGACCCACACAACAGAACTATAAGGAGATGAGGGACCTTGAAAAGGATGCGGTGAGCAATGAGTCAACAGGCAAGGTGGAGCATTCAGAATGGAGATAAAAAAAAATACAGTGTGTATTTCAATAAAAAACATTACAGTAAAAAAAAACAAACAAACAAACAAACACAATACATCGCTTTAAGGAGGTGGGGATTTAGCTCAATGGTATAAGCACCTGCCTTGCAAGAGCTAGGTCATGAGTTTGATCCCCAGTACCAAAAAAAGAAAAAAAAATACAGTGTATACTTAAATAAAAAAACTTATTACAGAATGGAGATTATAGTCAGACTTCCCTGCTCTTGTTCAAGCTATTTCCTTTAGCTCTATTAAAGTTAAATCCAATTCTCCATCTATAGAGATCCTCTTTATGGTATAGGTCTGGGTTGTCCTCAAAAAGCCTTATATGTTTAAAAGTTTCTTGGATCATAGGGGTGCTAAAGCTGGCTTGCTGGTTTGAGGTTGGGTGTGATCAGAGGCAGTGGGTCACAGGGGTCATAACCCAAACCTTCCCAGGTTCCTCCCTTCTCTTCCTACTTGTGGCCATCATTATTTGACCAAATTTCCTCTGCTTGGGCCCTTCTGTTTCTGCACTGGAGCCAGTTGAGCATGGACCAAAGCTTCTGAAAGTGTGAACCAAAATAAATATCTCCTCCTTTAAATTGTGAGTGCTGGCTATTGAGACCAGGAAAGCGACTAAAACACTCCTTGTGCCCCTCCTCAACAGCCCTCCAAGGTTCTGCAGTGACACCTCTTAGCTCCCTCCTCTACATCTCCAACAGTCTCTGTGGATTTGTGATTGCAAAGTAACATAGGAACTCCCAATTTTAGGACAGGGTTTCTGGTATCACATAGGGCCTTTAGAAGTCACATCGGGTACAACAAGATCCAGAATAGAAGGGAGGTGGCCATGCCCTTCCCTGTTGGCCACTGGCTTTCAGGGACTACTGCCCACTCAATGTCATTCCCCAGCTATTCAATACTCTGCTTAATCTCTGCTAGGTGCAAATTGTAGCCTGGACAAGGTCTCACTTGGCTGCTTGCCAGTGAAGAAACTGGCCTAAGAGCTGAACAAGACCTTGGTTGGGGCTGGACCATAACGCCCTACAAGATATAGGTACCTGCTTCTTTTCCTGGCCAGAACTGGGGCTCTCACAGATGTTCTGAGGCAGGAGAAAGACCTGGAAGAGATGAAATCATCAGCAAGAGAGTCATGAGTCTGACTGGACACATCGCTGCAGGGAGGTTCAGGATACCTCCATCATCTACCTTCACAACAATCAGGATCAGACAACATGCTTTTTATCTGAATGGTGAAGAGACTTTCAATTGCTTCCTCATTTCCTGACCCCAGCCACAAGCAGGCTCAGTATTTTATGGTCTTCTCACAGCTGTACATCTGTTTTCTATCTCTCCTAACACCACCACTCCTTATTTTCTTTATGTCATGTCACCTTCAGCATGAGATCCATGAGGATGGGAGAATTTCTAGATTTCCATAGTTCTCCCTGTACCTCACAAACACTGGCAGGGTTAGTGTGATGGGTCCTCCCCCTCTTCAGTGAATTACACACTTTTCTGGATGCTCCAAAGCTAAAATGATGTTGCCAAGCAAGAAGGAGCCTGAATAGGCCTGTTGGGATAGATTGAAGACAGGCCCAGTGACAGGAGTGGGTTCTGAGTGGGAAATGTATGAAACCAGTATTTGCATATCAAGGTTCCTTGTCAATGCTAAGAAGATGATAAGGAAGGGGCAACACCTACAGTGTGGGAGGCAACTGACTGGAAATATCCAGCCTGCTTTGCATTGTCTTCCCACAACCCAAGACTTTGCCAGACACTTACAGACAAAACACACTGGTCATGTTGGGAAGCCTTGTCCACCTAAAAGACATCAACATGGGTTTCCACAGCTTCCTAGGAATTCCCTTTGCCAAGGCATTACAAGTGTTACTGTGGTTTGCATGTCCTGAACCTCCTCAACCTAGAAATGGTGGGAGGGATGGAACCTCCAACCATGCCATCTCAGCTTCCCTGGGATAAATTTAGACCATCACCTGAAGAGAGGTGCTTCTCTGAGTTCTGGGTCAGGCTGCAGTGGTTCTTTCATCTAAATCCATTAGCCAATTTTTGTCTGCATTGGTGGAACTCCCCAGATAAGTGTGCTGAAGTTCCAGAGGCACAAGAACTTTGCCAGGCTTCTGGCTGAGGGCTTGGCACTGAGAGGGTATTATCTCCAGATACTCAAGAACAAAGCAGGACATAGTGTCCCCAGATTTGAGTGATGCCAACTGTTCTTTGAGGTGTCTCTGGGAGACATTTGGATTGTCTCTGTGAACTTGTAAAAGCCCTAAACCCAGCATTAAATAGTAAATATCCCTGAAGAGGGCAAAGTAGTAGATCTTTGGGGACCTCATCCTTCCCAGTCACTATGCCAACCAATAAGGAACAAGTGTATGTTCTTATAAGAAGAAACTGATACAGATGAGATTGCGCTTGAATGTCTGGTTTGATGAGGGAAAACTCACTGCTCTTCTGTGAGAAACTAACCTCCTTTCATCCATGTAGCACCAGTAGAGAAGCTTCTCCCTGTCCAAGACTGCACTCCAAATAGCATATTTACAGTGTGAGGACATCTTCAACTGAGGGCTGACTGTGTAGTGGGACGCTCAGAGCTTTGGAGCTATGAGTTGTAGGTGAGGAGATATTTAGAGCTATGAGTGGTGGTATTCAGAGCTGAGTCACAAATGGGTTTATTCTACACCCATGTCTTTGCTGAATCTGTGGAACCAGGCATTTATGCCTCTTATCTCAGTAAATCCCCATGGCTAGTGTAAGAAATATACAGTGTCCCCCACCATTGTATAGATGAGAAAACTGAATTCAGTAACACTCAGTAAGTTGCTCAAACTACTCACAAGTTAGTTTGAGGTCATAATTTAGTGCAAAGTCATAATTTACCCAAGATCTTTCCCCCTGTCTTTGCTGTACTCTGGGGCTTCCCAGGTCCTAGTTCCAACCATATTTTTACCTAGGCATCTTGTTACCATCAATAAGGCAGGAGAACTCCAGATGAAATCCCACTATAGCATAGCCTGTCATTCTCTCCAGGTCCCCATGGTGTTCTCACTACTTCTATAAGATTCAGTATCTGTCCAAATTTTTGAAAGTTATCAACCTCACCTCCAACACACAAGCAGACCATGGTGATGAGGTTGGCTTTGTCTCCAGATCTCCCAACTACCTCAGTAATAATCTGTCTTCCTTAGTCTCCAAGAGTTGTGATGAATCCAGCTGGACCCATGAGAGATGTCTCCCCTCACTGTCCAGATAAGGAAACTGAGACTCAGAGAGAAGCTGGTATCAGTGACTGCACTGGTTTACACACTGTGCTGAAATTAGAACCTGAACTCCTCCAGCCTGTGCTCCCTCCAGCCTGACCAGTGACCAGCACAGGTGCCAAACAGGGGCTCTCAAAGGCACTACTTGGATGTTTCTTGGATGATCCAGTGTCACAAGAAAAGGAGGCTGCTGGGCCAGGAACAACCCCAGGATCACTTAACTGAAGACTGGGATGAGGAAAGGCTGACTCCAGGGTAAGTAGGGGAGGAGGGTGTGGGAAGCTGCGCTCTCCTGAGAAATGAAGCCACTTGCCTGGATCTTTTCCTAACCTCTCCTTCAACCCTGTTCACTGAGGTATGCTGACCCGGCTATATTGAAACAGATGTTTCCTTAATTGACTAAAAGAATACGATCAAGTCTCAGCAAGAATTATGTCTCCCAACACTGATGACTAGAATGGGGATAAAGCAAAACCTGTGAGGTTCTAGGGCTAAGACATGAGGTAACATCTCATCTGTGAAGTAAATCAGACTCACATGTGTAAACACCATTTCACTGGTGTAAGAAACTGAAAGTAAATAAGATCCAAAAGTTACAATAGATATAGTGAAAGGGAAAGAAACTGTTCAAAAGGAAATCATATTGTTTGACTAACTTTGCATGCCTGTGTTTGGTAACCCAAGCAACTATTTTGAAGATAACAATACACAATATAGCACCCATTGTTAAATTCCTATCATCTTGTTTTGAAATCCTGTATCACTCTTGTTTTTGTTGATGTTGTTGTCAATCAGCTTTTGTTGTTGTTTTTATTTGTTTGTTTGATTGCTTTTTGATTTTTCTGTGCTTTTTTTCTCTTTAGAATAAAAAAGTAAAAAAAACTGCTGTTTCTCATTACAGCCAATGCCTGCAAAGCTTCTTTTGCCTACCACTCTGTTGTGACCCCTACTCACGTCCCTGATTGATATCAATAAAAGCCATGAGATTTTTTTTTTTTTTACTCAAGACATTTTGTTGCACAGAGAACAGAGCTCCTCAGCTGCAGAACTTTCTCACTTCATCTTTCTTTTGCATCTGTGTGCCATATCGCTGGGTGAGAGACCTGAACCCTCAGTAGGAGGGGACCAGGCCTAGGGTCCAGGGTCAGGATACAGCTGTATTATAAATACACAGCAGCTGGATGGTGAGTATGCAGCAGGATGAGAGTCAGCAAGTACCTGGACCCTTGTTCTTTTCTGCTTTGTAATTGACTACACTGCTGAGGAAGAGATGTTAATAAGGAAGGTGATGAAGCATTGGACCAACTTTGCTAAAAATAGGTAAGACAAAGCCCCTACCTCAACTTCCTCAGGGAATTTGAACTTTTCAGTTGCTTCTTTTGTCTATGGTGACCTTGTTAGCATATGTGTGTCTTTAATCACATGGTAACAGCCTCCCAACTCCTGGACCTACCTGGACAAGAACAGAGAGGCACCTTGTCAGTACAAGTCATTCATTCATTTCTCACTGATCTGGAGGGTAGGCCATGGTGCTATTGTTCAATGTAGGCTACCTCTGAGAGGGAGGGATGAAACAGAACCAGGTGATCTGCTCACATGATGGGACACTAGTGGGAGATCCTTTCATTTCTATATCTGTAACCCCCTTCTCATCATCAGTGGTCATCCTGACCTTCATGGCTGCCTGACCTGACACAAACCAGAGCATTGATTTGTTCAGGTCTAAGACTGATGTCGACCCCTAGTGGAGTGTATGTCTACAGGAACCTCAGTGATGCGAACCTGGCCCCTGGCCTGCGCTGGTCCATGAAGAGAACATGCAACTGGACATCCAGCCCTTGGTAGGTCATGCCCTGAAGGCCCCAGGCTGAAGTTCTGGGCAGAGATGTTGTCTCACCAGTTGGGGCATACCCAGGAGAATCAGGCAGGTCTTCAGTGGTCTTTGTACTTATGTCTGCTATATTTTATTGAATCTGCACACACTTGTGAGGTCCACACTGGATGATCGTTGCAGGCCTGCAAAGAAGTTCTATGGTGAGATATTTCTGTGAAGTGAATGAGGAGTTTAGAAGATCCACACATGTCTAGTAAGAGAGTGCCATCCCCTAGCTCCCTGAGGGTCCTTCCATTCAGGGAGGTGTCTTCATTGATTTGAGAATTCCTTTTGAATAACAATCCCTCACTCTTTGTCATACGTGATTAATTTTCCATCTTAGTCATTGTTTTCCCTCCATCTTAGTCATTGTTGTCCCTACACATTTTAAGTCCTTCCAAAAGAAATGGGTTATGTATTTTTGTTTTCTTGTACAAAGGTGCCTTACCGTGGTCAGTATGCCTACTTGTTTCCCCAAAGTATGTTCTTAGTGTCATTAAAAGGCTTTATCTCAGTCCTAATCCTGTGACCTCAATTCCATTATCTCTGACCTACTTCCCTTCCATGAGCACCAGATAATAGTCTTTTGTTCATCCTAGCCTGATGCCTGGGTTGTTGGCCAAAGCTGTCTGATTTTTTTTTTGTTGTTGTTGTTCGCTAGGCAGGAGATAGCTTTGGCCAACAACCCAGACATCAGGCTAGGATGAACAAAAGACTATTATCTGCTCTACCCCTGAATAATACAACAACACTACCAAAGAGGTAGATCTTTGCCTGTTGTTAGGGATGTCTCAGTATTTTTAATAAACTTGCTCTGAACACTTTTAGATATGTGTTCCCATGGACACATGCTTTCATTTCCTTGGGTAACAACAGGACAATGGAATTTCTGAGTCTTATCACAAGTGTGTGTTTATCTTTTCAAGAAAATACCAAAATCTCTTCTACAATGTCCGCATTATTTTGATTCCCTACCAGCTGTGCATGACAGGGCCAGTTGAATACATCCTCCCCCACCCAAATATCTATGGATCTTAAAGCTAATTTCGTTGAATAGATATCTAGTGGTATCTGATGCTTTTCTGGATTTTCTGCCTCTGTTTTGAATTTTTCTCAGTTTGTTTCACTGTCTGGATCTCTTTTTCAGGATCACTATATATGTAAATATTCAAAACACCCCTTGCTGCACACACAGAACTGCTCTGAGATTCTTCTTCACTTACATTTTTACTGTTACCTTGACCATCATCAGTATCAGGGGTTCAGTAAAATGAGACTGCAGTGGCAGAGTAAGTGGGGACCTAAGCCCTTACAATGGTGGATAGCAGCCCCCATTAGGAAGAAGCTCTGCTTTGTCCTATTAGCAGAGAGTTTATAACACAACTCTGAGCTGAGTGGACCTGGAAATCTCTCAGCTCCCACAGCCCAGCTTGTGAACTTTCCTAAGGAAGTGTGCAGAGAGCATCTGCCCAAGCAGGGTCTGAGACCAAGTCTTGGACCAGAAGGAATTGGATGGAGACAATGAATCAACCACAGGTCTTGCTGATTGGGTAGAGATGCAAAAGTCCTGTTCCCAGCTCCTCCAAGTATCCCTGGATATGGTCACTCAAACAAAATGCCTAAAAGCTATTTAGGCTTAGGACACACGTAGTGGCACTCTGAGATTGTTGGGACTCTAAGAAGAGGTCAAGACTGGCTGTCAGTGGGAACTAGAGGCTGCCTGAGGTCAAATCTGTATTACTTCCTCCAGAAGTCAGGCTGGGCTGGTATGGCATGCTCCTGCTGACTAGAGATACTGTCCTGCCACACCCACCTGACCCTGCCTATTTGGTGCCCCACCTCCTCCTTGCTGATTAAAACACCAGGCTGGGTGAGATCCTGTCTTAATCTTTCTGTCAGTGAAACTTTATGCAGCTCAGAAAGAGACTTGTGAACCCCACAATGCAACTGAATCGACTTCTTCCTCAACTCAGCACAGTGACCTGTGGGCTTCTGCTGCTCTTCATCTGTTGCCATGGTGAGACTCCTGCAAGGGGCTATAGCATCCAAGGTTACTATTGCCAAATCATGCAAAGGCAGAACCTCAGGCTGTGGAAGAGTGCAGGGAGGGCGTCACAGGGAAAAGGTGACCTTCTTTGAGGGAGTAGCTGGTGGACAGGTGATAGGGTGGGAATAGTGGACCTGCTCAATGCCACTAACACAGAGCTCAAGTTGATATCTGAAGCACAGAGAGGGTCAGGTCTGCCAAGGACCCAACACTGACCAAGATGTGCAGTACAAGGGCTCTTAGGAGCCTACATGGGCAGTTCAGAAGCCTCCTGGAAAAGGAGCCAGGAGTCCAGACACTTCCCTGCTGTGTGTGTGGCTGTGGATAGCTGCCTCTGGCCCTCAGGTATAGCAACAGCAGTTATAATTTAATGTTGCCATTTATCTTGGAGGATGACAAAACCTTTGCAAGAGAAGCTACCTGTCATCCTCCAAAAATATCCCAGGCAAGGTTAATGGCCCTGGGGGAGGGGAATAGAAACCTCTGGGTACCACATCTGAACACTAAACTGAAAGACTGCATGGAGTATTCTATGTACCCCACCAAGGGCAAAGGCATGATTTAGTTAGAAGGCACAGAGCAGATTCTCCTTTCCTGCCAGGCTCTCTCAAGTCCTTCTCAGGAAATGATGCCAGGAGGACTATGGATACAATATGTGTGTGTGTGCACCCTTTGACCCCCTCCCCCAGAGCTCCTACGGTGGGGCCTCAAAAGTTCCCACACCTTTCTGCAATCTGGTCTACCCCATTCACCTTACCTCTGCAGCCCACACTGCCAGCCCTCCTTCTTTACCTGCTATTGACCAGGCTCTTTGAAGGCACCAGGACTTCCAGGGAAGAAGATTGCTCTACATCACTGGTGGCTCCTGTTTAACCAGTTTTTGGCTTGGACTTATGTTCAGGCTCATTGAGGAGCCATCAGAGGGCAGAGCTCTACCCTTCCTCTTATGTCCACCTGTACCTGGCTCCTCCACATGGACCATCTCACTAACAGGATCTTACATGCTGTGCCCACGACTGCACCTTAAGCATAGATAGGTGCACTCAATCTTGGACTT